>CM035124.1:83252865-83664980 GCA_020205555.1 Panax stipuleanatus | reverse complement strand
TCTAGCATGTAGTGTAAGGTCCCTTTGCATTATGTGGTTTGCTTTAGCCTATTTTCATGTGTATTCTCTAAAAAGGAACTTGAAGCTTTGAAAACCAATTTGCTAAAACTTGTAGCATCGTACATTTTGACCTTGTAGCATAGATATATGGCTGAGTTACGAGCATGAAGTGTAGTTAGAGTTGCCTTACGTTCCTTGGCATGACTTAGTATGTGTTTTGAAAAGAAAACTTGGAGTTTTGAAATTGGACTTTGACGAAACTTATAATGTCTAAGTTTTAACTTTGTGAGCATGTATATATGGTCTAGCTATGCATGAAATATGATTCAAATTGATATGCATGTGTTAAGTTACTTTAGCTTGGGTTAAAATAACTTTTGAAGGTAAACTTGGATGTTTTACAAACTAAGTACTACAAACGTATGTTGGTCATATTCTAAACCTTAAGATATGTATGTTAAGATACTTTATCTCACTAAACACGACGTATATGTATACTCATCTAGTTAGGCGCATTACGAACCACTCAAACATGTTTAAAGTAAGTTTCCAAGTTATTTATGCTAACTTTGTATAAATGAAGTGGATACATATGAGCATGTGCATTTCAGAAGGTATAACGCCCTTACATGGTTAAAGGATTGATATAGTTATTCTTCTAATGCACGGACTTGTTTAGCCTAAATTCGTGGAAATTCCAACTAAAGACATAACGCATACAAGTAAACTTGAATTGATCTTAGAGAACACAAGACCTCTTAACGTTTGTAATTATTATGTGATATCACCCATTCATGATAGAAAGGAAGCTAAAACAAAAAAAATTAAGAGACAACTCTGGTCTGGCCTTGGGATGGGCGTGCCAGGGGATGGCGTAGCTGCACCCATCCCAAGGCCAACTGCAGCGCAGCTGTGCCGCAGGGCAAAAAGGCCTGACAATTTTTCTTGCAATCTGAGTGTGACAGCAGGTGTTCATGGTTACCCTAAGCTTGAAAGAAGTCTTTGAATAATGTTTTAAGTATATATTGATGTTGTGTTATAGGAAACTAATATTTTAAAAGTTTTAAATGAGATTCTAACTAGTTTTCAAAAATAAAATCGTAGGTGATTACGTGGCTTGATAATATGCTAAGGTGTGATCTGATTGTGTAACTAAGATGAGACTTAATGCATATGTTTAGCATACATGTTTGATCATGTGGGTAATAGGTATATAGGTGTTTGTGTGACACCCCCGAATCCGGGTCCTCTGACCCGGTCTGGTCGCCACGATCTAATACAAACATTCACCTCTAAACAACATACGATAACTTAAATGCGAAAAATAATAAACGTACGTCGTTAATTTAAAAGGTGTTACTAGTCCCAAGATTCAATAACCTAAATACAAACATACAAACATACCCTAGAATAGTCATTAGGGTTCATATTACATAAAAGTAATTTAATTAAACATAAAGATAAAGTCTGCTCCTTGCAAACTAATCCTACATCTTCCCTTTACCCTTGTCCTTCCCTGAAGTCTCGGGCTTAACTGCAATATAAGTCATGATACAGTAAGAATGAGCAACAAGTTTGCTCAAAAAGTTTAAATACAACAATAAAGGATATATCATGATGAATAGAAAATATCTGATAATGAATTCAACAATATTAATATCGGAAGCAAGAATAATGATTGCTTTTAGAATAACTGATTGTCAAGTAGACTTCGAACTATAAAACTCCAACGGAATCAATAGCTGATTGACCCTTTGGTTACTGGCTACAGAATAGTACTTGAGGGGATCAGCCTCACGTACGCCATGCATATGCATAACATTCAACTCTGCTGTTTGTATCTTATATTAGATACCTGGGGTACTCCCCTATATATAAGGGGTGTTCTTTTCAGTCTAAGAATCCATACCATCAATTGGTCTGGATAGCTTTTATAAAATTTCATATACCTGTCTGACCGAACAAGGGTTCAGACTCTATCTGACACAATTCAAGATTATAGAACTTTTAAATAAGGTACAAGTCCAAGACTGTACAAACTCAAGTGCACCAAGTGCGAATATAAATAAAATCGATGTGGAATAATTGTAAAGTAATTAAACCACTTAATAACATGCTTGGAAATAAAGTTCATGATAGTAGTGTGCATACAAGCCAATCATGTATGATGATAAAGCACATACTTTGTAAACAATCTTATTTATTTATTAATGAAATATTCATTTATTACAGGCATTTAATTATCTACATGTTGCTGTTTTTATAATATGTAAATAACCCATAGTTTTAAGCAATGCTTTTAGAATCATGATGATGATCATGCTAATGAGATCTAAATTCTTAGAAAGTTTTAAAACTTAAATAGTTCCCAATCGTGGGATTACTAAAAAGGGGATTAGTAAATCCGGATAGATTGGTACATATGTTGCTTGCTCATTGGATGAGGATGATTGATCTCATGATCATTTGTGTGGAGACACTAAAGCAAGTATGTAGGTGCTTATTGAAGAATAAGTTCACTGAACGTGATTCGCTATGGAATACCTAATGGAGTTTTACTCGCATGTCAATAGGAATTCCTAATGTGATAGTAGTACAAGTGATCCTTGGACTTGAGATCATCATAGTATCTTGTATGTAACAAATTATACTTTGACTTATTCCTTAAGACCTTTTAAGGCATATATAGGGTATGCTTGGGTATAATGAGTTACATATGGAGATAATGAATGATCAATAAAGAATCTACCACCTCTAGTAAAAGAGGAGATATGTCCCATGTGATTCGTTAAATGACAACCCAGGAATCCTTGGCCAAGGTGAAATGAAATTAGAAAGGAGTTTTTAATTTGCATTATTTGGAGTTGTGCATTTTCTAATCGAAATACATATAATTAAATAAAATAAGACTTGACAGTAAATCCATGTCTTATATTTAATTGGGACATTGTATGGTGGAAGGATTGAATTGTATGGTAACTATTAACTCACAGGTTCTTTTATGATTAATGTTGAAATCTATATTATCTGGAAAGTCGTTGATCGCTAGGGAGGCTTATCCCTATTGTAGAATAAATATTATTTATTTAAATAAATTATTAGTTTAATTTATTTATTTAAATAAGATTAAAATTGTTTTAATTGATTTATTCACAACCGGTTTAATATGGAGAACCTAAAGGGTCACACCATAAAAGGAAGAATAATTATTTAAGAAGGTAATGGCATAATCGTAATAATGCATTAAGTATAATTAATTTAATCTATGGTGATAGAATAAATTAAATAGCTTAATGTTTATTATTTAATATTTTGGAAATATTAAATATAAATTAATAAGAGGAGTCTTATTAATATTATTACAATTATTATTATTTTAATTTCTAAAGGAGTTTAGTAATTAATTTAATATTTAGTACTCTCATTTATTCCTAATAAGATTAGGAGACAAATTAATTAAATGAATTTAATTAATTATTCCCATGTGGTGGGAAGCCTAAATTAATTAAAGGAGTTTAATTAATTAAAAGAAATCCCATGTCTAATAGGATTAGAAGGGTTGACCAATGTCTATATAAGAGAAGTCTTATAATAGATATTAGATGATGCAATTCCAATTGTTGGAGAGTACTCCTTTTCTATAGAGGATAGAAAAGTAAGGTTAAGCCAAACACCCTCCTTCTTGATAATTCATCTTCCTTGGTGGATCACCTCTAGAGGCCAAACACTTGGGTGGCTAACGTTGATCAAAGAAAGGAATCTAACCCGAAAATTCAAGGAGATCACGAAGAACAAGGAGTTGAACTAGTACCTGTGGAAGCTTCGTTCTACAAGGGTATGATTCCATAACTTCTTATTTATCGTTTTAAATTAATAATTTGCATAAAGGATGATCCGGGTAATGGTTTTGTAGAAATTTTTTAAACTCTGATATACCATGCTTCCGCTAATTTTTGCAATTTGATTGCATCACGATTTCGTACAAACCCAACAATGGCATCAGAGCCAAATCTTTATGCAATTATTAATTTATTTTTGATTTCATATACATATGGGTATGTATTTAAAATAATTTATTGGGCATAATTTTATTGTATAAAATTATATTTTTTAAGAAGAAAAAAAAAAAAAAACAAGACTTTTTTTGGGACGAATCACAATTTTTTTTTGGTGCTAATCTTGAATTCTGCAAAGAAAAGGTGTTGTCTCTTTCTTATTCCAAAAAGAAGGTGACCCATCGGGAAAGGACTTTTTTAATAAACCTGCAGGACTCTTTTAATAAAAGAAGGTGACTTCTTTTTAAAAAATAAATATGATATATTTATATATTATATTCTAAATAATTTTATAATTAAAATAAAGAGTTTATTTTAATCTTGAAATTGGATTTCATGCAATTTAAAATTGCCCATTAAATGATACTCATATATATATGGAATGTTTTAATTTATGAGATGAATATTTATTTATTGATATATATGGTGATATGTATGAAAATAAATGGGGATTGATTATGGACTATTTGACCAATGTGATTGGATTTTATTTTAGTTGAATGCTTGAATGAATGAGTTTTATTAAATGGGGTCTGCGTACCTCGTCTTCTCTAATTTTTTTTTCTTGATGTAAAATTCTATCTCCCTCATATGTACTTCCCCTTGACTGTTGATCAAGGTTTCTATTTAAATTAAATAGTTTAATGTAATAGAAATAGTTAGAATTATCTTTAAAAATTGGAGACCAAGGAGCAAGGAGCGCGTGAAGACCCGTTTGTATGGAGCCCGAGTTTAAATGTAATAGTTATATTTAAATTTAAATTCTTGCACTCCTAGGTTTGACCTTTTGGTTCACTTGGTGGCTCTAGTGAACCAAACTAGAATAAAAGTCCATAATCAATCCGGGTAGAATATATTATTCTATATTGCATGCTAAATATTATATATATTATATTTTATGCAAACATGCTTCGCATGTTTAATAAAATGACGCGTATTTTATATATATATGTGCATGCGCGCTAAACAAGATGAGACAAATAATAACAAACCCCTCAAAGAAATAATATTAAGTCCGAAGCGTTCAAATGATATTTGGAATATCGAACGTCGCCTTCTAGCATGATAAATTAATAGAGTATTAAATATTTAATATGAGCTTGTTGTGCTATCCACAAGGCGAGTATTGCATATTTAAGATGTTAATTAATCACATTTGATGCTTATCAAGAAAATTGAACGATCTAGTCTTGTTGTGCTATCCACAAGGACGAACATTTTTCTTTTTTGAATTTATGGAAGTGCTAGGCTGGACTTAACTTAAATCATTTTAGTTCGGATGTACACACACTTGACCATTATGATTTAAGAGGCAAAATAAAAGGAGTTATATAGTGTTGTAATTGACAAGAGTTGTCTACCTATTTATTTGTATATCGCTTGTTGTGCTATCCACAAGGTTATATACATTTGAAATGGGATCCTTATTCTCACTAGCAAATCTTTAATTAGATGTTGCCGAACTATATAAGTGAGGGTAATATAGTTTGATGAAAATAGTGGGAGATACCAATTTAAAATAAAGACCTAAATTTATTTTGGTATGCAAAATTAATAAAATGAATGTTTGCTAAAATGTTATTTTTCACATGCAGAATTTTAAAAATGTCTAAATCACTAATCTCACTACGAAGCATACTTGATGCAAACAAGCTTACCGGGCCGAATTATGAGGACTGGCTAAGAAATCTGAGAATTGTTCTCACTGCTGAAAAGATTTCTTATGTCCTAAATTCAACTGTCCCTGAATCTGTTTCAGAAACAGCCTCTGAGGAAGAGATTGTCACTTTCAATAAGTGGCAAGATGATGCATCTGTGGCTCAATGCATCATGCTCGCATCCATGAATAACGAGCTTCAGCGTCAGCACGAAAAAATGGATGCTCCTGCTATGCTGCTTCACCTCAAGGAGTTGTATGGTGAACAGAGTAGGACTGCTAGATATGAGATATCTAAGGAGCTCTTCCGATCTCGGATGACCGAGGGTACTGCCGTCGAGACTCATGTCCTGAAAGTGATCAATTTGATTGAACGCCTTGGACAGCTTGGGTTCGTCATGGATGGGGAGTTGAGTCAAGACTTGGTCTTGCAGTCACTCCCTGAGACCTTCTCGCAGTTTGTGGTTAATTTTCACATGAATAAGCTAGATGTCAGCTTGCCTGAGCTGCTTAACATGCTGAAAACTGCAGAAGGTCACTTCCTATCCAAGAAGAACCATATCTTGATGGTGGATTCTTCCAATAAAAGGAAGAGACCTAAGGTATCTTCTGAAAAGAAGAAATCCAAGAAGGCTAAGGGAAAGGGGAAAGAAAAGGAACAAAAGAAACCTGAACCAGCTAAAGGAATGTGCTTTCATTGCAACAAGCCGGGAAATTGGAAAAGGAACTGCAAGAAGTATCTAGCAGAGAAGAAGCTTGGAGAAGCTTCGACTTCCAATCAAGGTTTGTTTATGATTGAAATTAATTTTTCTGAAAGTCATAATTCTACTTGGGTATTGGATACCGGCTGTGGTTCTCACATATGTAATACTGTGCAGGGACTGGTCAGAAGTAGAAAGCTGAACAATGATGAGGTGATCCTACGAGTGGGGAATGGAGCAAAGATTGCTGCATTAGCTGTAGGAACTTATTATTTAGCAATGCCTTCGGGCAAGTCCATTTATCTTAATAATTGTTATTATGTTCCGAATATTATTAAAAACATTATTTCAATTTCTGTATTGGATATGGAAGGATTTAACGTTGTTATAAAGAACAATAGTTGTTCTATTTATAAAGACGATGTTTTATATGGTATTGGAAATTTGCGAAATGGACTTTATACACTTGACTTACAAGAAAATATATTTCAAATTGAACAAACTAAGAAAAGGAAAAGAGATGATATTAATTATACCTACATGTGGCACTGTAGACTCGGTCATATCAATGAAACAAGATTATCCAAGTTGCATAAAGATGGGCTCCTCGAGCTATCCGATTATGAATCATATCCAACTTGTGAATCTTGTCTCATGGGTAAAATGACTAAATCTCCTTTTAGTGGAAGAGGAGAAAGAATTACAGAGTTGTTGACATTGATTCACACAGACGTTTGTGGGCCTATGACAACAAGTGCACGGGGTGGGTATTCTTATTTTATTACTTTCACTGATGATCACTCAAGATTTGGATATGTGTATTTAATGAAATACAAGTCAGAATCATTTGAAAAGTTCAAAGAGTTCAGAAGTGAAGTAGAGAAACAAACGGGCAAGAGTATAAAGATACTTCGATCAGATCGAGGCGGAGAATACTTAAGCGATGAGTTTCTCAATTGTCTCAAAGAAAATGGTATAATCTCACAATGGACTCCTCCAGGTACACCACAGTTAAATGGAGTATCTGAAAGGAGAAATCGAACACTGTTAGACATGGTTCGATCCATGATGAGTTTTACCGACCTTCCAATTTCCTTCTGGGGATATGCCCTAGAAACGGCTGCATACCTACTTAACAAGGTACCTACCAAATCCGCCCCAAAGACTCCATATGAGATGTGGAAGGGGAGGAAACCAAATCTTAAGCATGTTAAGACTTGGGGTTGTCCAGCTTATGTCAAAAAGTTTGAACATGATAAGCTACAGACTAAATCCGAAAAGTGTAGATTTGTGGGATACCCTAAAGAAACTGTAGGGTATTATTTCTATCATCTAACTGATCAAAAGGTGTTTGTTGCGAAACATGCTGCCTTCTTGGAAAAGGAGTTTATCCATGAAGGGGTCAGTGGGAGTAAGATATATCTTGAAGAAGTTCAAGAACCACAAATTACCACGGATCAAAGTCAGGTACCTGACCAAGTAGAAGAACCTACTATACCACACCCTGTTCGTAAATCTTGGAGAGTACCGAAGATACCTGAGAGGTATGGATTCGTTATAGAGGATGACGATGAGGTACACATCATGAATGATGATGATCCATTGAATTACGAACAGGCCATGAGTAATAAAGACTCAGGGAAATGGCTTGAAGCCATGAAATCCGAAATGGACTCCATGTATGAAAACAAAGTATGGACTTTGGTTTCACCACCTGAAGGCATTAAGCCTATTGGGTGTAAATGGGTCTTTAAAAGAAAGACTGGAGCGGACGGCAAGGTGGAGACCTATAAGGCCCGACTGGTTGCAAAAGGTTTTAAACAAAGACAAGGAGTTGATTATGATGAAACCTTTTCACCAGTAGCTATGCTCAAGTCCATTCGGATTTTGCTTGCGATTGCAGCTTATAACGACTATGAGATCTGGCAGATGGACGTGAAAACGGCCTTCCTCAATGGGAAACTTGAGGAGGATGTGTATATGACACAGCCAGAGGGATTTGTTTCAAAGGTTGGAATAAATCAAGTCTGTAAGCTGCAACGATCCATTTATGGATTGAAGCAAGCTTCTCGTAGATGGAACATTCGTTTTGATGAGACAATCAAAGAGTTTGATTTTATCAAAAATGACGATGAACCATGTGTGTACAAGAAGGTTAGTGGGAGCGCAATTTCATTCCTTGTATTATATGTTGATGATATATTACTGATAGGGAATGACATTCCTATGCTACAATCGATTAAAATCTGGTTATCTAAACACTTCTCCATGAAGGACTTGGGAGAAGCATCCTATATTTTGGGGATAAAGATCTATAGAGATAGATCTAAAAGGATGCTTGGTTTATCCCAAGGAACGTACATTGATGCAATGCTAAAGAGATTTAGCATGGAAGATTCCAAAAGAGGTCTCATGCCGATGAGCCATGGAATACATCTCTCCAAGAAACAGGCCCCAAAGACACCTGAGGAGAGAGACCGTATGAGTAAGATCCCTTATGCTTCTGCAATAGGATCTATCATGTACGGTATGATATGTACTAGACCGGATGTTGCTCATTCACTTAGTGTAATGAGCAGATACCAGTCGAATCCAGGAGAAGAGCACTGGAAGGCAGTGAAGAATATCCTAAAATACTTGAGAAGGACTAAGGATATTTTTCTTGTCTACGGTGGGTCTGAATTAAAACTCGAGGGCTTCACAGACTCAAGTTTTCAAACGGACCAAGATGACAGTAAATCTGTTTCGGGGTATGTTTTTACCTTGAACGGAGGCGCAGTGAGTTGGAAGAGTTCCAAGCAGCAAACAGTTGCTGATTCAGTGACAGAGGCAGAGTATATAGCTGCAAGTGAAGCTGCAAAGGAAGCTGTTTGGATGAAGAAGTTCATAGATGAACTTGGTGTGGTTCCTAGCATTGGAGAAGCAGTTCCCATTTACTGTGACAACACAGGAGCAGTTGCACAGGCTAAGGAACCGAGGTCTCATCAGAAATCTAAACACGTGTTGCGGCGATTTCATTTGATCAGTGAGATCATTGAAAGAGGAGACGTCACCTTGGAGCGTGTAGACTCTCGAGACAACATTGCAGATCCATTTACTAAAGCTTTAACACAACAGCAGTTTGATCGTCACTTAGAGAAGATGGGTATGAGATACTATGGCGATTGGCTTTAGTGCAAGTGGGAGATTGATAGTAGTGTGCATACAAGCCAATCATGTATGATGATAAAGCACGTACTTTGTAAACAATCTTATTTATTTATTAATGAAATATTCATTTATTACAGGCATTTAATTATCTACATGTTGCTGTTTTTATAATATGTAAATAACCCATAGTTTTAAGCAATGCTTTTAGAATCATGATGATGATCATGCTAATGAGATCTAAATTCTTAGAAAGTTTTAAAACTTAAATAGTTCCCAATCGTGGGATTACTAAAAAGGGGATTAGTAAATCCGGATAGATTGGTACATATGTTGCTTGCTCATTGGATGAGGATGATTGATCTCATGATCATTTGTGTGGAGACACTAAAGCAAGTATGTAGGTGCTTATTGAAGAATAAGTTCACTGAACGTGATTCGCTATGGAATACCTAATGGAGTTTTACTCGCATGTCAATAGGAATTCCTAATGTGATAGTAGTACAAGTGATCCTTGGACTTGAGATCATCATAGTATCTTGTATGTAACAAATTATACTTTGACTTATTCCTTAAGACCTTTTAAGGCATATATAGGGTATGCTTGGGTATAATGAGTTACATATGGAGATAATGAATGATCAATAAAGAATCTACCACCTCTAGTAAAAGAGGAGATATGTCCCATGTGATTCGTTAAATGACAACCCAGGAATCCTTGGCCAAGGTGAAATGAAATTAGAAAGGAGTTTTTAATTTGCATTATTTGGAGTTGTGCATTTTCTAATCGAAATACATATAATTAAATAAAATAAGACTTGACAGTAAATCCATGTCTTATATTTAATTGGGACATTGTATGGTGGAAGGATTGAATTGTATGGTAACTATTAACTCACAGGTTCTTTTATGATTAATGTTGAAATCTATATTATCTGGAAAGTCGTTGATCGCTAGGGAGGCTTATCCCTATTGTAGAATAAATATTATTTATTTAAATAAATTATTAGTTTAATTTATTTATTTAAATAAGATTAAAATTGTTTTAATTGATTTATTCACAACCGGTTTAATATGGAGAACCTAAAGGGTCACACCATAAAAGGAAGAATAATTATTTAAGAAGGTAATGACATAATCGTAATAATGCATTAAGTATAATTAATTTAATCTATGGTGATAGAATAAATTAAATAGCTTAATGTTTATTATTTAATATTTTGGAAATATTAAATATAAATTAATAAGAGGAGTCTTATTAATATTATTACAATTATTATTATTTTAATTTCTAAAGGAGTTTAGTAATTAATTTAATATTTAGTACTCTCATTTATTCCTAATAAGATTAGGAGACAAATTAATTAAATGAATTTAATTAATTATTCCCATGTGGTGGGAAGCCTAAATTAATTAAAGGAGTTTAATTAATTAAAAGAAATCCCATGTCTAATAGGATTAGAAGGGTTGACCAATGTCTATATAAGAGAAGTCTTATAATAGATATTAGATGATGCAATTCCAATTGTTGGAGAGTACTCCTTTTCTATAGAGGATAGAAAAGTAAGGTTAAGCCAAACACCCTCCTTCTTGATAATTCATCTTCCTTGGTGGATCACCTCTAGAGGCCAAACACTTGGGTGGCTAACGTTGATCAAAGAAAGGAATCTAACCCGAAAATTCAAGGAGATCACGAAGAACAAGGAGTTGAACTAGTACCTGTGGAAGCTTCGTTCTACAAGGGTATGATTCCATAACTTCTTATTTATCGTTTTAAATTAATAATTTGCATAAAGGATGATCCGGGTAATGGTTTTGTAGAAATTTTTTAAACTCTGATATACCATGCTTCCGCTAATTTTTGCAATTTGATTGCATCACGATTTCGTACAAACCCAACAGTTCAAGCCTTAAATAATTAACTGTCAATACGATAGTAACCTGCTCAATATAATATGAGAAGGATAGGAACTTGCACAATAAAGAGTATAAGAGAACTTGCATTCAAATCAAGTGAAGTTAAGAAATTCGCTTACTCGATTCATTGAATAAAGTAGTGCAAGAATTTAGGATACTTGCCTGTTTGCTCAGCTACGATTAAGTTCTAGTTTTAATTAACTTGCGTCGAAATGACCTAACATTAATAAGTCGGCCTTTTAATTAGCATTTATAAATTAATATAAGTCTATACTTATAATAATCCACTTATCGTATAAGTTTATAAAATCACGTTCAATATCAAACATACCATTTATAGCATCATAATATGCTAACTGTTAAAATTAGACTTAAGCAAATTGTTAGGGCCTGAAAGTGTCCGGGCGTAACTCTAGCATGCAACTACTGACATTAAACCAAAACACATGCTTATCAACTTAAAATTTCTCATTCGAAACTAGCCTGCTCTTTCTATATTCAATTCGAAGTCGTGTTTTCATGCCGGTAATTCACATACTTTAACTAATATATGTTCCTGCTTCAAGATCGGTTACTAAGGTCATGTTATCACATAACCAGGCTAAACAATACATAACATTCATGCTCATGCGTATACTATACATGTATGCTTTAATCCACCTATTTCATGCCTTAGAAATTCATTTTCTATAAATACGTGCATATGTGAAATCCATGTTTTAACCAAACGAGGTCCATGTTAATATGCTTATAGGCATAACGAACTCTAATGTACATGCTTGTACGATCAATACGTAATCCACATGGTATTTGACGTCATTATCCTTCACATTCTACGGTTTCATCAAAAGTTGCACCAAATCAACATGGGTAACATAATACAAGTAAAGTGTCTCATAGTCATGACTCACATGTATTAGAATGCATATCTAAACCACATGGAAGCTCTCATATGGTCAGAAATTCCAAGGCAAAGTCCTTGGTCAAGTTTTCTTTTTAAAGTTCTTAAGTTTCTTATTTCGAAATCGTTCAAATCTTGCAATCACGTATGCTAGTGTGTGAACACACTTTAGATTCGCATTTCATGTCAATATAAACCACACTATCATGTACAAAATGTTAGAACATATACATGCCCCGTATGTGTCTGAATTCATCATTGAATCTATAAGTTTCATTACAAATCACAAGTTTTCCTTTCATGGTGTACATACTAACATGGTTATCATTATGCATGTAGTATCAAGAAATACATACTTATATTATGTCATTGTACAAGTTAAATCATGTTCACAAGCTTGTCCTAAGTGATGCTACATGCTAGTACATATCAGCAGCTTAACAGAAGCAGGAAACTCTGTTCAGGGCCCGGCGCAGCTGCGCCACTGGCCAGTACATAACTGGCGCAGCTGCGCAGGCTGTTAGCCAGTGATAGTTGCTTCCCAGCAACGACAGAACTTAGTCCAACTTAGAAATTTTCCTACGAAAATTGATTCTAACATAACACATTGTAATTCTAACATGTTTAACATCTTGTATAACACTTAACCAACATATTCCTATCAATTATCAATAATTACATGCTTAATTCCAAGAATCAAAGATTAAGAATTTTACAGAAATTGAAAATGGAGTTATACCTCTGTAAATGAACTTGTTGCTAAACAAAATCTATAATGCTACTATGGTACTCACAATGTTACTATAATACTCTACCTAACTCAAATGAAATGAGAAGAAGAGGGGCTTTATTTATAACCAATTCCTTACATGGTCTATGCTTTTGCTCTCCATTTCAAAACAATGGGAATAAGAATTGTATGAGGAATAATTAGGAGTAGTTAGAACCTATTATAATGCCCACTTCCCCCATAATTATTAGCTACAATTGATGAATTTGAGAGAAGGAGTAGACAAAGTGTAGGCTTTTATGAGTTCACGTGGGAAGACTTTGAGGATCGCCTCTCATTTAGGGACAATGTAAACTCAGCATTTGCATATTGTATATATATTATGTATGCTCCACACTTAGCATAATATATATATATATATATATATATATATATATACTTAGATTATATAATGTATATGCACATAGTATATCCATAAGTTATATGTATTTACTCCATATACATTTAAATGGGTGATACTATGTTATCTCAAATAGTAATTAATAATGAATAGGTACACAACATATAATCGATGTGCATTTTCCTTAATACCAATTATAAAGTATTTGGGTATTACCATTACTTATTATCATAATCATTATTATAGCAACTCAATAAAATCATTATTAATTAATAATTGATCTTATTATATGACAATAGGGTATACATGAATGTCCACATAGTGTCACATACCTTTAATTTACCTCATCTTACTATATAGTCCATATATGCAATATACACCACATTAATAAGTCACATTAGATAGCTACCATATATATAAAGGTTTAGTATCACATGCTTGTATAAAATAATTAGTCAAGTAAATATAATTATATATTATATTTATTACTTCTTTGCTCATTAATATATTATTCCCAAAAATAATAATTTCATACGTTATCGATTAATTTCTCAATATTGAAATTAATCACTATGTTCAATTCATGCCACTATATTCAAATAAGTTGAATATTTAATTATTAATAATCTCATCAATTCTCTGATATTAAATCCTTAAGGTCAGCCCACTAATTTAAATAAACCATTAGTGACTTCCTTTAAATAATCCTAGCAATTTATTACATAGGCTCTATCTCACATAATCACATAATTAGTTAAGGTTTAAATATGCTCACCAAACTAACTCATTAAAATTAAATCACATATTTAATAAATAAGGAGTTTAAAATTCATGGTCGTTACAGTTTGGTTTACAAATCAACTTGTACAACTAATGTATATCTAAATATATATACATAAATAGGATAATATAAGACGTCGGAGTAACGTTAAGCTGTAGAACCGTAATCTACGCATAAGGCAAGTTTCCTAACTCTCTTAACTTTATATATTGTATAAATCTGAATTGTTGCTATATCGACCATGTTTACATCGAGCAAATATCTATTACTATTCAGAAATTGATTTTATATCTTGATGTTGTTATAAGCATTGAACTTATCGTTCCTAAATGCATTATAAAAGTTGTCTAAGCCATTTGTTTTGGCTAGACTAATATCATGTGTTAGAAAGCTATCCAAATCAATTGACTTGGTGTGAACTCTTATAAATCTACTTAGATGAACAACCCTCATTGAAGGGAAAATTATATAACTGTCGGGGAACCGACGTGCACACATACTAGCATGTTTAAATGTTATGCATAACCTAAGGTACTTTAGGCTGATCACCTGTTGTACTTGTTTACATTGGATTTTCAGTATAATACTGTTAATTCTAGTAGGAGTTCTTAGTCCATAGTGACTGCTGAGTATTCAATTTTCTTGAACTTTGAAATGATTAAACCTTTGAATCTTATTAATATTCTTTCATTCCATAGCGACTCTTATTCAGAACAATTGATACTTCTTGTTATTCTTGAACTATCACTTACTGTTATACCCTTAAAATTCGAACTTTATATTGTTCACTCTTATTGCTATATTACTTGCTGGGAAAATTTGTTGCTCATTCTTGCTTCCCTAAAAACTTTAAAGTTAAGGCAGAGCAAGGCAGTACCTCGGGGAATGACAAGGGCAGGGCTACGGAATAGTTTTAGTCCATTAAGATTAGAAGAATTATTATTATTATAATTATGACGTATTAAGAAATGATAAATTTATGTTTTAAGTTATGTCCTGGACTTATTTTATGTATTATTGTAATAACGGTTGTGAGACCTTGGGACAATAATATTTATGTTATAATAATGTAAATTATTCTATTATTCTGTTGTTAGTTATTTTAGTATGATATTATAATTAAAACGTGAAGCACTAAATTCGAGGTAAAAGTACCAAAATTTGGGGGCGTTACAAAGGCAACATAACCACTGACAACTGGACTATCAGGCCTCAGCTAGACAGGAAGATGTTGATCCAAAGGATAAAGTTGTGAGTTATAGGAGATGTTATGAAATTCAGATAAACACACTTAGAAGGTGGGGTCGAATAAGTGTGGGAACAAACGTTCTCAAACTTTTGCAATTTAAAAAACTTTCTGAATGCAGGATGCTGAATTGAATCAGTTTAGGAATGCAGGATGCTGGATAGCATTTTTATATTTATCAGATTATCAGATTATGAATGCAGGTTGCTGGATAAGATATTTCTGCTTATCTGATTAGCAGCTTGATGAATGCAAGAAAATGAATAGGATATTTATGCTTGGTAAATTAATATGTTATGAATGTAGGATGTTGGATAGGCTATCAGAATACTTCTTTCTCAGTTTTAATTTGATTAAGCTTAATAGAGAAATTAACACAATAACCAATCACACAACACCAAGAATTTTTACGTGGTTCAACTACTACCCTCTATTATAGTAGTCTACTCCATGTCCAATACCAACTAGTATTAGAGATTCTCTTTTATTAAATTCTGTCAATTTTAATTTGACCCTTTTTACAAAACAAGTTCACAACACCCGAGCACTCTTGCTCCTTGTGCACATATGCACTCTTAAGCACATATGCTTCCTTGAACCTGTTTGTAAAATATCTTAATCCAAAATGGATTAACTAAAATGCAACTTTAGTTAATATTTAGATTATTTGATAAGTGGAATTATAAATGGAGATCTATGATAAAAGCAACTAATTACTTCACAATGCAAGGCTTATCTAAACATGCAATGATCACAATAATAGAAAAGATGTTACCAATTTATGCACACAAATACAAACTAAAGGCTATCAGAATACTTTGAAGCTCGGCAGTATGATCAATATAACTTAGTGTATACTTCTAGTGAAATATTGATAGATTGTATTTGATGATTAAAAGACTTCAAGTCAGACTCTTTTTATAAAATAGCAAGTTTCCCGTTGGTACACAAAATCAGTCTTTAATTTTTAGCCATTTGCACATAATCCGATTGAGCTTGATTGTTGCCATGCAAGGGCGAATTAATTGATTTAATTTTTAAGCCTAGATCAATCAGTTAGCCCACGAATATTCATTAATTTTATTATCGGCAACAATATGAGTTAACATATATATCATTCCAAGGTAAGTCAAATCCTTGTACAATCAATTAATATTCTTAATTTAAGTAATGTGAATGTTTTGGTAATTAAATCCCAACTGAAATTAAGGCTTCATCTAATGTCACTAATTAAGGAAATGGGGATTCTTTATAATAATGACTTGACTGATCAATTTACCAAGCTGTTATATAATCAATTAAGGTAACGTGAATTACCAAGGAAGTGACTGATTAATTGATTCCAAAATAGTATTGTGTTTCAAATTCAGTGAAATCAATTTTAAATATCAGATTATGAATCATGGACAAATTTAATTATAACTTCCTTAGACATAGTTTTAGCTAGCACCTCTATTCAAGGAATACACAATCAGTTAATTTTAGTTGCATAGAAATAATCTAACAGATCCATTAACCAATCTGTTTATCATCTTTATATTTCTTTGTTTTAAACAATATGATTTATTTAAGATTTGATATTCTCTTTTATCTTTATTTTAAATTTTAATTTAATTCAATGATAATGCCATGCAAATGTCCTAAAGCCTCAAATGTAAGAAGTAATTAATTACAGAGATCTTACAATTAAATCCTAAGACTCAATTTCTTCAAGCCTTCAAGATCTTCAAAGCTTTATAATTTCTTCCTCGAGAGATCTGTTATTGTATCAACACTCCTGAAATTTCATACACACATGTTTAGAGATATAAAAGGGTCATCATCAAAACACAAGGATGGAGTATGACCAAGTCAACATTCTCCCCCTTTTTTGATGATGACAATAACGTAATTATGGCTCCCCCTAAAACCATGCATATGTAAGAATAGGAAATTATAATCAGCTTATGGCAATTTCAGAATCAACCATTTCATTCATATTTTTTGCTCATCTGCAGACTCAATGTACCTGCAATAACTCATTATATATCATATCATGTATTAAACTGTAGTAACATTTAGGCATTTAACCTCATTAAACATTTAAATCCACGATAAACCATTTGTCCAAGAAGAAAATATTTAAACCACAGTTTTGAAACATATCTATGCAGCAGAAAATATTAAACCAAAGTTCGTTCAAAAAGAGAGTCATAATTTGTCTCCCCCTTTGGCATACATCAAAAAGAGGTGACGTATAGAATCAAAGGGGAAAGATCAGACAACTAGTCATCCAAATCTTCAATCTTGACATTGTTGTTCTCTCGGGCAGTGAGGTGCGGGTGTTGCAAACGACGCTGTTCAATTTTCTCCAAGGACATGGTATTGGCAAAGCGTGGAGGTCGAGGAATGAAGGTGGGAGGAGGCAGAGGAAGATCCAGAAAGTCACCTTGATATTCAGCTAACCAATTGCATTGCGGCCATTCAGGAATTTTTGCACTTGCGGTATCAGCCTGAAGTTCTTCGCTTATGTCATTCATACGCCGTTCAGTAAACCTACCAAGAGTCCCGATTTTGTTGCTGATGAATCTAACTTCCTGACTGAGCTGGCAGGCGTTGCGATTCATTTTTCATTGTAGAGCTTCCACCATGGTCTGCATGTGTAATTCAAAACCAGCTTGCAAGTCCATGAATTCGTCTTCAGCATGACCCTTTCCAATTGGGAGTTTGCCTTTTTCTTACACATACAGTCTGTGTTTGATGTCAGTTATGTGACGAACGAGAATTTTATAATTTAATTTAAATATTTATTGAGTTAAATAAATATTTTTTGATGATTTAATTATTGAGGTAAATAATTAATTGATGAAATTATAGTAGATTAATTTAATTATATGTGTTACATTAATTAAATTAATGTGGAGAATTTTATTATTCAAAGTATGTATTTAATTGAGCTTATTTGATTGAATGAGTTATTTAATAAGCATAACATTATTCTAATTAATTTAATAATTAATTAGAGATTTAAAGATTTTACATAATTAATAATTGAGGATTTTAATTATGTGATTATGTAATTTAATGTGAACTGTGATATTTTATTTAATTGATTTAAATAAGATTATTTGGTTAATTAAAAGTGTGACATTAAACTATATTATAAAGCATGTAATTAAAATAAACGAAAAGGAATGATAAAGAAATATCCCTATGAGAAGTTGGAGCAGTTAACCCATTATAGGGTTAACTGACCATTACCACGTCAGTTTTCATACATATATTATATCGTATATGTATATGTATATTATAACTTATATTAGCCTTATATATCATATCAGTTTGTATTACATGCTTTCCTTCAGTGAAAAACAAAGAGAGAAATACAGAGAGAGTTTAAGAGAAAATTTGAGAGAGAATTGTGAATTAAAGAAGAAGTAGAGAAGATCTTAATCATCCATGAATCATAATGACAAACTAGCAAGGGTAATCTCTTCAACCCAAAATTTAATTTGCGTTCTTATAATTTTCCATGAAAACTATTTCAAAGTTCTCTGTGACCAAGGTTATTGATGAGTAATCAATTTCATGTAAACATGCTTTAATCAGAGTTTTATGATTAAAAGCATGAAAAGTATGAAGAACACGTATTTGGTCTTTTTGTAAAAAATTTATGCCATGAATTGTTTGTTTAACTTAAAATTGACAGTAGATTATGATTATACATGTTAAAACAAAGAAAACAAACTTTAAACAGACGGATTCAGAGTTATAACGAATCCGTGACGATGAATTTTATTTTTTTCTTCAAAACTTTCAAAAATACCAAGAACAGTGAATTTATGTGATTTGATTAGAGTAATTACATGATATAAAGTGTTAAAAACATGTTAGAATCATTGTATGATGTTTCTATGAAGTTTATACTTTATGAGAATCGCTGTGTTGGTTTAATTTGGATTTATTTGGCCTTAACTGTCAAAAATTGCGAACTGGTACTAAACCACCAAGGCACACCTGCCCCAGGAGCTATAGACCAGCCCCAGCAGGCCCTATGTAGCCCTCACACCCGCCCCAGCGGGCCTAACCCCCGCTCCAGCGGGGGTGATGCAGAGAAAAATTATTTTTTGGGCCCGTTGTGTGATTTTAAGCCATAGTATGACGAGTTAACCTAATTAATGAACCTGATGACGTGATGAACATGTAAAACTATGCTACAACATGTTGTTAACACATATTATATAATTTGAAGTTCACGTTAACAAACTAAATTGTTGACATGTATTATATAATGTGAAGTTCCATGTTTACAAACTAAGTGTGAACTTGAATACTGTGATTGTAAAGTTTGATTATGATTGTTTAAAAGATTATACATGTGTGATATGCATGTTGTGAGTTCATATTCATGTTATGTGGTTAGTCAATGAGTTATCACTATGAACCTAGTTGTAAGTGAACTTAAGTAAGAAGTTCAATGGTTAAACGTATTGGTTATGGAACTAATCGATGTCATATACATAATATAATGTGTAGGACGTTGAGGAAGTGAATTGTAGTTTTATTTATAGCTTGTGCACGAGGCAAGTGTTCTATCCCTAACTTATTATTGTTAAGCAAGTTTTCTTATCTATACTCTTTAAGTTGAGTAAGCGTCCTATTCCTTATTCTTATGTCAAGCAAGTTTCTAAACTCAAACTTTACTTTTATTGACCAAGTTTTCTATTCTTGAAATACTATCATGATGCAAGTTCTTATATTTGTTAATCAAGTTGAGATTCCATATAAGATATTATAATACCTTTAAAGCATGATTTCAGTTGTACAATATATATTCGATTGTATACTTTTGAGAAGTTACTATTCAATTTGAATATCGTTTATTGTTGAACCTTGTAAGGCTAGCGAACCCTTATTGATTCGACTAGTCCATAGTTGATGAACGTTCTAAAATCTAGAACTATTGGCGAGCTTATCCAAACCAGACTTCCTTTGGTACAGACTCTGATGTCAAACTGAGATGAACAATCCTATAAATGGAATTATTTACACTTTAGCATTGAGATATTGTGCACAGTATGGTACTAAGGGCTGATCCCCCTAATTACGAGAAGTAGAGTCCATAGTCTTATGACTGTTAAAGGTTTAAAATATAAACACTTGGCAACCTAGGACATCGTTCAAGGTTTTATGACCCTCAGAAGTTCTTTTGATTCTTGCTATTCATTCTTGATTCAAAAGTCGAGTTTTCTTTATTCAGAAGTCTTTGATTCACTCGCATGTTATTATATTGTTATATTGTTATACTTGTGGGCAATCGTGCTCACTCTTGCATAATAATATTACAGTTAAGAACGAAAGGTTCGACGAGCCTTCCACTAGCAAAGGCAAGGGAAAGATTAACAAGTGACTAAAGACTTGTTATTTGTTTAAATTGTTTATTCTAAGACTTGATGTTGTTTAAGAATTAAGACTTATGTATTTGTTTATGCTTTCGCATTTGAGATTTAAGGTTAAGTATGACCTGGGATTATTTATGTTTTTATTCAGATGTTGTAACCCCATAGGGGAGATGATGGATTTATTTCTATCTATTTCATGGTCTGCATTTATTATGGATAGATAGATATATGATATTTGTATAGTGAACACCAAATCTCGTGAAAATTAAAGTACTCGGATTTGGTGGTGTCACAGGTTTGTATCAGAGCTGTAGGTTATGAACCTTAGGTGGGGAAAAACCTTAGGGTAGTAGCCTTTGATAACATAGTAGTGATAAACTCTTATTGAGTTCTAAGAAAGATAATAAAATACCCTATGTGCTATGTGTTTATAATTATATACTTGCGCGAGTATCGATTAGCATCACGTAATAACTAAAACCTAAAATTTTGATTGTCAGGATGTCGGTTATTGGAGGATCTAGTCAGCCTAGGGAGGTTGTCCTCTATGACTAATCCATACCTATCAGGTATCTTTGGTACTCTTCTAGATTTACGAAAAGGGTGTTGTACAGAAGGTATCTTTATTTGAACAGGTTCATCCACTTGATCTGTAGTGGTTTGTGGTTCTTAAATTTCTTCAAGATCTATTTTCCTCCCACTATCCCCTTCAAGAATACACTCATTTTTCAAGAAGGCAGCGTGTTTCGCAACAAACACCTTTTGCTCAATAAGATTGTAGAAATAATATCCCAAACTTTCTTTAGAATATCCCACAAACGTGCACTTATCAGATCTAGTCCCAAGCTTGTCTTTTTAAAACTTTTTCATATAAGCTGGACATCCCTAAATCTTAACATGCTTAAGACCAGATTTCCTCCCTGTCCACATCTCATATGGAGTCTTGGGGACGGATTTCGAGGGGACCTTATTTAGTAGATATGCAGCTGCTTCTAGGGCATAACCCCAGAATGATACTGGAAGATCGGTAAAACTCATCATGGAAAGAATCATGTCCAACAATATTCGATTTCTCCTTTCAGATACTCCATTTAACTATGGTGTACCTGGTGGAGTCCATTATGAGATTATACCATTTTTTTTGAGACAATCGGGAAACTCACTTCTTAAATATTCACCACCTCGATCTGATCAAAGAATCTTAATACTTTTGCCAGTTTTTTTCCTACTTCACTTCTGAACTCTTTGAACTTTTCAAATGATTCAGATTTGTATTTCATTAAATACACACATCCACATCTTGAGTGATCATCAGTGAGAGTAATAAAATAAGAATACCCTCCCCGTGCATTCGTTGTCATAGGTCCACAAATGTCTGTGTGAACCAACGCTAACAACTCTGTAACTCTTTCTCCTTTTCCACTAAAAAGAGATTTAGTCATTTTACCCATGAGACAAGATTCACAAGTTGGATATGATTCATAATCGGATAGCTCTAAGAGCCCATTCTTATGCAACTTGGATAATCTTCTTTCATTGATATGACCGAATCTACAGTGCCACATATAGGTATAATTAACATCATCTCTTTTCCTTTTCTTAGTTTGTTTTATTACAAGTATATTTTCATGCAAGTCAAGTATATAAAGTCCATTTCGCTGATTATCAACACCATATAAATGTCTTTATAAATACAACAACTGTTGTTCTTTATTATAATGTCAAATCCATCCATATCTAATAAGAAAATAGAAATAATGTTTTTAATGATGTTCGGAACAAAATAGCAGTTATTTAAATAAATGTACTTGCCTGTAAGCAGTGTTAAACAATAAGTGCATACAGCTAATGCTGCAACCTTTGCTCCATTTCCCACTCGTAGAACAATCTCATCCTTGTTCAGCTTTCTACTTCTGACCAGTCCTTGCACAATATTACATATATGAGAACCACAGCCGGTATCCAATACCCAAGTAGAATTTTGACTTTCTAAAAAATTAATTTCAATCATGAAAAAACCTTGATTGGAAGTCAAAGCTTCTCCAAGCTTCTTCTCTGCCATAAAATTCTTGTAGTTCCTCTTCTAGTGACCTGGCTCGTTGCAATGGAAGAACATTCATTTGCTAGCTGGATCAGGTTTCTTTTGTTCCTTTATATTCACCTTGCCCTTAGCCTTCTTAGATTTCTTCTTTTCAGAAGATACCTTGGGCCTCTTCCTTTTCTTGGAAGAATCCACCATTAAGACATGGTCCTTCTTGGATGGGAAGTGACCTTCTGCAGTTTTCAACATGTTAAGTAATTCAGGCAAGTTAACATCTAACTTAATTTTTAATGGAAATGAACAATGAACTGCGAGAAGGTTTCAGGGAGTGACTGCAATACCAAGTCTTGACTCAACTCCCCATCCCTGATGAACCCAAGCTGTCCAAGGCATTCAATCATATTTATCACCCTTAGGGCATGAGTCTCAACAGCAGTGCCCTCGTTCATCAGAGATTGGAAGAGCTCCTTAGATATCTCATATCTAGCAGTCCTACTTTGTTCACCATACAACTCCTTGAGGTGAAGTAACATAGTAGGAGCATCCATGTTTTCATGTTGATGCTGAAGCTCGTTATTCATGGATGCGAGCATGATGCATTGAGCCACAGATGCATCATCTTGCCACTTTATAATGGTGGCAATCTCTTCCTCAGAGGCTGATTTTAGAACAGTTCCAGGGACATGCAAATTTAGGACATAAGAAATTTTTTCAGTAGTGAGAACTATTCTCATATTCCTTAACCAGTCCGTATAATTCGGTCCGGTCAATTTATTAGCATCAAGTATGCTACACAGTGAAATTAGTGATTTTGACATTTTTAAATTTTTGCATGTGAAAAGATAACATTTTAGCAAACATTCATTTAATTAATTTTATTTACACGCCAAAATAAATTAAGTCTTATTTTAAATTGGTATCTCTCACTATTTTCTTCAAACTATGTTACCCTCACTTATATAGTTCGGCAACATCTAATTAAAGATTTACTAGTGAGAATAAGGATCCCATTTCAAATATATATAGCCTTGTGTGTGCACAATAAACCATATATAAATAAATAGGAAGACAACTCTTGTCAATTACATCAACATGTAACTCCTTGTATTCTGCCTCTTAAATCATAATGGTCAAGTGTGTGCACATCCGAACTAAAATGATTTAAGTTAAGTCTAACCTAGCACTCTATATATTCAAAAAAGAAAAATATTATTCTTGTTTGTGCACAACAAAACAATATTGTTCAATTTTTTTTATAAGCATCAAATATGGTTAAATTAATATCTTAAATACTTAATACTTGCCTTGTGTGTGCACAACAAACTCATATTAAATATTTAATACTATATTAATTTATCATGCTAGAAGGTAATGTTCGATATTCCAAATATCATTGAACACTTTAGACTTAATATGATTTCTTTGAGGGGTTTGTTATTATTTGTCTTATCTTGTTTAGCGCGCATGCACATATATATATAAAATACACGTCATTTTATTAAAACATGTTAGGAATATACATGAGAATGTTATTCCTATTTATATAAGATTTGATTATGATACAAATGAATGAATATGCAAGTATGCTTGCATTGATAAAATCTATAAAGTCATTTGATAGATAATAGGAATATATGTACAAGGACTTAGAATGAATTGATCAAATATGTTTGGTTGATCCTACATAAACAAAACAGCTTTGTAAAGTCCTTCAAACGAAATGATGTACAAGGACTAGAAATAGAAAGATCAAACTTGTTAGGTTGATCTTATATAATGTAATAGATAAGCATGTCTGATCGTCGAGCACTGCACCAGCCATCGTAGTCTACCAGGAGAGACAAGGAAGACTCGAGAACTATCAAGGCGGAATCGTAGTCTGCAAGGATAGTAGATCTCGGAGTTTGTAGTCTGCTATTAGAGATGAGGCAGGATTATAGTGTGTCGAAAAGAACTTTCTCAAAGTCATAGTCTACTGAGAAAGTCATGTTCAAAATCATAGAGACAGCCTGTCTAAGAGCCGA
This sequence comes from Panax stipuleanatus, assembly GCA_020205555.1. Lineage (NCBI taxonomy): Eukaryota > Viridiplantae > Streptophyta > Magnoliopsida > Apiales > Araliaceae > Panax > Panax stipuleanatus. The sequence goes on along the minus strand of CM035124.1, from coordinate 83,639,999 downwards.
CCAAGCGCCTGCCAAAGCTAAGTCAAGAATCGTAGGCCAAACTTGAAGTAGTGGAGTCTACTGATCATATAAGAGGCAGAGATCGTAGTCGAGCCAGATCAGACAAGGACAACATGCATAAAGGCAGAAATCGTAGTCTGTCATGATCTGATCTTGAAGTCGTAGTGTCTGCAGAACCAATGCAAGATTGTAGTCTGCAGAACTAAGGACTCAACGAAATGCTCATAATGCCAAGGCAGAATAGTAGTGTCAACACGATTCTTAACAGATGACCACTCCTAGAATATCCAAAACATGAAGCCTCTAGTCTGAGCTGCAAAGATACATTCCACCTGAAGGAAACCAGAGAGCACTCAACGAATGGCATGCAAGCAAACAGAAGATCTAAGCCCCAACTCAATTAACATTCTTATTGAGTTGTGAAGCCATTCAAGATGAAGTCTTCCATAAAAAAATCAGAAGAAGACTTCAGACATAGTAACTGACTAAAGTAAGTCAGCAAGTGCAGTAGCTGTCAAGAGAACAGAAGACAACGATCTTGGGATTAACCAGGATCGTAGTGTTTGCCAAACAAAGCAGAAACTGATGCAGTTTACAAAGAGATATTGGCCAGCTTATGAAGAACAAGGCGAAAGTGATTAAGCATGGGTCAGACCATTGATGATAGGTGAACGGGAGATCACATTGAAAAAGAGAGCTGGGCATGCCACAAATCTGATGTGTCTTGCTATTCAAAAGATGCCAGAGTAATAAGTTAAGCTATCAGTTCCTGAGATTAGTCAAGGCAAGCAGAAGTGTTGAAGCACTACACAAGTGAAGGAAGAGATGTTCTACATTGCAGATCCAAAGAACACTCTTCAGAATTGTAGTGTTGTCTCTAACCAGTCTATGAGCAACATTCAACAAGACACACTACGATCAAGGTCCAAGAACATTTGCATCAGAATCGTAGAGCTCGATCATCTGAAGATTGAAGCATTGGCAACGGTTTAATCTGAAGATTGATATTCGAACGTTGCTGATCGAGAGCATCGATGCAGAAGGACAACTCTTGTAGATTCAAATCAAGGAATTAGAAAGGAGAAAAGGTGACTACCAGCCTGACACAAAAAGGTGACTACCAGCCTAACACAGAAACGTGACATCTCTGAGGTGGTAGGTGAAGTAGCAGACTGCTGTATCAGTAAAGTCATAAAGGAGCTGTCACGTCACATCAGCAGTCTGCACCAAATAACTCGAGATCTGCAAAACAATTCAAATAGCTTTCAACGGCTATTTTCCAACGGGAAGATCATGGAAGGGTATTTAACAGATGAAGCTTCAAAGATCAAGGGTTGCTGAGTTGCAGAATTGTTGAGTTGTTGGAATGCTATATTGTTGACTCTACGAGTTCCACCAGAGCTGAACAGAACAAGTCTCAGTGGCAGTGAGACTACAAAAGTGGATGTGAAGCAGATTTGAAGAAGGGCTGAAACAGACTAAAGCTTCACTCAACAATAATGAGGATGCCATTGAAGATGGCAGCTAAGCTGAGAGCCGAGAAGGCCAAGAAGATAGCATTCAGGAAAGTGGTAGTGCACAAAGAAGATCCAGAGAGCCACTCTATGAATCACCATGAACCAAAAGCTGAAACAGAACAGATGCAAAACCATGTCTGCATATCATTCAAAAAGGGTTCAGGGAATGCTAAGGACCAGAAGAAGTTGACCAACAATGTCAAGACTTAGTAAACCCGAATGGTGCTGGTGCACAGCTGACATCAGATGAAGATGAGCAGAACAAAAAGAAGCTCATCTGCACCAAAGAAGAAGTGGTCCAAGCTCTACACAGAATGCAAAGAGGACGACGCCAAGCTACAAAGTACAAGAGATGATAAAGCTTCAAGTTATCTTAGCAGCAAAGCACCAACAAAAACTACAACAACAACGAGTAGCCAGGGCCTGAGGCGTCCTTGTCTGGAGGGACAAAACTGAAGTTCCAACGCTGCTAGCCTTGAAGAGTTCGTAGAGAAGTAGAGCTCTAAGGCTGCTGGCCTTGAAGAGTTCTTAGTGAACTAGAAGAGTTCCAAGCCTGCTGGGCTTGAAGAGTTCTTAGTGAACTGAAGTTCCAAGGCTGTTGGCCTTGAAGGAATCTTAGTGATTCGGGGTACTGCCCTTCCTTAGTGGAATTCCTGCTAGTGAAGCAGAAGAGTGGATTAGGAGCTTTAGTCTCTAAACCACTTAAAATACCTTGTGTCTTTTACATTCAGTTATTTACTTTCTGTCATTTACATTATGTACTTAACTGCTATAACTGCTATGTATGTATTAACTACTTACAACTAAACTAACTCCATGAACAATGTATGAATTTTTATGAATATCAATGAAGGGGATCTTTTACTTATTCCGATGTGCTTGAAAAGATTCTTATATTTGTCATTTGCTAACTTCTTAACAATACAAAATAAATTGGAAAAGTATTTGAAATCAAAAAGGATCTATTCAATCCCCCCTTCTAGATCTATTATGTGCCTACTGGGAACCAACAATTGGTATCAAAGCAGGTTCTCATGCTATACCCAAAAGCTAATCGCTTTGAGTCTGATCCCATGCACAAACATTGTTCTAAACTTAATTTAGTAGTAAGTCACTTGTAAATGCAGATGAGCTCATACGTTGGAAATAATGTGTATAGGTAAATGTGTATATACATTTGAAGCTGCTCAGATTTGTCCATGTTCTTAAATGCCATAGCAACAAGACCAATCCTTGTCCACAGTTAATATTGTATTCTGCAGACCAGAGATGGGAAGTCAAGAGGCATCAACAGCACAGAATCAAGCATTCACCATTCTGAAAGATGAAAGGCCATACATGCGAAGAAATGCTTATCCAAAGGAGAAAGAAAAATTTCTCCAATATGTATTTGGCTAACCAACAGTTGGATGTGAACCCTGAGGTTCAAGGTTATCAAAGGAATAAAGCTGCCAAGACATTCCTAACTCACATCTTCAAGACTATGACTGATTGATCAAAGGTCAAATGGAGCATTAAGCTGTCAGCATTAAATGCAAAAATATGCACATCAATGCCTAACATCATTATAGTAAGAAAAATGACTGTTAAGAGACTGACAGTGTAAAGGTACGATTTCTCATTAATACTTAATTGTTCATCATATTGCATCACCTTGTGCACTATAACAGTATTCTATCAAGAGATTATACTCTTTCTAAAAAGGAGAAGAGAGAAAGTACACTAAGGTTGGAAACTTAACTGTCAACAAACTTTCTCTCCATCCAAGTTTTAGGTTGAAGATAACATCTTGAAAGTAGTCTGAAATAGGTTATAAGTGTGACGCCCCCAAATTCCAGGACCGTCACGGGGTCTCTTGAATTCGGTTCATCACGTGCTCATGGTAATACATCACAATAATAATAACTAAATATCACACAATCACAGCGGAAAATCTCTTCTAGAATAATTTACAATGATTTATTATAATTATTCCCCCAAGTCTCGCAACCTACAGTACTTAATAGATTACATAATAATATCAATTAACGACTTATTACATAATCTAACTTAAGCTTAAACATAATTAAATCCAGTCTTACTACATCATCTTAATACAACATTAAAATATTTAAAAACATAAAAGAGACAAGCTAGTTGGTAGCCTTGCCCTTGCCCTTATCAACTCCCGAAGGTTCACCATGCTCTGCCTTAACTGAAATGTTTTATGAAACTTTAAGTTCGTTTCCAAACTATATGTCGTTTGGTTAACCATGCATGCTAATATACTAAAACATGCTTACATTGCCTCATTAGGTTTATATATATGTATTAATCATGCTTCCATGCTTGTTTAAACAAAAAATCAAACAATTAGTACATAACAGTTTTGTTACAGAATGCAAAAAACTGCACACAGAGGCCGGCGCTGCGGCGCGGCAACAGCATCCACAATCTGGCGCTGCGGCACGGGTGGCGCTGCGGCGCGGACATAATGCCTTGGGATTGGCGCTGCAGCGTGGGAGGCGCTGCGACGTGGGAGGTGCTGCGGCGCGGACAATGGCGATGCGGCGTGGGGACAGTTTTTGCAGTTCACACTGCAGCCGAAACCGACTCAAAACCTCCCATTTCATCAATTTCAACATACCCATATGCCATTACACTAACCTTTTTAACTTACTAACACATATATATGCTTATATAACAGTCAATCGCATTTATCAATTCTCAAATTCATGAACCCTAACTAATTTCACACGAATTTGATGCTTTACAAAAATTATAGAGCAACAATGGAAATAAAAGTCAAGAAAGCTATATAGTGGTTCCATCAGGTATGTATGTTCATATAACAACAATATAAGGGTCCTACAAACCAATTATGAACTAATTTGGCATAATCAATAATTTGAAGAAAACTTCAGAAACAGAAAATGAAAATGAAGAACAAAGGAAGTGGGATTATACCTCTGTAAATGATTGAGCTTGCAGCTATTCAATTCTTAGAAATCTAGACTGATATTATATATGCTCTCAATTTATCAAACTCAAGAAAACTCTCAGCAAGATGAAATGTGAAGGAGAGATGCTTCATTTATAGTAAAAATCAAAACACAGTCCATGCTTCTGACTCTCAAAATAAACTAACGTATGTTTAATTTGCATGCTAGATAAGAAGAAGTTGGTAGATAGTTGTTGAAAGCCATCATCATGCCCACACCCCATTGTATGATTGCTATGAAGGCTTGCTGTGTTTTAAGGTTATAGGGGAGTAGGATAGCTTGAGTATATCACGTGAAAGAGATAGTGGCTCTCCCAGCAAAACAAACTCAGCCTTCTAGCAACATACCACACTTGATTCATTATATACATATGTATTAAATACTTAGGCTATCTACACACATATATATATATTTTATACATATATCTTTAATTGAAATGTCACACTATAATTCACATAATGTAGTAATTGTGACTTGTACACATATAATCCAGGTATATTTTTATCATACTGGTATAATTTTCTAGGATATAATCACATCACACTGTATCCTTTATTATTAAGTTCTACTAATCAACAATTGTTTATCATATATTCATGATGTACTATTTTAATGTATACTTACATACATATTGTCACATAGGCATAAACATGTAGCTTATATATTTCAATCAATATAATTGTTAATCTCCATAACAATTTAATTAACCCTTATATGATTAATTATCAGTTTAATATAAATCTTATTATATTTATAAACACGTTGCTCATTATTATTATGTTTCTTGCAATAATAATAATCACATATTATTAATCAATCACCATTAATATTTTGTAACAATTATTCTACGATGACAATTAATTAATATTCTACGATTAACAATTAATATAGATTAATTGTTCGCTTAAATTAATAAAATCATTCTTATATTACGCCACTGTGCCACACAAGGCAATCAACGAGTTTATCGCAAACTCCACCAATTTCTCAATTATTATAATTATTCAATTTTATATAATTGAATTAATTCATCTCATAACACAAAATCATTTATATTCAAATAAATTCTCGTTTCCATTAATATATTTATTTAATAATATATGAAAATTCACGGGTATTACATCCTCCCCCCCTTATAAAAATTTCATCCCGGAATTGCTACAAGGTTACACAAATAGATGGGGATAGTCCCTCATCATCCTATCTTCTAACTCCCACTTTGCCTCCTCGACATCGTGGTTACGCCAAAGTACTTTTACAGATGAAATAACTTTATTTCTCAAAGTTTGTTCTTTCCTATCTAATATCTGGACAGGAATTTCTTCATACGCCAAGTTCTTCTCCACTTGAATGGGCTCGTAAGAAATCACGTGCTTGTAGTCGGCCTTGTACGATCGCAACACGAAAATGTGAAACACGTTGTGGATATGCTCCAGTTCGGGTGGCAACGCAACTTTGTATGCCACTTCGCCCACTCGCTTCAGTATCTCGAACGGTCCTATGAATTTTGGACTCAATTTTCCTTTCTTGCCTAAATGGATTTTTCCCTTCCATGGAGATACCTTCAAGAATACGAAACTGCCGACTTTGAAGTCTCGGTCCTGCCGATGCAAATCTGCATACTTTTTCTGGCAGTCTTGAGCTGCTACTAATCTGGCTCTTATCACTGTCACCAAGTCTGCGGTTTGTTGTACTAACTCTGGTCCGAGTATTCGTCGTTCTCCGACTTCGTCCCAACATAATGGCGTTCTGCACTTTCTTCCGTAAAGAGCTTCGTACGGTGGCATGCCGATACTCGCATGGTGACTATTATTATATGCGAATTTTTCTCCGTACAAATAATGCCTCCATAACTTTAACGCAAAAACTACTGCCGCTAACTCTAAGTCGTGAGTAGGGTATCGTTTTTCGTAATCCTTCAATTATCGTGACGCATACGCAATGACCTTGCCATGTTGCATGAGCACACAACGAAGCCCCATGTGCGATGCATCACTATACACCACAAAATTTCCCGCATCATCTGGTAATGATAACACAGGTGCTTCGCTCAATCTCCTTTTCAGTTCTTGAAAACTTTCTTCGCATTTGTCGGTCCATACAAATTTCACCGTCTTTCTAGTCAAATTGGTCAACGGGGTTGCTATCTTAGAAAAATCTTGGATGAATCTTCGATAGTACCCAGCTAACCCTAAAAAGCTTCTCACCTCCGTCGGTGTTCTCGGTTGTTGCCAATTACTTACTGCTTCGACCTTTGCAGGGTCTACTAAGATTCCATTCTTATCCACCACGTGGCCTAAGTATTGAACCTTCTCCATCCAAAATTTGAACTTAGAAAATTTTGCATACATCTTCTCCTTCCTTAGTGCCTCCAAAATAATCTTTAGATGTTCGGCGTGTTCTTCCTCTGTCTTCGAGTAGATCAAAATGTCGTCGATAAAAACCACTACAAATTTATCCAAGTATGGCTTGAAAACTCGGTTCATCAAGTCCATAAATGCTGTCGGAGCATTAGTCAATTCGAATGACATTACCAAAAACTCGTAGTGTCCATAACGGGTTCGAAACGCAGTCTTTGGTATGTCCTCATCCCTCACTTTCAGTTGATGATATCCTGTTCGTAGGTCGATCTTTGAGAAACACTTTGCTCCCTTCAGTTGATCAAATAAGTCATCTATCCTCGGTAGCGGATATCGGTTCTTGATCGTTACTCTATTTAATTCTAGATAATCGATACAGAGCCTCATCGATCCGTCCTTCTTCTTAACGAATAGCACTGGTGCTCCCCAAGAAGAAACACTCGATCGAATGTAACCCTTATCCAACAACTCTTGCAATTGTATCATCAATTCCTTCATTTCTACTGGCGCCATACGACATGGAGCTTTCAAAATCGGTGCCGTTCCCGGTGCTAAGTCTATTACGAATTCGATTTCTCTATCTGGCGGAAGACCAGGCAGATCATCCAGAAATACATCTTGGAATTTATTAACTATGGATATATCCTTAATTTCTACTCCCTTTTTCTGAGTATCAACGATGTAAGCTAAATATCCTACACATCCTTTCCTTAACAATTTCTTGGCCTGCATCATCGTAACGCAACACGATTTCTTAAGCGACGAGCTACCATAAAACACTACCTTAGACTTACTCGGAGTCTGAAGGTTCACACATTTGTTCTGACAGTCAATTATCGCAGCATGGTTATACAACCAATCTATTCCCAGTATTACGTCAAATTCTCCCAGTCTAATAGGAATCAAGTCTACGCTCAGTTCATATTCTCTAATGTTTGCGCGACAATCTCGATAAACGTATTCTACAGAGATTACTTCCTTATTAGCAACTTCTATGACTAAAGGATTTTCTAATCGTTCTCGGGGTGTACTAAGTTTACTAGCAAATTCTTCAGATATAAAAGAATAGGTGGCACCTGAATCAAATAATATATAAGCATTTATATCATTGATTGGGATTATACCTGATACCACGTCCTTTGCAGCCATTACGTCCTGGATGGTCATGTTAAAGGTTCTGGTGGTTGGGTGGTTGGATTGTCTCGGTCCACCGATCATCAGCTTGTTGCCTCCTTGCTGATTACTACCCCCGCCACTTCCCTTCTTTGGGCAGTCCTTAATTCGGTGCTCCGTCGAGCCACAAGCAAAGCATCCTTGTATCTTCTTTGGTTTCAAACAGTTGGGCGAGATGTGCCCTTCCTGTCCGCAGTTGTAGGAAGTGCCACGTCCCTTCCAGCACTCGCCCTGGTGATTCTTCCCACACTTCGGGCATCCTTCAGCCCTCTTCTTGAAACCTCCACGAAAATTCCCTGATTGGTTATTGTTGTTTTTGTTGTTGTTGTTCTCCCACTTTCTCTTTCCCAAGTTGCTTCCTCCACTGCTTCTTCCTCCAGTACGATTCTCTCCTCCAGTATTCTTTCCTTTCTTTTCTTTGTTATACAGACTTAAGGCCTCACTGCCACCTTCTGCAATGATTGCCTTCTCCAGTAATGTTGCAAAGGAATCAATTTGAAGAACTGATACCTTATTGAACAGCCATGGCTTCAACCCTTGTTCGAAGCGTCTAGCCTTCCTCTCTTCATCACCAACTTGGTGCTCCGCAAATCGCGCTAGTTCGTTAAACCTAGCCACGTATTGTGCCACCGTCATGTCACCTTGTTTTAACTCTAAGAATTTCACCTCCATCTGATTCTTCATACTCTTTGGGAAGTAATTCTCGAAGAACAGCGTCTTAAACTTATCCCAAGATATTATCCCTTATCCAGCTCTTTGTTGATTAGCCTCCCACCAGTAGTTTGCTTCTCCCCTCATCATGTACGTGGAAAACACCGTCTTCAGATCTTCGCCTACGCTGGCTATAGTGAAGCTTTTTCGATCTCCTTGATCCACGTTTGTGCGACGATTGGGTCGGTAGTTCCCTCGAACTCTGGGGGTCCGACACTCTTAAAGTCTTTAAAGGTTGTTACTGGTACAGTCTGAGGGTTCGGGCGAACGGGTTCATTGTTCCTTCCCCTTAAGGCTTCTCCTAACAAGTCTACCAGTTTCTGGATCGGGTCTACTTGTTCCCTCTCATTGTTTACTGACTCCTCAGGTGCAGTCAATCTACGCTTGGGCAGCTTTATCTGCATCACAATTTTTCATTTTATTATTATTCAAGTATATTACTTAAGTATTTCTTTTAATACTAAAAGAAAACAAAATTTATAACACATTTCTGAAATAAACTTCATTTATATTCATATGCCAAATCGTTTCATTACATGATTTCCCTAGCATACTGCTATAAATGTTATCACATATATCTCCTAATATCACAAAAGACGGGGAATATACCAACCTACTACCATACTACCCCTCTAACAAAAGCTAACACGGGGTTCACATCATTATCCCTCATCTTACACAAAAGATCGGGATTACAACATAGAATGTACAACACATAGAGATAAATGCTACTAACTACTACTAGACTGTCTAAGGGAATCTCATCCCATCATCCCACGCTCCACTGCGCTCTTGTACTCCAACTGTGCTATATACGCAACCAGCTCTCGGCTCAAGGTATGTAGAGTCTGTCCCTGTTCTGCCGGGTAGTGGTACACACCATCAATCACCCTCTCAAAAGCTGAACGGAACACAAACCCCATCTTGTTCATCTTTCTCTTCTTACACCTGACCTCGTCCTCTAGGTCGTCAGCTCTCTCATTGGATTCTTCCCACTTCTCCTCGAAGTGTAACCTATCCATCACCTCTAACTCTAGCTGAGTACGGAGTGCCTCTTTCTCAATCTTCTCACTCAATTCTCTCTGTTCTACTTCTTCCAGCTTTCCTGCCAGATCCACATTCCGAGCCACTGACCTGTGAAACAGAGTCCCCATCTGGATCCCTGCCTCCTTACGGTAGGCGATCTCCACCTCTAACTCATGCATAGCCAGCTTCCCCAGGTGGGCCTCGTCCCACAGTTTCTGGAACTCAGACTCTCTCTCTTGGGCCTTTGCCTCCAGCTCCTGAACTCTGCAGTCTAACTCTAGGATCCGCTCCTCATACTCTCCTAGCATCTGCTCCTCTATAGTAGCCTCATCAGAGTCCTCTACTGGCACATCCTCTATCGGCTCGTCCTCCATCGGCTCCTCCTCCATCGGCTCCTCCTCTGGATCAGACTCTATCTCAATCTCGTCCTCATCGTCAGACTCGAATGGTGCAACTGCCTGTACTGGCATAGCCTCTATAGGTGCCTCGTATACTACATGTATATCCCTGGGCTCCTCCTCTGCCACTCTACTAGGTGCACCTGTGTCTGTCATCCTACAATCACAAACACAAGACAAACAAACAGCAACTCGATTAGAATGTTAAATAAAATATAAGTTCATTGTATAAAATGAAGTTACATTTCATAAAGCCAATTGAATGTTCAATAAAGAGTAGAGTTAGGAACTTGCTTACAACGTTCCTTGAATAAAGTAAAACACAAAGGTCTAAGATACTTGCACTTATAAATGAGTGTAAGTAAGGAAACTTGCACTTTAAAAGAGTGTAAATTAGAGAACTTGCAAATAATACAAGAACGGGTTTAAGGAAACTTGCCTTTAGCGTAGTTTATCCACGTTAAGTAATCAACACTTTTGAATCCTATTTATAGTGTATTATAAGTATAGGATGTTTATTAGTTAACACATCCGTTACAAAAGCTTGTTACTCAATATACATATATGTTACTATCTTAGTCACATGTCATACTTATACTCATATGGTATGAAATCAGATTATATGTTATCACGAATCAAGTACATAGTTATAATGTAAATGATACTATAGCAACTTATCATGTTCAAGTGGTTATGATCCTTTGACCCATTATATAAGTTAAACATTATCTTCTTACTTATTCATCACATATATACACATATCAGTAGGGTACAGATTATTATTAGCAGCTTTGATCAACAGTAGACACTACTGACTCAATCAGAACAAGTAAACTGCATCATTTCAGATTCTAGGCCAGCGCAGCTGCGCTATGGCTAAGCCTAGGGCCGGTGCAGCTGCGCAGACCTCTGGCCAAGCCAAGGTTGAGCTGTGCCTTGTGGTTTCTATCCGATCATGCAAGCCACAAAGCTATCATGCTTGTCATGCGTACGCATAAGGTGGTCGTGTAACGTGTTCTAGGCATGTTCATGAATATCTGTACGACATACCTATTACTAGCATTGCTATTGGTTTTGAAATCATGCTTCATTTTGTGTTCCTTTAATCTTTATGGCACCTAGCATGATATGTACACATGTGCATGACACATTAATGAGGTTTAAAAACACTATCCGACATGTCCACAATGATCAGAATCTAGACTTCGATATAACATGTCAAGATTTACATTCAAAACTTATACTTTTACTAGTAAAGTTCATTTAACGCAGTGCACATGCTCATGTTACCTTATGGAACATGTACACACCTATTAACATGCTTTTCATGCCTTCCTAGATCATACTAGTATGCTTGCACAGTCAGAATACCGACATAAGTCATATATGTTTAAAGTTCAATTATAAACCTTATTTTTACTTCAGAAACTTTAACCGTTCGTTAATCATGTATACAAACATAGTGGAGCATATTCACATTTTGTCTACATATATATATATATATATATGTTACTCAAGCTAGCATGCTTTATCTAAGTCATATTAGTAAGGAGCACATAACAGTTCCTTAAGCAGAAGCAGGAAACTGGTTCAGGGTGCCGGCGCAGCTGCGCCGCATCCCAGGCTTAAACCGGTGCAGCTGCGCCACTACTGGTTCGCACCAGACAGCAGGCAGCCATGACATTTTCTATCCCAACCCACGAAATGACTTCACGAAATTAGTCCCAAGCAGTTATATTATGGTTTAAACATACTACTAAGACAATATAACAATCCAATTAACATTATCAAATCATCAATTCATGAATTTCCAACTCAAACCAAGAATTGAAGATTTACAAAAATTTCAGAATGCAAACAGGAAATGAGAATGGAGAACAAGAATGTAAAATATGGAAGCTATATTGAAATCCTAATCATGTATGTATGTCCATATAATCAACTAAACAAGTGTTCAAAAACCCAATTATCATCAAATTTGGCATAATCAAGATTTAAAACTTTGACAGTAAACAAAATGAGGAACAAGAATGAAGAATATGGAATTTAGAATTATACCTCTTGAAGCTTAGTTTGCTTAGCTTCTAACTTTCTGAGATTGCTAGATTCTTCTTTGAACGACAAACACTCAAACTTAAATTCTCAGAGTTTTATCAGACAAAACACAGCAACGTGAACTTAGTAACATAGCTGCCAATTTATAGAGGAATGGTGGACTGGCTAAAGGTTTTACATGGAAGTTGAAACCAAAGTGTAGAAGAAGAACACATTGGTTTACAGTGGGTTGCTCAACCACCCGCCATCAGCCATTCCCATAGCCAATGATCACAACTTGGAAGTTACGTAATTTAGCCTTAGGCTACTGTTCATGTACTGTGAGTGTAACTGATGAGCTTAGATTTCTAGCAATGTGATTAATTAGTTCAATTCAGTTACTATACTTTTCAAAAACGGGTTTTAATGTACAATTATTACTATATTAGGAAAAATTAGGGATTACCTATGTACTCACATCATATAATCCATGTACATTCTATCTTACCGGTATAATTTACTCGGATGTTATCACATTATTAAATTCTACAATCAACAATTGATTACAATATATTCATATTATGTTAATGTATACTTACATACATATTGTCACATAGGTATTAATCATGTAGCCCACATAGTTTAATAAATCCCAATACATGGTCCATATATATAGTATAGTCACATAAAAGTTACACCACACTATATAATATATTTGTATTCCATATACTTTATATTATTAATTATTGCACATTTGCACATATCAATTAATATAATCTTATTATATTAATAACTTACTTATTGTTTTATTATTCCTAATGTCAAATAAATAAATTATTTATCTCATTGATTAATTAACGATAATATTAATTAATCCATTCCTCATTGATTATTAATTTCCATAATAATCGATTAACACTTACATGATTAAATATCACATTAAATGAATATAAATCTTATTATATTTATAAACACATTGCTTATTATTATTATATTTCTTGCAATAATAATAATAACTTATTATTAATCAATCACAGTTAATATTCCATAACTATCAATTAATATTTTACAATAGCAATTAACAATTAATATAGATTAATTATTTACTTAATAATTCATTCGTTAATTAATACAATCATTAATAATTCTCATCACTGTGCCACACAAGGCTATCAACGAGTTTATCGCAAACTTCATAAATTTCTCAATTATTATAATTATTCAATTTTATATAACTGAATTAATTCATCTCATAACACAAAATCATTTATATTAAATAAATTCTCATTTTCATTAATATATTTATTTAATAATATTAGGAAATTCTCGGGTATTACATCCTCCCCCCTTATAAAAATTCCGTCCTGGAATTGCTACAAGGTTACACAAATAAATGGGGATAGTCCCTCATCATCCTATCTTCTAACTCCCACGTTGCCTCCTCGATATCGTGGTTACGCCAAAGTACTTTTACAGATGAAATAATTTTATTTCTTAAGGTTTGCTCTTTCCTATCTAATATTTGGGCAGGAATCTCTTCCTATGCCAAGTTCTTTTCCACTTGAATGGGCTCGTAAGAAATCACGTGCTTGTAGTCGGCTTTGTACGGTCGCAACACAGAAATGTGGAACACGTTGTGGATGTGCTCCAACTAGTGTGGTAACGCAACTTTGTATGCCACTTCGCCCACTCGCTTCAGTATCTCGAACGGTCCTTTGAATCTGGGACTCAGTTTTCCCTTCCCTTCCATGGAGATACCTTCAAGAATACGAAACTGCCGACTTTGAAGTCTCGGTCCTGCCGATGCAAATCTGCATACTTTTTCTGGCGGTCTTGAGCTGCTACTAATTTGGCTCTTATCATTGTCACCACGTCTGCGGTTTGTTGAAATAACTCTGGTCCGAGTATTTGTCGCTATCTGACTTCGTCCCAACATAATGGCGTTCTACACTTTCTTCCGTAAAGAGCTTCGTACGGTGGCATGCCGATACTCGCATGGTAACTATTATTCTATGCGAATTCTACTAAGGGTAGGTGGTCGTCCAAATTTCCCTTGAAGTCCATCACGCAAGTCCTAAGCATGTCCGTTAGCATTTGTATTATTCGCTCACTCTGTCCATCTGTTTGAGGATGATAAGTCGTACTTAAACTCAACTGCGTTCCCATTCTCTCTTGCAAACTCTTCTAAAAATTTGACGTGAAGCGCGGATCTCGATCAGAGACAATAGATACCGGCACTCCATGTCGTGAGACAATCTCCTTTATGTATAAACCCGCTAATTAATTCAAACTGTAACGGATCTTGATCGGTAGAAAATGTGCGATCTTGGTAAGTCAATCCACGATAACCCAAATGACATCATAACCTTTATGCGTAACTGGAAGTCCTACCACGAAGTCCATCGTAATATGCTCCCATTTCCACTCTGGTATTTCCAGCGGTTGTTATAAACCACTCGACCGTTGATGCTCTGCTTTAACGCGTTGGTAAGTCAAACTTCTACTGACGCACTCTACGACTTCTCGTTTCAAATTAGGCCACCAAAAATGTTACCTTAGATCTCGGTACATCTTCGTGCCTCCCGGATGAACGAAATATATCGTATTGTGTGCCTTGTGCAAAATATCTTCCCGTAACTCGGTTATCGCTAGTACCCATACTCTTTCTTCAATTCTCAAAATACCGTCTTTATCCATTCGAAATTTCTCTTCCTCATTTTCTGTGATCCTCTTTCGGATTTTCTCACACTCTTCATCCTTTTCCTGGGCTTCCTTCACTCTATCCAACAATGTCGGATGAGCTTCCACTACAAATAACTTCTCTCCAGGCTTCTTTGGTTCTTTCACTTTTATCTCCAATTTCTCCATCTCTCTTATCAACTCTTCCAAAGTCGTCAAATTAAACAACGTTTCCCTTCCTTTTCTGCTCAGAGCGTCGGCAACCACGTTTGTCTTACCCGGGTGATAAAGAATATTGCAGTCATAATCCTTGATCAATTCTAACCACCTCCTCTGACGCATATTCAACTCCTTCTATGTGAAGATATATTTCAGACTCTTGTGGTCCGTGTATATCTCACATTTCTCTCCGTACAAATAATGCCTCCAAATCTTCAATGCAAAAACTACTGTCGCTAACTCAAAGTCGTGAGTAGGGTATCGTATTTCGTAATCCTTCAATTGTCGTGACGCATACGCAATGACCTTGCCATGTTGCATGAGCACACAACCAAGCCCCTTGTGCGATGCATCACTATACACCACAAAATTTCCCGCATCATCTGGTAGTGATAACATAGGCGCGTCGCTCAATCTCTTCTTCAACTCTTGAAAACTCTCTTCGCATTTGTCGGTCCATACAAATTTCACCGTCTTTCTAGTCAAATTGGTCAACGGGGTTGCTATCTTAGAAAAATCTTGGATGAATCTTCGATAGTACCCAGCTAACCCTAAAAAAACTTCTCACCTCCGTTGGCGTTCTCGGCTGTTCCCAATTACATACTGCTTCTACCTTTTTAGGGTCTACAGAGATTCCATTCTTATCCACCACGTGGCCTAAGAATTGAACCTTCTCCGTCCAAAATTTGCACTTTGAAAATTTTGCATACATCTTCTCCTTCATTAGTGCCTCCAAAACAATCTTCAGATGTTCGGCGTGTTCTTCCTCTGTCTTCGAGTAGATCAAAATGTCGTTGATAAAAACCACTACAAATTTATCCAAGTATGGCTTGAAAACTCGGTTCATCAAGTCCATAAATGCTGCCGGAGCATTAGTCAATCCAAATGACATTACCAAAAACTCGTAGTGTCCATATCGAGTTTGAAACACAGTCTTTGGTATGTCCTCATCCCCCACTTTTAGCTGATGATATCCTGTTCGTAGGTTAATTTTTGAGAAACACTTTTCTCCCTTTAGTTGATCAAACAGGTCATCTATCCTCGGTAGCGGATATCGATTCTTGATCGTTGTTCAATTCTCGATAATCGATACAGAGTCTCATCGATCTGTCCTTTTTCTTAACAAATAACACTGGTGCTCCCCAAGGAGACACACTCGGTCGTATGTAACCCTTATCCAATAATTCTTGTAATTGTATCATCAATTCCTTCATTTCTACAGGCGCCATACGATATGAAGCTTTCGAAATCAGTGCCGTTCCTGGTGCTAAGTCTATTACGAATTCGATTTCTCTGTCTGGCAGAAGACCAGGCAGATCGTCTGGAAACACATCTTGAAATTTATTAACTACGGATATATCCTTAATTTTTACTCCCTTCTTTCGAGTATCGACGATGTAAGCTAAATAACCTATACATCCTTTCCTTAACAATTTCTTGGCCTGCATCATCGTAACGCAACACGATTGCTGAAGCGATGAGCTACCATAAAACACTACCTTAGACTTACTCGGAGTCTGAAGGTTCACACATTTGTTCTGACAGTCAAATATCGCAGTATGGTTATACAACCAATCCATTCCCAATATTACGTCAAACTCTCCCAATCTAATAGGAATCAAGTCTACTTTCAGTTCATGTTCTCTAATGTTTGCGCGATAATTTCGATAAACATATTCTACAGGGATTATTTCCTTATTCGCAACTTCTATGTTCAAAGGATTTTCTAACCGTTCTCGGGGTGTACTAAGTGTACTAGCAAATTCTTCAGATATAAAAGAATAGGTGGCACCCGAATCAAATAATACATAAGCATTTATATCATTGATTGGGATTATACCTGACACCACGTCCTTCACAGCCACTGCGTCCTGGACGGTTATGTTAAAGGTTCTGGAGGTTGGGCTGTTGGATTGTGCCGGTCCGCCGATCATCAGTTTGTTCCCTTCTTGTTGGCTGCTACTTTCGCCACTTCCCTTCTTCGGGCAATCCTTAATACGGTGCTCAGTTGAGCCGCAATCAAAACACCCTTGGATCTTCTTTGGCTTCTGAAAGTTTGGCGATATGTGGCCCTCTTGGCCACAGTTATAACACGTGCACTTTCCTTTCCAGCACTCCCCTTGGTGACTTTTCCCACACTTATTACAAGCTCCACTCATTTTCTTAAAATTTCCCTGATGACTCCCACCTTGATTATTGTTTCTGCTGTTGTTATTCTCCCACTTTCTCTTTCCCAAATTACTTCATCCATTGCTGCTTCCTCCAGTACGATTCTCTCCTCCAGCATTCTTTCCTTTCTTCTCTTTGTTGTACAAGCTCAAAGCTTCACTTCCTCCCTCGGCAATAATAGCCTTTTCCAGTAGTGTTGCAAAAGAATCGATCTGAAGAACTGACACCTTATTGAATAGCCAGGGCTTCAGTCCTTGTTCGAGTCGTCTAGCCTTCCTCTCTTCATCACCAACTTGGTGCTCCGCAAATCGCGCTAGTTTGTTAAACTTAGCTGCGTATTGCGCCACAGTCATCTCACCTTGTTTTAACTCTAAGAATTTCACCTCCATCCTATTCTTCATTCTTTTCGGGAAGTAATTCTCGAAAAATAGAGTCTTAAACTTATCCCAAGCTATTATCCCTTCTCCAGCTCTTTGTTGATTAGCCTCCCACCAGTATTCGCTTCTCCCCTCATCATGTACGTGACAAACACCGTCTTATGATCTTCACCTATGCGAGCTATAGTGAAAGCTTTTTCGATCTCCTTGATCCACGTTTGTGCGACGATTGGGTCGGTAGTTCCCTCGAACTTCGGGGGTCCTACACTCCTAAAGTCTTTAAAGGTTGTTACTGGCACAGCCTAAGGGTTTGGGCAAACGGGTTCATTTTTCCTTCCCTTAATGCCTCTCCTAACAGGTCTACCAGTTTCTGGATCGGGTCTATTTGTTCCCTCTCATTGTTCACTGACTCCTCAGGTGCAGTCAATCTACGTCTGGGCGGCATTATCTGCATCACAAATTTTCATTTTATTATTATTCAAGTATTTTACTTAAGTATTTCTTTTAATACTAAAAGAATAAATTTATAACACGTTTCTGAAATAAGCTTCATTTATATTCATATGCCATTTCATTTCATTACATGATTATCCTAGCATACTGCTATAAATGTTATCACATGCATTCCCTAATATCACAAAAGACGGGGAATATACCAACCTACTACCATACTACCCCTCTAACAAAAGCTAATTCGGGGTTTACATCACTATCCCACATTTTACACAAAAGATCAGGATTACAACATAGTATATACAATACATAAAAGACATAACTAGCACTACCACTAGACTATTTAAGGAAATCTCATCACATCATCCCTCGTTCCACTGTGCTCTTGTACTCCATCTGCGCTATATACGCAACCAGCTCTCGACTCAAGGTATGTAGAGTCTGTCCCTGCTCTGTCGGGTAGTGGTACACACCATCAAGCACCCTCTCGAATGCTGAACAGAACACGTACCCCATCTTGTTCATTTTCCTCTTCTTACATCTGATCTCATCCTCCAGGTCGTCAGCTCTCTCATGGGCAGCCTCCCACTTCTCCTCGAAGTGTATCCTATCCATCACTTCTAATTCCAACTGAGTATGGAGTGCTTCCTTCTCAGTCTTCTCACTAAGTTCCCTCTATTCAACCTCTTCCAGCTTCCCTGCCAGATCTACATTTCTCGCCACCGACCTGTGGAATAAAGTTCCCATCTGGATCCCTGCCTCCCTGCGGTAGGCAATCTCCACCTCTAACTCCTGTATGGCCAGCTTCCTCTGGTGGTCCTAGTCCCTCAGTTTCTGGAACTCAGACTTTCTCTCTCGGGCCTCTGCCTCTAGCTCCTGGACTCTGCAATCCAACTCTAGGATCCGTTCTTCATACTCTCTTAGCATATTCTCCTCTAGGTTAGGCTCGTAAGAGTCCTCCATGGGCTCCTCCTCTGAAGGCTCATCCTCAACTGGCTCGTCCTCTATAGGCTCCTCCTCGGGGTCGAACTCTACCTCGATCTCATCCTCGTCGTCAGACTCAGATGGTCCAACTGCCTGCACTGGCACAGCCTCTAAGGGTGCCTCGTACACTACATGAATATCTCTGGGCTCAACCTCAGCCACTCTAGCAGGTACTCCCATATCTACCATCTACAATCACAAACACAAGATAAGAAACAGCAACTCCGTTAGAATGTTAAATAAAACATAAGTTCATTGTATAAAATGAAGTTATATTTCATAACAGACTAGGTCTCTCAAGGAAAACTCTACATGAGTTTTATCTCCTTCCTAACTTCTAAGTTCGCCTAAGTTATCTAAGGACACTCGTTCCTAAGGTTTATAACTACAGCTTTGATACCAACCTGTGACGCCCCCAAATTCTAGGACCGTCATGGGGTTGCTCGAATTCGGTTCGTCACGTGCTCATGGTAATACATTACAATAATAATACCACTAAATGTCGCATCGCATAGCGGAATAATACACAACTAATACCGAATAAATTACATTTAAATAATATAATTATTCACGTCCCAAGGTCTCGTAACTTAAACAGTGATTACATAGCTTAGACATATCTTAAGCAATAATAACCTTAACTAGTATATAATATCATAAGTTCTTTATTACAATCTTAAAGTCCTACATAAACAAAGCTACTCAGTAGCCTTTCCCTTGCCCTTGTCGGTACTCGAGGGTCCGCACTACTCGGCCTTAACTGAAATGTTTTTAGGGAAAGCAAGAATGAGCACAAATTGCTCAGCAAGTAATATACAATAAGGGTTTGTAATATAATTCTCAATTCTCGAAAGGGTATAGCAAGGTTTGATAGTTTAAGGATAACAAGAATATCAACAGTTTTCAATAACAGTCGCTAAGGACAGAATAATATCAATGTGATTCAATAATAAATCAATTCAAGATTTCAAGATAACTGAATACTGAGCAGTCACTAAGGACTATGAACTTCCATAGGAATTGACAGTAATAAACTGAAAAACTAACAAAAATAAGTACAACAGGTGATCAACCTAAAGTACCCTATGTTATGCATAACACTTAATCATACTAAGGTGCGCGCGTCGGTTCTCCGACAGTTATATTTTGTTCTTCTCAGTTAAATACAAGATCCTGCACCAATCAATCGGTTTGGGTCGCCTTTTAATAGTATAAGTCTAGCCGAATCAAATGGCATAGATCACAACAACTATAAGTTAAATTTCAAGATTTAAAGTCCAAAGAATATAGTTCGACTTTTAACTTATTCATAAAGTATATGATTCATAATATCTGAATTTAAATCTCAAGAGTTTACTTTTACGACAATAATAGCATAAGCCAATTGAATGTTCAATAAAGAGTAGAGTTAGGAACTTACTTACAACGTTCCTTGAATAAAGTAAAACACAAAGGTCTAAAATACTTGCACTTATAAATGAGTGTAAGTAAGGAAACTTGCACTTTAAAAGAGTGTAAGTTAGAGAACTTGCAAATAATACAAGAACGGGTTTAAGGAAACTTGCCTTTAGCGTAGTTTATCCACGTTAAGTAATCAACACTTTCGAATCCTATTTATAGTGTATTATAAGTATAGGATGTTCATTAGTTAACACATTCGTTACACAAACTTGTTACTCAATATACATATATGTTACTATCTTAGTCACATGTCATACTTATACTCATATGGTATGAAATCAGATTATATGTTATCACGAATCAAGTACATAGTTATAATGTAAATGATACTATAGCAACTTATCATGTTCAAGTGGTTATGATCCTTTGACCCATTATATAAGTTAAACATTATCTTCTTACTTATTCATCACATATATACACATATCAGTAGGGTACAGATTATTATTAGCAGCTTTGATCAACAATAGACACTACTGACTCAATCAGAACAAGTAAACTGCATCATTTCAGATTCCAGGCCGGCGCAGCTGCGCTATGGCTAAGCCTAGGGCCGGCGCAGCTGCGCAGACCTCTGGCCAAGCCAAGGCTGAGCTGTGCCTTGTGGTTTCTATCCGATCATGCAAGCCACAAAGCTATCATGCTTGTCATGCATACGCATAAGGTGGTCGTGTAACGTGTTCTAGGCATGTTCATGAATATCTGTACGACATACCTATTACTAGCATTGCTATTGGTTTTGAAATCATGCTTCATTTTGTGTTCCTTTAATCTTTATGGCACCTAGCATGATATGTACACATGTGCATAACACATTAATGAGGTTTAAAAACACTATCCGACATGTCCACAATGATCAGAATCTAGACTTCGATATAACATGTCAAGATTTACATTCAAAACTTATAATTTTACTAGTAAAGTTCATTTAACGCGGTCCACATGCTCATGTCACCTTATGGAACATGTACACACCTATTAACATGCTTTTCATGCCTTCCTAGATCATACTAGTATGCTTGCACGGTCAGAATACTGACATAAGTCATATATGTTTAAAGTTCAATTATAAACCTCATGTTTACTTCGAAAACATTAACCGTTCGTTAATCATGTATATAAACATAGTGGAACATATTCACATTTTGTCTACATATCCATATATATATATATGTTACTCAAGCTAGCATGATTTATCTAAGTCATATTAGCAAGTAGCACATAACAGTTCCTTAAGCAGAAGCAGGAAACTGGTTCAGGGTGCCGGCGTAGCTGCTGTAACGACCATGAATTTTAAACTCTTTATTTATTAAATATGTAATTTAATTTTAACGAGTTAGTTTTGTGAGTTTATTTAAACCTTATGTGGTGGTGAGAATTTGTGAAATGATTAAAGGAAGTCACTAATGAGTTATTTAACTTAGTGGACTAGCCCTGAGACTTTAATATCAGAGAATTGATAAGATTATTAATCATTAAATATTCAACTTATTTGAATATCGTGGCAGGATTTGAACGTGTTTGATGAATTTCAATTATGAGTAATTAATTGATAACGTGTTGATTAGTAATTATTATGAATGAATAATAATTAATGAGTAAGAATTAATATAATATGTAATTATATTTACTTGATCAATTATTTCATACAAGCATGCGATATTAAACCTTTAAGATATGGTAGTTAACTATATATTATATATAGTACAAGGTGACACATGAATATATATTATAGACTATATAGTAAGATTAATTGCATTAATAGAGTTACATAATAATATTGTTTATGTGACATAATGTGTGTGGGTAAAATTTGATGAATACCCTCTTACCTTATATTAATATGTCTGAAGCACGAATTATGGAATCTTACACCATGTAGAATCATAAACACATACTAATATGGTCAAATCTGAACTCATAATTCATTTCTCAATTTCATATAAGTTATTCTTGTAATTGGTGACAAGCAATTAAGCAACCAAAGCAAACCATATTAGACAATCCATACATAATCAATTCAAACTCAACAAGGAAGAATACAAATCTGAATTAAACACAAAGATCCATTAAAATCCCACAATAGAGATTAGTTCATAATTGAATTAATATCCATCATCAAAACTTGTTCATACATTGAAAACCAAATATGAAAGTAAAGAGAAGCTAAGGAAATAAAGATGCAAATCTGAATTCTCCACTTTAAATCTAAACCTTCAATGTAGAGCCAAATCCTTCAATCAACAAAATATAGCCCTAATGTAATACCCGAAAAATAAATGAATAAGTAAATGGCATTTTTAAAGTTTTTGGTTTAAATATTTTAATTGGGCTTTTCTTGTGTTTGGATAAAATATTGTATTTAATTATGTGGACTACATTAATTGGGCTTTAAAACTAAATGGATCAGATTTATATATGTGTAATATTAAAATTCTATTTAAATTAGGAGAGTTCATCAGTTATATAAATAAATATTTAAACCCTAATCTATCTCACTTACCTCTGATAACTAACGGAAGGAAAATAAAAGAGGAGTCGCAGCTGCTGTACGAAAAAGAAGAGGAGAACGAGAGTAATT
Organism: Panax stipuleanatus; assembly: GCA_020205555.1. Classification (NCBI taxonomy): domain Eukaryota; kingdom Viridiplantae; phylum Streptophyta; class Magnoliopsida; order Apiales; family Araliaceae; genus Panax; species Panax stipuleanatus. The sequence goes on along the minus strand of CM035124.1, from coordinate 83,616,876 downwards.
GTTATTCAGGTGAGTTCCATTAAGATTTTATAGCCGACATATATTAATTACAGAGTATCCAATTCGATAATAATCAAAAGGTTCATGTGATGAAAAGAGTAAACACTTTATTCCCATAATTTTTTTATCTGTCGTGGCATCATATGGAGGAGAGAAGTAAATTAATAATTGAAGTAATAAACCAACATGTTGGTAAGATGAATATTTTATAAATTATATTACATGCCTATGTATATGAATGTGTTGTCGGTACATCCTGTCAAGTGTTAAGCATGTTAGTAAGGATATATATATTTGATTATTAATATTATATGCCTATGGATAGGTAATGTGTTTGTTCATTCTGTAAAGCTTTTGGGTAAGAAATTGATAATTGTAAATGGAGTTACTTTACTGGAGGCATATAAATTGTCAAATAAACACTTTAGCAATTACTATTATTATATATTATTTTCTGAATAAGGTTATGTTCAGGCGAATTATCCAAGACTATTTAGGAAATCTAAAATATAAATAATTTTTTTTTAAGAGTAAATAATAATAATAATAATAATAATAATATAAGTTTGTAAAATGGTTAAAGATGGAAGTATATTTTTGTTACAAGTGTACTTATATTTATTTTTATTTTGTTTAACTAGTTCGAACGGAAGGAGTGTAACGAATTATAATTGAAATATAATTTTGGGTATTACATTATTTAATCCAGGTACGGATTCCGTACTCCTTCAGCGATTCTCTTATTAAATTTAGTTTGTTCGTTTTGTTTCTCGTTTCGAATTCGGTTATTGTTTTCCATAATTGTTCATTCTCAAATTCTTGTGATATAGTTTCGTCTTGGTATTGATACTTAGAACTCATGTTTGTACTCTTGAATTGGGTTAACATATTTGGTGTTTATTTTAATCTTTTAGAGATGTACATGTTAACGTATCTTTGGAGTTTCGTATTTATATTTATTTCGTTGTTACATGTACATACTAGAACCCCTTGTGTTAATATTGTGTCGCATGTGTTGTGATATGATATTATTGTTAGAATATACCGTAGGGTATACCTGAGCTATAACCACCTGTGGGGGTACCACAGGCATGTCGTCTTGGCACGAGAGGCATGACACTTTACGTGGCGGTGTGATCAGTCCACGGCGTCTCCGTTTTGTGCTCCGGTGAGAGTTGGCCATTTGGTGTTTTGTTGTGGGAGGCGTATGGGTCGACCCTAGTTTTCTGTTCTGTTCTGTTCTGCGGAGTGGCGATGTTTGTGCCAAACACGCCTTCCGATTTTACATACATTTGGATTCGCGGTCCAATGTGTGTGACTTGCCTGTGTGGCAAGGTATATTTCTGTTTTATTTTGAGCTCGGTATGAAATAACACCCAGCCATTTGATTCAGCCTATTATTTTATTGTGTTAGTTTTGGTTGTTTCAGTTCAGTTCAGTTCATTTATTGAGTTAGTTATTTCGTTTCATCATTCTTATATTCTATATCCGTACTGGGCGTTTGGCTCATGCTGTGTTTTTCTTCCGGCAGGTAATCAGGGGGATCAAGGGCAAGTGTGATGAGAGCTCCATTCGATCCAATGATTTAGATATTCTGTTTAGGCTTGATAGATCGATTTTATTTTGAGTTGTAATAAATACTCTAGATTTGAGTTTGAGTCTGTTGGTATTTATTTTGGTTTGACCTTTTGATATTTATTGGTGAAATATTATTCTTTCGTGGCATAGAGTTTTCGTTCGATTTTGTTGTGTTTTGAGTAACCTCCCTTTCTATTTCGGGAAGGGGGTGTTACAGAGTTAGTATCAAAGCTTAGGTTCTTTCTTGTAGAAAACCTACTTAGGTTTGACCTGTGAGTTATGGGTAGAATTCTGGGTTAGGTTTTGTTCAGTTTGATTTTCTGTTCAGCTATATTCAAATTTGTCTCTAATCTATTTTGCTGATATTCATTGATCTCTTTCTTAGATGGCTCGTAGATCCGCTAGAGTTGCTGGGAGGCGAGGTAACAATAGGGGAAGAGGTGATGGTCAGCCCGATGAGCAACCTAATGACCAGATTAATGCTCAATTGGCTGCCTTGGTGAATCAGGCGGTTAATCAGGCTTTACCGCAATTGGTGGCACAGGTGGTACAGGCAATGCAACAGCCGCCAGAAATTCCTGAGCAGGGGAACTCGGGAAATAATGGTCCGCAGGCAAACGAAGAGGAAGGGAATGCAGATGGTCTTGATCAGCAGGTGGTTCCAATGTATGTATGGTTGGAGAGGTTTCAGAAGCAGAAGCCACAGTCATTCAGTTCAGCTTCGGCTCCGATCGATGCAGAGAATTGGATTGGTCACTTAGAGAAGATCTTTGATGTATTGGGGTGCTCAGATAATCAGAGAGTGTTGCTTGCTGTTTATAAGCTAGAGGGGGATGCTCAGAGGTGGTGGAAAGCGATGAAAACAACAAAGGGTGATGGGTATGTGGAGACACTTCGATGGGTAGAGTTTTGTGAGGTCTTTTATCAGCAGTACTTTCCGACTGCTGATAAAGAGGCCTATGCTAGAGAGTATCTGTCTATTCGGCAGAAAGATGATGAGTCCATCACAGATTTTATGACGAGGTTCACCAGGTTGGCAGGTTTTGGGGGAACCTCTACAGGGACTGCAGCGGAACAAGCGGAGAAGTTCAAGTGGCGGATTCATTATAGGTATCGGCAATATCTCATTAACACCAAGTTTGCGGATGTATCGGCTGTGGCTAATGCGGCCAAGAACATTGAGATGGAGCGGCAGGACTTTCGGTCTTCTAAACCGGAAGGGAATCGGAAGAGGGACAGAGATGACCAGCAGGGTCAAGCTTCGGGTCAGCATGGGAGAAATCAAGGTGGTCAGTGGAATAGAAACCGTGGTGTCCAGCAAGGGTAGTGGCGTGGTCAAAATCAGAACAGGGGTAATCAGCAGATGCCTCAGCAAGGACAGAATCGTCAGCTTCAGCTATCTTGGTATGGACAGAATCCGTAGCAAGGGCAGAATCGTCAGCTTCAGCTACCTTGGTATGGACAGAATCCTCAGCAAGGGCAGAATCGTCAGCAGGGGCAGAATCAGGGTCGTTATCCAGGACCAGCTGGTGGGGGTAACCCAAATCTTATTCCGATAGTTCCTTGTGCTATGTGTGGGGCTAATCATCCGGGGAGACAGTGTCATAGAGTTACCGGTGCATGTTTCTTGTGTGGACAGATGGGTCACATGGCCAGAGATTGCACCGGGCCACGTGGCAATGGTGGAGGCGGTGATCATGGTGGCAATGGTGGTCAGCGTCAAGGTGGTCGAGTGTTTGCCTTGACACATAATCAGGCGGCAGGTGCGCCAGGTACTGTTTCTGGTACTCTTTTAGTTGGTAGTCGTGAGGCTTCTATTTTATTTGATACCGGTTCTACTCATTCTGTTGTGGCTCAGTCTTTTGTTCGGCACCTGGGTGTGCCATCTCTGTCTTTAGACTCTGTTATGTCTATTGTTACCCCGATGGGGACTTCTGTTATTATTTCTGATTTATATCGAGGGTGTCCGATCAGTTTTGGGGATAAGATTCGTAGTGCTAATCTTCTTCTAATGTGGATGCACGATTTTGATGTTATTCTCGGGATGGACTGGTTGGATAAGCACCAGGCCACTATCGATTGTCAGGCGAAGAAGGTTATATTTGGAGATGTGAAGTCTCCGGAATTCGTGTTTCAGGGTTCACAGCCGAGTAGAGTGATGAAATTAATTTCAGCCTTGAAGGCTGGGAAGTTAGTGGCAAAGGGTTGTGAGGGGTATTTGGCATTTGTGAAGGATACCTCTAAGGGCGAGTCTCGTATTGAGGATATTTCAGTGGTTCGTGACTTTCCCGATGTGTTTTTTGAGGAGTTGTCAGGGTTACCACCGCAACGAGAAGTTGAGTTTACTATTAAGCTCGTTCCTGGGGCGGGACCTATTTCTAAAGCGCCGTATCGGATGGCACCATTGGAGTTGCAGGAGTTGAAGGAGCAGTTGCAAGAGCTGTTAGATCGTGGTGTGATTCGGTCGAGTGTTTCGCCATGGGGTGCTCCGGTTTTATTTGTGAAAAAGAAAGATGGGTCTATGAGGTTGTGCATAGACTACAGGGAGTTGAACATGATTACTATCAGGAATCGGTATCCACTGCCGAGGATTGAAGACTTGTTTGACCAAATTCAGGGGGCGAAGTATTTTTCAAAGATAGACTTGAGGTCGGGTTACCATCAGTTGAGGGTGAGAGATGAGGATGTCTCTAAAACAGCTTTTCGTACTCGCTATGGGCATTACGAGTTTCTGGTGATGCCATTTGGGTTGACTAACGCTCCAGCGGTGTTTATGGATTTGATGAATCGGGTGTTCAAGGAGTACTTAGACCAATTTGTTATTGTCTTTATTGATGACATTTTGGTTTACTCCAAGTCTAGGGAGGAGCATGAAGAACATCTTCGAACAGTGTTGGGAATTTTACAGAAAGAGAAATTGTATGCTAAATTCTCTAAATGTGAGTTTTGCTTGGAGCAGATTGCATTTTTGGGCCACGTTGTTTCTGCTGAAGGCATTAAGGTGGATCCTGGAAAGGTTGAGGCTATCACTAAATGGCCGAGACCTACTACTGTGACAGAGATTAGAAGTTTCTTGGGTTTAGCAGGGTATTATAGGAGATTTGTGGAAGGATTCTCTTTGCTTGCTTTGCCATTAACTCAGTTGATGAAAAAGGGCTCGAAGTTTGTGTGGAATGAGGAGCGCGAGAAGAGTTTCGAGGAGTTGAAGAAACGACTTGTGACAGCTCCTATACTTACATTACCGTCGGGGACAGGAGGTTTCCAGATTTATAGTGATGCTTCTAAGAAGGGCTTGGGATGTGTTTTGATGCAACACGGTAAGGTTATTTCTTATGCTTCTAGGCAGCTTAAACCTTACGAGGTGAACTACCCCACACATGATTTGGAGTTGGCAGCAGTGATCTTTGCTCTGAAGATTTGGAGGCACTATTTGTATGGAGAGACTTGTGATATCTTCACCGATCACAAAAGTCTTAAATACATTTTCACTCAAAAAGAGCTTAACATGAGGCAGAGGCGTTGGTTGGAGCTCCTAAAAGATTATGATGCGAGGATTCAGTATCACCCGGGGAAGGCAAATGTGGTTGCAGATGCTCTTAGCCGAAAAAGTTCAGGAAGTGTAGCAGCTCTTATTTCACAACCTCATCTTATTTCGGATATGGAGCGACTAGAGTTGGAGTTGTATGTCCAAGGTTCAGATGGGCATTTGGCAGATATGAGAGTGGAGCCCTCTCTTATCTCGCGGGTTAAAGAAGCTCAAAAGGAAGATGGGGAATTGTGGAGTATGACACAGAATATGGAGGAGGGCAAGCAGCCCGACTTTCGTATTGATGACCATGGCGTGATTTGGTTGGGTGAGCGGTTGTGTGTACCGTCGGATCCAATCATTCGGGAGGCAATTTTGGCGGAGGCTCATAGTTCGCCATTTTCTATTCATCCAGGTTCTACAAAGATGTACAGGGATTTGAAGGAAAATTTTTGGTGGAATGGGATGAAGCGAGATGTGGCTGAATATGTTGGGAAGTGCCTCACTTGTCAACAAGTGAAGATAGAACATCAACGAGCTAGTAGGTTGCTGCAACAATTAGACATTCCAGTGTGGAAATGGGAGGATATCACGATGGATTTTGTGACTGGTTTGCCGAAGACTTTCAGGAAGAATGATGCCATTTGGGTTGTGGTGGACCGGTTGACTAAATTGGCACACTTTTTGGCCATCCACGAGGGCTACTCGGTGGATAGGTTGGCACAGATATTTCAACAAGAGATTGTTAGACTTCATGGTACTCCGGTGTCTATTATTTCGGATCGGGACCCACGATTCACTTCACGGTTCTGGAAAGTTTCAACTAGCTTGGGGTACTCGGCTCAACTTTAGTACTGCTTTCCATCCGCAGACTGATGGGCAATCCGAACGGACCATTCAAACGTTGGAGGACATGTTGAGGTCTTGTGCACTTGAGTGGTCTGGTAACTGGGATGATTACTTGAGCCTAGTTGAGTTTGCTTATAACAACAGTTGGCATGCGAGTATTGGAATGGCTCCGTTTGAGGCATTGTATGGTAGGAAGTGTCGGGCACCAACTTGTTGGGATGAGGTTGGCGAGAGAGCCATAGAAGGGCCTGAGTTAGTTCAAATCACTACGGAGAAGGTAGCGGTGGCTAAGGAGAAATTGAAGTCGGCTCGATCACGGCAGAAGAGTTATGCTGATAAGCATAGGAGGACCTTAGAGTTTGAACCTGGTGAGCATGTGTTCCTAAAAGTTTCTCCTTGGAAGGGTATTCGGCGATTTGGTCTGAAAGGGAAGCTTAGTCCGCGTTATATTGGCCCATTCGAGATTTTAGAAAGGGTTGGTGAGGTTGCATATCGGTTAGCTTTGCCTCCACAGCTAGCTGTGCACAATGTGTTTCATGTGTCGGTGTTGAGGAGTTATAAATATCATCCGTTGCATGTGGTACAATATCCGTTCGATAAGATTAGTGATGATCTTACTTGTGTGGAGCAAGCCGAGGCGATTTTGGATCGTCAAGAGCGGGTTATGAGGAGGAAGAAAATTCCGTTTGTTAGGGTTTTGTGGAGAAACCATTCGGAGCGAGAAGCTACTTGGGAGATGGAGGAGTCTATTCGAGCGGAATATCCGCATCTTTTTAATTATTAGGTTTGTTCTTTTCTTTTGATTCCGGGGACGGAATTCTTTTAAGGGGTAGGTGATGTAATACCCGGAAAATAAATGAATAAGTAAATGGCATTTTTAAAGTTTTTGGTTTAAATATTTTAATTGGACTTTTCTTGTGTTTGGATAAAATATTGTATTTAATTATGTGGACTACATTAATTGGGCTTTAAAACTAAATGGATCAGATTTATATATGTGTAATATTAAAATTCTATTTAAATTAGGAGAGTTCATCAGTTATATAAATAAATATTTAAACCCTAATCTATCTCACTTACCTCTGATAACTAACGGAAGGAAAATAAAAGAGGAGTCGCAGCTGCTGTACGAAAAAGAAGAGGAGAACGAGAGTAATTGTTATTCAGGTGAGTTCCATTAAGATTTTATAGCCGACATATATTAATTACAGAGTATCCAATTCGATAATAATCAAAAGGTTCATGTGATGAAAAGAGTAAACACTTTGTTCCCATAATTTTTTTATCTGTCGTGGCATCATATGGAGGAGAGAAGTAAATTAATAATTGAAGTAATAAACCAACATGTTGGTAAGATGAATATTTTATAAATTATATTACATGCCTATGTATATGAATGTGTTGTCGGTACATCCTGTCAAGTGTTAAGCATGTTAGTAAGGATATATATATTTGATTATTAATATTATATGCCTATGGATAGGTAATGTGTTTGTTCATTCTGTAAAGCTTTTGGGTAAGAAATTGATAATTGTAAATGGAGTTACTTTACTGGAGGCATATAAATTGTCAAATAAACACTTTAGCAATTACTATTATTATATATTATTTTCTGAATAAGGTTATGTTCAGGCGAATTATCCAAGACTATTTAGGAAATCTAAAATATAAATATTTTTTTTTTAAGAGTAAATAATAATAATAATAATAATAATAATAATAATATAAGTTTGTAAAATGGTTAAAGATGGAAGTATATTTTTGTTACAAGTGTACTTATATTTATTTTTATTTTGTTTAACTAGTTCGAACGGAAGGAGTGTAACGAATTATAATTGAAATATAATTTTGGGTATTACATTACTTAATCCAGGTACGGATTCCGTACTCCTTCAGCGATTCTCTTATTAAATTTAGTTTGTTCGTTTTGTTTCTCGTTTCGAATTCGGTTATTGTTTTCCATAATTGTTCATTCTCAAATTCTTGTGATATAGTTTTGTCTTGGTATTGATACTTAGAACTCATGTTTGTACTCTTGAATTGGGTTAACATATTTGGTGTTTATTTTAATCTTTTAGAGATGTACATGTTAACGTATCTTTGGAGTTTCGTATTTATATTTATTTCGTTGTTACATGTACATACTAGAACCCCTTGTGTTAATATTGTGTCGCATGTGTTGTGATATGATATTATTGTTAGAATATACCGTAGGGTATACCTGAGCTATAACCACCTGTGGGGGTACCACAGGCATGTCGTCTTGGCACGAGAGGCATGACACTTTACGTGGCGGTGTGATCAATCCACGGCGTCTCCGTTTTGTGCTCCGGTGAGAGTTGGCCATTTGGTGTTTTGTTGTGGGAGGCGTATGGGTCGACCCTAGCTTTCTGTTCTGTTCTGTTCTGCGGAGTGGCGATGTTTGTGCCAAACACGCCTTCCGATTTTACATACATTTGGATTCGCGGTCCAATGTGTGTGACTTGCCTGTGTGGCATTATTTGACCTTGCCTGTGTGGCAAGGTATATTTCTGTTTTATTTTGAGCTCGGTATGAAATAACACCCAGCCATTTGATTCAGCCTATTATTTTATTGTGTTAGTTTTGGTTGTTTCAGTTCAGTTCAGTTCATTTATTGAGTTAGTTATTTCGTTTCATCATTCTTGTATTCTATATCCGTACTGGGCGTTTGGCTCATGCTGTGTTTTTCTTCCGGCAGGTAATCAGGGGGATCAAGGGCAAGTGTGATGAGAGCTCCATTCGATCCAATGATTTAGATATTCTGTTTAGGCTTGATAGATCGATTTTATTTTGAGTTGTAATAAATACTCTAGATTTGAGTTTGAGTCTGTTGGTATTTATTTTGGTTTGACCTTTTGATATTTATTGGTGAAATATTATTCTTTCGTGGCATAGAGTTTTCGTTCGATTTTGTTGTGTTTTGAGTAACCTCCCTTTCTATTTCGGGAAGGGGGTGTTACACCTAATCTATGCAAATATATGAAAATCTAAGAGAAATCAAGAAAGATAGCCAAAATATGGAAAAGGAGGCTACACACTCTATGAGTTCTTCAAAAACCCTAAAAGTAGTAATAATAACGTTCAATCCTCAAGTCTCAACCTCCAAATACACCCTTATAGAGTAAAACATTCAATTCAGGAAATTAAGTGAAAAGTCAAAGCTAGTCAAACTTGCCAGGCGTGGCCATGCTGCCTGCCGACTTGAAGTCCTCCTGGCGCGGGCTCGCTGAATCTACTCTACACAAGGGGTTGCCGCGCTCTGCAAAAATTATGCAGTCTGCTGCTACTGCACTACTGGATTTTCCTGCTGCTGCTGCACTGCTGGATTCTCCTGCTGCTACCATTTTTTTTCTGCTGCCATCTTCACACATCTCCTTATGCCAATTCATATGCCAACCTCCTATGCACTCAACCATATGCCATTTTCTCATCATCAAGCCGGTTTCCTGTCCATTGCACCAACGATGCCACTGAGATAGTTTCCACTATGCAATCTACAAAATAAAGATAAAAAGTATGAAAAGAACTTAAATATGTGAGAATAAGCTATAGTTATAGTAAGTTTATAGCCAATAAGTAGGTATAAAACCTACTTATCAAATACCCCCAAACTTAAACTATTGCTTGCCCTCAAGTAACCAACACAAATGCGAACTACATGCAATGCACACTAAGCTAAAATGATGATGATATCCAATTTCAATCAAGTATGAATTCCAATAAGAGGTGCCTCAAAGAAATCACAAGATAGATGAACAAAGTATCCAACCAAGCCAATGCCATAGAAACATATAATCTGAAAATCAAAACCTGTTGATAATGATGTAGTGTGTGTGCTAAAATCCACTAAGCCTGATATAGGTAAAAATTCCACATACTATGCTTCTAATGGGAAAAAATAAGGCTTTAAATAAAGAAAAATACGAACATATGAAGCATCAACCAACCCTACACATCAATCCAATGTAAGGGTCAACAAAAGGTTTATTATGCTTTTATTCACTCACGAGGGCGATATTCATGCATTCCCGTGGTTACACCCGACTGTGTAATGCCTAGCCCTCTTAGGCTTTTCAATGATACCCATGTAGTGAGATTTGGACCAACGACTCCTAGACCATAAGGCTTTAGGGCGCTGGGTGTAGAGACAACCCCTAGGGCGTACTTGCTCGAATATCAAAGGCCACAGGACTCGACTAGCCAAGGTGTTTATTCACATTCTGTTTTTCTTTTCTTTTTTCTCTTTTTTTTTCTTTTTTAATTTTTATATAGCATGCATACCCAATGTTTTTCCCCAAACTTGAGTTTCTATGTCATTATGGTCTTTGCACACTGTCTACAAAATTCTATCATTAAAAATAGACTTTTCCCCTCAGAAGACAAGCATGTACTAATCTAAACCAACAAGCAAATATAACAATATTGTGCTATCCGGTAACATCAAAATCAACAGGCAAAGATTACATCATATAATGAAACTATGCCTAAGCCTAAGTTATCAACAATGTTCAATAATCACTGTGAATCCATTATCATCATAGGCCAACTGGAATTCAAACTAACTGAAATATGGAATCATGCGAAATTCAAACTAAAAAAATAAAACTAAACAAATAAACGCAAGATAACTAACTAAAACATGCAAAACTAACTAACAAATAAGAAAATGCAAACTAACATGCAACTACTACTATATGAAACTAAAACACAACTAAAACCCAATACCCCCAAACTTGAAATAAACATTTCCCTCAATGGAGGTAAAGGGTTAGGAAACTCACCTAAAGCATCATCGTGGCCACCCGACTATGGCTCGGGTGGTGAATCTGGTGGTGGTTAAGGCATGGCAGCACTGAAGACAGGAAACTAGACTAGCGCGCCTTGCTGAGCCAAGGCTTGTGCCAGTGCACATGACAGTCCATCTGTATAGGTCTAAAAATTGACGTGCAGAGCGTCCATCATCGACAACAATCGCCTCATCTGGCGATCATGACTAGCGCTCTCGGCTGGAGGAGGCCCTATTGCCTGAGATGACTGTGGTGGAGCTTCTTCTTCACGAACTGGAGCATGAGGAAAAATGAATCCACGGCCTTGAGGATAAGCCTTGCCACTGTCCCATTTGAAATACTTCTTGATGGTGGAATGGTCGATGTCTTTCATTGGCATTTGTACTTGCTCATTCTCCCAGTCAACCCCAGCCTACACACACAGCTGAGTCACAACTGAGGCATGTGGAATCCCACTGGAGGTACCGCCTTGCATGTATCGAAGCATGGACTGATGTATCAAGTGCCCCACGTCGATGTACTTGTCGGTGATGATACCATACAAAATCGTGGCTCTGTCTGTTATGATGTCGTGCTGGTGGAGGGAAGGCATCAGATTAGCGCATATAAAATTGTTCCACACTTTGGCGTATCTGTTCAGCGCTGCGTGTGGGAAGTTTATCTTTGTATCCGTGCCTGGCTTGATAGCCCATTTGGTGCCTGGCATGGAGAGATCCCTCACTAGCTTATCCAAGTCAATCTCAAACCTCTCAGCCACTACCCAGTTCACTGTCTCAGCAGGAGGAGGAGGCAAATGGAACACCTCACTGATCATTATAGGAAGATAGCTCACTTGTTTTCCCAGCACGAAAGAGATCCCATTCTGTGTCTCCCTTGCATTTACATAAAACTCCCTCATTATTGCCATAGGCGCAACCACGGGCGTTGCTACAATGCCAATCCAACACCTGTCTTGAATCATACTCAACAACTGTCCGTCATCCTTGGTCGGTTTGAGGCCCTTCTCCAGGACGAAGGACTTGGACACCAAAACCTTGGCATAGTATTGCTGGGCCGACAAGTTGATGAACTTGGTTGTGTCCAGAACATCCCTGCTACTTCCCTCACCGTAGCTCTCACCGAAAGATGAGGATGAAGATGATGAACGAACTCGTTTTGGTGCCATTGATTCTGCAAGAATCTAACTTGACCAATTTAGACTCCTAAACTTTTCCCTATGAATCCCTCTCTACAAACCCTAACTTTGATGTAATTGAGGATGGTTTGTATGTGATGGGTCGGCTAGAGTTTATATAGAATTTTTGGCTGAGAGGAAGTGGAGAGGAGTTTTCTGATGAAAGGGAGATAATGGCTAGGGCTCAGGCTTTGAAGAGATCGTGGAGAGTGAGTATGTGGGAATGTATCAATAAAGGTAGAAGATTGGAAGTGGTTGTGATTAGGTTAGGATTAGGAACAATAAAGGAGTAGGAAGCTAAAAGTTGTGTTTTGTTGATATGAGGAGTTTCGGTCGGATTAGAATATGAAATAAAAGGGCTGCATCATTTGCATGATGTTTTAAACGAATTTTTTTTGTCTGGGTATTGGCGCGGGCGCGTCGTGGTGTAGGCCATCTGGAGGGCGAGAGCGCACTAGACCTGGGAGCACACTGCAATGGAATTTGATGGCGCGAGTGCGCTCCTCTTGGCTTAGCAGATGGCGCCGTTGCGCTGCCCTGGCCCTGGCCCTGCTGCTTTTGCATCACATTGAAACACAGCAGCCAACTTGCATGCGAAACATTTCCTGCACAAAGGTGTATCTAAGATGAGACATATCCTTATTCCACAAACTCAAAATTAAACTATATAAACTAAATATATCTACTCTCAAAAATGCGATATTTGAAATTTGCTATACTATATCCAAAATGTACTTAAACGCAAAGTATCCAAGAATTAATCATTGGGGGGGGGGGAATAATAGATAAGTAACAAGAATTAAACAAGAGGGAGAATAGAGTGGATGTGGTGCCTCCCATCTAGTGCTTGTTTATAGTCAATTAGCTCAACTTTTTCAGACATGATCATGGAGTAACAAGGGTCATTGAGGCCTTTTGTCAGTTGACCTTGCCTCCCCAATAATTCTTCAATCTCTGCCCATTGACCTTGAATGGCTTATCCGGGTCTTGACCTACAATCCGGGTCTTGACCTACAATCTCAACTTCACCGTGAGGGTACACAGTTTTCACCATGAATGGCCCCGACCATCTCGACTTGAGCTTTCTCGGGAATAGACGATGACGTGAATTGAACAATAACACGGCTTGTCCCGGCTCAAACTTCTTATCAATAATTTTCCAGTCATGCCATTTTTTCACCTTCTCCTAATACAGTTTTGAGTTCTCATAAGCCTGCAGTCTGAATTCATCGAGTTCATTTAATTGGAGAAGTCTCTTCTCCCCTGTGGCTTTAAGGTCAAGATTCAGCTTTTTGATTGCCCAGAATGCCTTGTACTCTAGCTCCATAAGAAGATGACGGGCTTTCCTATATACCAACTGATAAGGTGACATTCCCAGCGGTGTCTTGTATGCGGTTCTTTAGGCCCATACTGCATTATCAAGCTTTAGTGACCAATCTTTCCTAGTAGGGTTGACAATTTTCTGCAGAATTTTCTTTACTTCTCAATTGGAGACTACAGCTTGGCCATTAGTTTGGGGATGATAGGCCGTTGAAACACAATGATTCACCCCATACTTAGCCAACAAATATGTGAACTGTCTGTTATCGAAGTGACTGCCCTCGTCACTAATGATTGCCCTAGGTGTCTCGAATCTTGTGAAGATACTTTTCTATAGAAATCTCAAGACCACCTTGGCGTCATTAGTTGGCAAGGCCGCCACTTTAACCCATTCAAAAACATATTCAACCGCCAACAGAATATAAATATTTTCACAAGATTAGACGAATGGTTCCATAAAGTCAATACCCCAAACATCAAAGATTTCGACTTCTAAAATCATGTTTAAAGGCATTTCATTCCTCTTAGAGATGTTTCCTACTCGCTGGCACCTATCACATTTCTGCACATATTGGTAAGCATCCTTGAAGAGAGTTGGCCAATAAAATCCAGCTTGAAGCACCTTAGCCGCTGTCCTCTCCCCTCCATAATGTCCCCCGTATACTGAAGCATGGTAACCATATGTAAAATTCTCTCTGTCTCACTATGAGGGATACACCGTCTGATCATTCTGTATGCACATTGCTTGAAGAGGTATGGCTCGTCCCACATGGACCATTTGACATCGTGTAGAAATTTCTTCATTTGGGGCCTTGACAACTCAGGATGGAGGATGTTGCTAACCAAATAGTTGGCAAAGTCAGCAAACTATGGGACTTCGCCTTGGACCATAAAAAGATGTTCATCTAAGAAGGACTCATTAATCAAAACTCCATCATCCGTGTCTTTTCCCGGATTCTCTAATCATGACAAGTTGTCCGCCACTTGGTTCTCGATACCATTCCTATCCTTGATCTCTAAGTCAAACTCCTGCAAGAGTAGAATCCATTGAATCAATCGGGGTTTGGCATCCTTTTTAGCAATCAAATACCGAATGGCAGCATGATCTGTAAACACCACTACTTTCGTGCCAATCAAGTATGAATGAAACTTGTCAAAAGCATACACCACTGCTAATAACTCCTTCTCAGTAGTTGTGTAGTTAAGTTGCGCATCTGTCAAGGTTTTGCTGGCATAATAAATGACATAAAACATCTTTTCCTTCCACTGCCCCAAAATAACTCCCACTGCAAAGTCATTAGCATCACGCATCTACTCAAAGGGTAATGACCAATCTAGAGCCATGATGATAGGTGCTGTCATCAACTTTCTCTTCAAATGCTCAAATGATGCCAAACACTCCTCGTCGAATTTAAAAGGAACATCCTTCTCCAATAAACTACATAAAGGCTTTGTAATCTTGGAGAAGTTATTTATAAATCGACGGTAGAACCCCGCATGTCAAAGAAAACTGCGGACCCCCTTCACTGAATTCGATCGCGGTAAGCTCTCTATAGTCTCCAACTTTGACTTGTCGACCTCTAATCCCTTATATGAAACCTTGTGCCCAATAATGATTCTTTCTTGTACCATAAAATGGCACTTCTCCCAGTTGAGCACCAAGTTTATCTCTACACACCGTTTCAACACCATAACCAAGTTCTGCAAGCATATATCAAATGAATCCCCAAAAACTGAGAAGTCGTCCATGAAAACCTCCACATTCTATTCTACCATGTCAGAAAAAAATAGCCATCATACACCTCTGAAATGTAGCCGGTGCATTGCATAGACCAAAAGACATCCTTCTGAAAGTAAATGTTCCGTAGGGACAAGTGAAGGTTGTCTTTTCTTGATCTTCAGGAGCAATAACTGTCTAATTATATCCCGAGTATCCATCTAGGAGGCAATAATACTCATGACATACCAACCTATCCAGCATCTGATCAATGAATAGGATAGGAAAGTGGTCTTTTCTAGTCGCCTTGTTGAGCTTTTCGATATTCCATGCGCACTCTCCATCGAGTGACTGTTCTAGTGGGGATCAACTCGTTGTTCTCATTGGCTACCACAGTCATTCCTCCTTTTCTGGGTACACATTGCACTGGACTCACCCACGAGCTATCTGAGATGGGGTATATAATGCCAGCATCCAATTATTTTAGAATCTATTTCTTAACCACTTCTTTCATGATGGGGTTGAGTCTTCTCTACTGTTTAATTATAGGCTTGCTATCATCTTCAAGAAGAATCTTATGCATGCAAAAGGAAGGTCTTATCCCCTTGATATCAGTAATGGTTCACCCAATTATAGTTTTGAATTCCCTTAGCACCCTCAATATCTTACTTTCTTGAAATGATGTTAGTGCAGCAACAATTATAACAGGCAAAGTAGAAAAATCACCCAAAAATGCATACCTGAGGTGATTAGGAAGAGGTTTGAGATCAAGTGTAGGAGGAATCTCAAGAGACGGCTTTAAACGCTCAGATTACTTGCCTGTATGCTCTAGAGGCTCCACCAAACTCTTAAATTTGCTCATCCATGGCACTATATTCATAAACTGAACATATTCAACTACCTCGAGGTCATCAATGCCAAAGTCACCTATTAATGCACTCTCCAAAGGATCACTGTTCATCATATGTGTAAGCTCTTCATTCACAACCCTATCAACCACATCCATTTGGAATCATTCCTCTTCATCGGTAGGAAATTTCATAGCCTTAAACACGTTGAAAGTAACTTCTTGATCTTAAACTCTCATAGTAAGCTCTCCTTTTTGCACATCAATGAGAGTTCTCCCGGTGGCTAAGAAAGGTCTCCCCAGAATGATAGGAATGTCCTTGTCTTCTTCATAGTCAAGGAAAATGAAGTCGACAGGAAATATGAACTTGTCCACCTTCACAAAGGTGTCTTCCACAATACCCCTCGGATAAGTAATGGATCTATCGGCAAGCTGAAGAGAAATATTTATCGATTTTGGAGCCGATAAACCCAATTGTGTGTACACCGATAAAGGCATGAGATTAATGCTAGCTCCCAAATCACACAAACATTTGTTAAATGCCAAGCCTCCAATAGAGCACGGGATAGTAAAACTGTCGGGATCCGTTAGTTTGGGAGGTAGCTTCCTTTGTAACACCGCATTACATTCTTCAGTCAAGGCCATTGTCTCAAAATCTTCTAATTTCTTCTTTCTAGAAAGAATCCCCTTCATGAATTTTACGTAGCTCAGTAATTGTTCTAAAGCCTCTACGAATGATATATTAATTTGCAGCTTTTTGAATACCTCAAAGAACTTGGAAAATTGCTTATCCAATTTCTGCTTTTGGAGTCTTTGTGAATAAGGCGCAGATGGATACACTATTGGTGGTGGAGCACATGATTTCTCTGCTATTTCCTTCTTTTCTTTATCAAAATCTTTCTTTCCATCTTTTTCTTAGCAAAATCTGCATCAACATTTTCTGCAGAAGGGCGCGGGCGCGCCATGTCTCCTTGTATTTGGGGCGCGGCCGTGCCAGGCCCTGTACCTGCAGTTTGCTTTCCACTTCTTAAAATGTTGGCTTGACACTGCTCTTTTTCGTCTCTTCTTAGGTTAGCTTCCGTGTTGCTAGGTAGAGTCCCTTTTGGTCTATTAGTAAGCATGTTGGCCATTTGGCCCATTTGATTTTCCAAGTTCTTAATAGCCACAGCTTGGCTCTTTATCATCACCTCGATATTGGCCATATACTTCAACATCAACTCCTCCATTTCTGATTTCTTTTCTGGCTAAAGAGTGGGAGCTTGTGAATGTTGTTGGTTCTAAAATCCTGGACGATATGAAGGTTTTGGAGCATGTTGTTGTTGTTGTTGTTGTGGTTGGTGGTGTTGTTGATGAGGTTGGTTGTTGCTCCATGAGAAGTTGGGGTGATTTCTATTGTTGAGGTAGTAAGTGTTCTGATATTGGTTTGGTGGCCTCTTATAGTTGCTCACAATGTGCACGAACTCGGGATTGATAGCACATTGGTCTGTAGGATGTGACCCCACACAAAGCTCACAGACATAGGCTACTTGTTGCACATTTGCCTCGGCTATGGAATCAATCTTCTTTGACATAGCCACTGTAATACCCGAGAATTTTCTAATATTATTAAATGAATATATTAATAAAAATGAGAATTTTTTTGAATATAAATGATTTTTGTGTTATGATGAGAATAACTCAATTATATTAAATTGAATATTTATGACAATTGAGAAGAATATGAAGTTTATAATAAACTCGATGAAATGCCTTGTGTGGCACCGTGATGGAAAATAATAATGATTATATTAATTTTAGCAAACAATTAATCTATATTAATTGTTAATCGTAGAATATTAATTAATTGTCATCGTAGAATAATTGTTATAGATGATTAATTAATAATATGTGATTATTATTATTGCAAGAAATATAATAATAATAATGAGCAACGTGTCTATAATATAATAAGATTTATATTTATATACTGTGCGTGATAAATGAGCAATGGTTGTGGAAATTAATAATTTCATTATTAATCAATGAGATGAATAATTTATTTATTTGACATTATGAATAATAAAACAAATAAGTAAGTTATTAATATAATAAGATTATATTAATTGATATGTGCAAATGTGCAACACTTGAATATATAAAGTATATGGAATACAACTATATAGTGTAGAGAGACACTTAAGTGTGACCATGCATGTATATATAAACTATAGTGCAATATGATTATACTACACATAGAAACCATATATTATATGAAGCATAATGAGATTATATTATGTACATAAACTATACAGTAAAGTTATTAAACTATGTGAGTACATAAATAATCCCTAATTTCCTAATATGGTAACAATTGTACATTAAGATTATATTTTTGGAAGTTGAAGTAACTAAACTAAGCTCAAGTTGCTGAGATTTGCTCTTGTCCCAAATTTAGTGACCCTTCTAGTACATGAACAGTAACCTATGGCAAAATTACATAACTTTCAAGCTGAGATTAAAGGCTATGGAACTAGGTGATCATTTGCTAGGAAGATGGCTGACAAGGGTGGTTGATCAACTCTCTAGTAACCTTTGTTTCCTTCTAATGCACCATGGACTCCAACCATAGTGTAATGCAAATGTCCAGTCCAAGTTTCCTTTATAAATAGAAGCTCCATTTTTAGTTTTTGTGTTGCTTGTAATTGTCTGATAATTCTAAGTTTGAGAGTTCTAAGTTGCTGAGCAATTGTTGAAGCATACTCAGTGTGTGAGGAGTCCAATTCAAGCTTAAGGAGGTATAAATTTAAATTGTGTTTTTGAATTGAGTCTTGTTTAGTTCTTGAAATTCCTTAGAATTCTATGTCAATCAAGATGAATTAACATGCTATAATGTATTTAGGAAGTATGCTTACATCTATGAAACTTTTAATGATGAATTGAGCATGTTTTGATCAACAGAAATGAATGTTGGTTGATACTCTGCAAAACAGAGTCTGTTATTGCTGTGATTCCCGGCATGGCGCAGCTGCGCCCTGGTTATATTAGGGTGCAGCACAGCTGCGTCTTACCCAAAAAATCAGACACTAATTTCTGTTGTGCTATTTGTTGTGGAATTGGTTTTGTGACTTAAATATATACTTAAAAAGGGGTATAGCATGAGGTAGAAAGTTTTCTTATATGGTATAAAGTAATCAACATAAGTTAGTGAGAGATTTGTAATCAAAACTTAAAGTTTAAAAATAAACTTTGAAGTAATACATGTTCTACAAATTCTGAACTTAGTATGTTATACACATGATTGATTTCAGATATACATAAGCATGATATGGTGTTTATAGTGTCCTTGTCATGATCAAACGTGTTAGCTTGTGTTAGAAATTATTTTAAAAAGAAAAGCTTAGCATAATAAGTTAAAATACATGAATGCTACATAATGTAGGTTCTGATCTTGGAAAGGTGTTAACTTGACTTAGTGACGTATGATAAGAGTTTTAAAGTTGCCTTATATGTGTTATATTGCATTATTTATGATAAAGTGATTTCAAAGGTAATCTTGAACATGTTTTTAAAAGATAGTTGCATCACATAAGTATCTAGATTCTAAAGGGCTAAGATGGCATGTTTGGGTTTAATATGTCTCTAAACATGATTCGTATGTGGTAGACATAATGATAATTTAATCAAACATGAGTTTAAAGCATGTTTCCAAGTGCTAAACAATGCTAGTTATAAGTAAATAATATGAACACTATGAGCATGTGTATTAAACAGATTATGTGACCTCTATGTAGACATATAGCCAAGTTATAAAGCATGGTAACCACATGACTTTTCTACTCCTTAATACCATGTAAATTATAAGTTAAAACTTGTGACAATGAACTCAACAATGGTCATATGCTATGTAAGAACCTCTAGCATGTATGTATGTTAGAGTATAAGTGTATAGGTGTGTTAGGATTGGACTGAAACCAAGAAGACAGAAGCTCAACTCTGGCCAGGCTAGAGGACAGCGCAGCTGCGCCGTCCCTAAGCCTAGACAAGGCGCAGCTGCGCCATCCTGCAGTCATGTATAGTTTCTATTTCTAATCTGATGTTCGAAGCATACTTATATGGTTACCTTAGCTTGTATTATATGACCAATATGCTTTGTAATGTGTTAAGAAACATATTAGGTGATAGAGTTAAATACTTAACGAATGATTATAAATTTCAAGAATGAAGTTCGAAAAGGTATTTGCAAACTATAAAGCAATGATTTGAAAATGAGTTGTTGGACTGCGTGACGTCATAGGATCTGATTTGTGTTATGAGGATATGTGCTATAGTATGTATAAAGTTTACAACTAAGTTAGACGTTTACGTGTACGTTTTGACTTACATATGTGAGTTTATGAAACTAATATCCTATACGTGTAAATATATTATGTTAGGATCCGAAAGAGGGTATTCAGCTTTACTTTGGTAAACTACGCTTGAGGCAAGTTTCCTAACTTACACTCTTTTACGGTGCAAGTATTCTATCCTTGTATATTGCGAGCTAGTTTCCTACTTAATTGTGTGAATTGAATTAGCATACTTGAACTCTTATTTCATTAAAGCTATTATACATGTTGAACTTAGTATTGTTCTTGAATATTGTGAAAGTGTCTATGCCATTTGATTCGGCTAGACTTATATTATTGAAAAGCGACCCAAACCAATTGATTAGTGCGGGATCTTGTATTTGACTGAGAAGAACAACCTTCTTTGAATGGAATATATAATTGTCGGAGAACCGACGCGTGCAGTTGGGTATGATTGATTGTTATGCATAACGATGGTACTTTAGGCTGATCACCTGTTGTACCTGTTTTTGTTGGATTTTCAGTTTATTACTGTCAATTCTAGCAGAAGTTCATAGTCCTTAGTGACTGCTCAGTATTCAGTTATCTTAAAATCTTAAATTAATTTATTATTGAATCACATTGATATTATTCTGTCCTTAGCGACTGTTATTGAAAGTTGTTGATATTCTTGTTATCCTTGAACTATCAAACTTTGTTATACCCTTTCGAGAATTAAGAATTATATCACTTACCCTTATTGTATATTACTTGTTGAGCAATTTGTGCTCATTCTTGTTTTCCCTAAAACATTTCTGTTACGGCAGAGCAGGGCGAACCTTCGGGCGTTGATAAGGGCAAGGGCAAGGCTACCAACTAGCTTGTCTCTGTTATATTTTAAATATTTTAATATTGTATTGAGATGATGTAGTAACACTGGATTTGATTATGTTTAAGGTTAAGTTAGATTATGTAATAAGTCGTTAATTAATATTATTATGTAATCTATTAAGTACTGTAGGTTGTGAGACTTGGGGAATAATTATTATAAATCATTATAACTTATTATAGAATAGATTTTCCGCTGTGATTGTGTGATATTTAGTTATTATTATTGTGATGTATTACCATGAGCACGTGATGAACCGAATTCGAGAGGCCCCATGACGGTCCTGGAATTTGGGGGCGTCACAGGTTAGTATCAAAGCCGTAGTTATAAACCTTAGGAACGAGTATCCTTAGACTATAACTTTGGCGAACTTAGAAGTTAGGAAGAAGATAAAACTCATGTAGAGATTTCCTTAAGAGACTTAGTCTGTTATGAAATGTAACTTCATTTTATACAATGAACTTATGTTTTGTTTAACATTCTAATGGAGTTGCTGTTTGTTTGTCTTGTGTTTATAATTGTAGGATGGCAGACACAGGAGTACCTAGAAGAGTGGCCGAGGAGGAGCCTAGAGATATACATGTAGTATACGAGGCACCTTTAGCGGCTGTGCCAGTGCAGGCAGTTGCACCATCCGAGTCTGACGATGAGGATGAGATCGAGGTAGAGTTCGACCCCGAGGAGCCTATAGAGGAGGAGCCGGTTGTGGACAAGCCTTCAGAGGAGGAGCCCATGGAGGACTCCTACGAGCCTAATCTTGAGGAGCAGATGTTAGGCGAGTATAAGGAGCGGATCCTAGAGTTAGACTGCAGAGTACAAGAGCTAGAAGAAGAGGCCAAAGAGAGAGAGTCCGATTTCAGAAATTGAGGGACGAGGACCACTAGAGAAAGCTGGCCATGCAGGAGTTAGAGGTAGAGATTGCTTATCGTAGGGAGGCAGGGATCCATATGGGAACCTTATTCCACAGGTTGATAGGCAAGAAATATAGATCTGGCAGGGAAGCTGGAAGAAGTAGAATAGAGAGAATTGAGTGAGAAGACTGAGAAAGAGGCACTCCGTACTCAGCTAGAGTTGGAGGTGATGGATAGGATACACTTCGAGGAGAAATGGGAAGCGTCCAATGAGAGAGCTGACGACCTAGAGGACTGAGGTCAGGTCCAAGAAGAGAAAGATGAACAAGATGGGGTACGTGTTCCGTTCAGCATTTGATAGGGTGATTGATGGTGTGTACCACTACCCAGCGGAGCAGGGACAGACTCTACATACCTTGAGTCGAGAGCTGGTTACGTATATAGCATAGTTGGAGTACAAGAGCGCAGTAGAGCGCGGGATGATGGGATGAGATTCCCTTAGTCAGTCTAGTAGTAGTTAGTAGCATTTATCTTTATGTGTTGTACATTCTATGTTGTAATCCCGATATTTTGTGTAAGATGTGGGATAGTGATGTAAATCCCGTGTTAGCTTTTGTTAGAGGGGTAGTATGGTAGCAGGTTGGTATATTCCCTGTCTTTTGTGATATTAGGGGATATACATGATGACATTTGTAGAAGTATGTTAGGATAATCATGTAATGAAATGAAATGGCATATGAATATAAATGAAGTTTATTTCATAAATGTGTTATAAATTTATTCTTTTAGTATTAAAAGAAATACTTAAGTAATATACTTGAATAATAATAAAATAAAAAATTGTGATGCAGATAATGCCGCCCAGACGTAGATTGACTGCACCTGAGGAGTCAGTGAACAATGAGAGGGAACAAGTAGACCCGATTCAGAAACTGGTAGACTTGTTAGGAGAAGCCTTAAGGGGAAGGAACAATGAACCCGTTCGCCCAAACCCTCAGGCTGTGCCAGTAACAACCTTTAAAGACTTTAAGAGTGTAGGACCCCCGGAGTTCGAGGGAACTACCGACCCAATCGTCGCACAAACGAGGATCAAGGAGATCGAAAAAGCTTTCACTATAGCTAGCGTAGGCGAAGATCAGAAAACAGTGTTT
The DNA here is from genome assembly GCA_020205555.1 of Panax stipuleanatus. NCBI lineage: Eukaryota > Viridiplantae > Streptophyta > Magnoliopsida > Apiales > Araliaceae > Panax > Panax stipuleanatus. The sequence goes on along the minus strand of CM035124.1, from coordinate 83,593,862 downwards.
GCCACGTACATGATGAGTGGAGAAGCGAACTACTGGTGGGAGGCAAATCAACAAAGAGCTGGAGAAGGGATAATAGCTTGGGATAAGTTTAAGATGCTGTTCTTTGAGAATTACTTCATGAAGAGTATGAAGAATAGGATGGAGGTGAAATTCCTAGAGTTAAAACAAGGTGAGATGACGGTGGCGCAGTACGCGGCTAGGTTTAACGAACTAGCGCGATTTGCGGAGCACCAAGTTGGGGATGAAGAGAGAAAGGCTAGACGCTTCGAACAAGGGTTGAAGCCGTGGCTGTTCAATAAGGTATCAGTTCTTCAAATTGATTCCTTTGCAACATTACTGGAGAAGGCAATCATTGCGGAAGGTGGCAGTGAGGCCTTAAGTCTGTATAACAAAGAGAAGAAAGGAAAGAATGCTGGAGGAGAGAATCGTACTGGAGGAAGCAGCAGTGGAGGAAGTAATTTGGGAAAGAGAAAGTGGGAGAATAACAACAATAACAACAAGAACAACAATAATCAATCAGAGAATTTTCGTGGAGGTTTCAAGAACAGGGCTGAAGGATGCCCAAAGTGTGGGAAGAATCACCAGGGCGAGTGCTGGAAGGGACGTGGCACTTGCTACAACGACGGACAGGAAGGGCACATCTCGCCCAACTGTTCGAAGCCAAAGAAGATCCAAGGGAGTTTTGCTTGCGGCTCCACTGAGCACCGTATTAAGGATTGCCCAAAGAAAGGAAGTGGCGGGGGTAGCAACCAGCAAGGAGGCAACAAGCTGATGATCAGCGGGCTGGCACAATCCAACAGCCCAACCGCCAGAACCTTTAACATGATCGTCCAGGACGTCGTGGGACGTGGTGTCAGGTATAATCCCAATCAATGATATAAATGCTTATGTATTATTTGATTCGGGTGCCACCTGTTCTTTTATATCTGAAAAATTTGCTAGTAAACTTAGTACACCACGAGAACGATTAGAAAATCCTTTTATCATAGAAGTTGCTAATAAGGAAGTGATCCCTGTAGAATACGTTTATCGAGATTGTCGCGCAAATATTAGAGAACATGAACTGAGCGTAGACTTGATTCCTATTAGATTGGGAGAATTTGACGTAATACTGGGAATGGATTGGTTGTATAACCATGCTGCGATTATTGACTGTCAGAACAAGTGTGTGAACCTTCAGACTCCGAATAAGTCTAAGGTAGTGTTTTATGGTAGCTCATCGCTTAAGCAATCGTGTTGCGTTACGATGATGCAGGCTAAGAAATTGTTAAGGAAAGGATGTGTAGGTTATTTAGCTTACATCGTTGATACTAGAAAAAAAAGGGTAGAAATTAAGGATATATCCGTAGTGAATGAATTTCAAGATGTATTTTCGGACGATCTGCCTGGTCTTCCGCCAGACAGAGAAATCGAATTCGTAATAGACTTAGCACCGGGAACGGCACCGATTTCAAAAGCTCCATATCGTATGGCGCCAGTAGAAATGAAGGAATTGATGATACAATTGCAAGAATTATTGGATAAGGGTTACATTCGACCGAGTGTTTCTCCTTGGGGAGCTCCAGTACTATTCGTTAAGAAGGACGGATCGATGAGGCTCTGTATCGATTATCGAGAATTGAACAAAGTAACGATCAAGAACCGGTATCCGCTACCGAGGATAGACGACCTGTTTGATCAACTGAAGGGAGAAAAGTGTTTCTCAAAAATCGACTTGCGAACAGGATATCATCAACTGAAAGTGAGGAATGAGGACATACCAAAGACTGCGTTTCGAACCCGTTATGGACACTACGAGTTTTTGGTAATGTCATTTGGATTGACTAATGCTCCGACAGCATTTATTGACTTGATGAACCGAGTTTTCAAGCCATACTTGGATAAATTTGTAGTGGTTTTTATCGACGACATTTTGATCTACTCGAAGACAGAGGAAGAACACGCCGAACATCTAAAGATTATTTTGGAGGCACTAAGGAAGGAGAAGATGTATGCAAAATTTTCTAAGTGCAAATTTTGGATGCAGAAGGTTCAATACTTAGGCCACGTGGTGGATAAGAATGGAATCTCAGTAGACCCTGCAAAGGTCGAAGCAGTAAGTAATTGGGAACAACCGAGAACACCGACGGAGGTGAGAAGCTTTTTAGGGTTAGATGGGTACTATCGAAGATTCATCCAAGATTTTTCTAAGATAGCAACCCCGTTGACCAATTTAACTAGAAAGACGGTGAAATTTGTATAGACCGACAAATGCGAAGAGAGTTTTCAAGAACTGAAAAGGAGACTGAGCGAAGCACCTGTGTTATCATTACCAGATGATGCGGGAAATTTTGTGGTGTATAGTGATGCATCGCACAAGGGACTTGGATGTGTGCTTATGCAGCACGGCAAGGTCATTGCATATGCATCATGATAATTGAAGGATTACGAAAAATGATACCCTACTCACGACTTAGAGTTAGCGGTAGTAGTTTTTGTGTTAAAGATATGGAGGCATTATTTATACGGAGAGAAATGTGAGATATACAAGGACCACAAAAGTCTGAAATATATCTTCACACAGGAAGGAGTTAAACATGCGGTAGAGAAGGTGGTTAGAATTAATCAAAGACTATGACTGCGATATTCTTTATCACCGGGAAAGGCAAACGTGGTTGCCGACGCTCTGAGCAGGAAAGGAAGGGAAAAGTTGTTTAATTTAACAACTCAGGAAGAATTGATAAGAGAGATGGAGAAATTGGAGATAGAAGTGAAAGAACCAGAGAAGCCTGGAGAGAAGTTAATTGTAATGGAAGCTCGTCTGACGTTGTTGGATAGAGTGAAGGAAGCCCAGGAAAAGGATGAAGAGTGTGAGAAAATCCGAAAGAGGATCACAGAAAATGAGGAATAAAAATTTCGAATGGATAAAGACTGTATTTTAAGATTTGAAGGAAGAGTGTGGGTACCAGCGATAACCGAGTTGAGGGAAGAGATTTTACACGAGGCACACAATACGATATATTCCGTTCATCCGGGAGGCACAAAGATGTACCGAGATTTAAGGCAACGTTTTTGGTGGCCCAATTTGAAACGGGAAGTCGCAGAGTGCGTCAGTAGATGTTTGACTTGCCAACGCGTTAAAGCAGAGCATCAACGGCCGAGTGGTTTACTACAACCGTTAGAAATACCATAGTGGAAATGGGAGCATATTACCATGGACTTCGTGGTAGGACTTCCAGTTACACAGAAAGGTTATGATGCCGTTTGGGTTATCGTGGATCGACTAACTAAGACCACACATTTTCTACCAATCAAGATCCGCTACAGTTTGAATCAGTTAGCGAGCCTATACGTAAAAGAAATTGTCTAAAGACATGGAGTGCTGGTATCTATTGTCTCTGATCGAGATCCGCGCTTCATGTCAAATTTTTGGAAGAGTTTGCAAGAAAGAATGGGAACATAGTTGAGGTTGAGTACGGCTTACCATCCTCAGACAGACGGACAGAGTGAGCGAACAATACAAACGCTGGAGGACATGCTTAGGACTTGCGTGATGGATTTTAAGGGAAATTGGGACGACCATCTACCCTTAGTTGAATTTGCGTATAATAATAGTTACCATGCGAGTATTGGCATGCCACCGTACGAAGCTCTTTACGGAAGAAAGTGCAGAACGCCATTATGTTGGGATGAAGTCGGAGAGCGACGAATACTCAGACCAGAGCTAGTACAACAAATCGCGATCGTGGTGACAGTGTTAAGAGCCAGATTAGTAGCAGCTCAAGACCGCCAGAAAAATTACGCAGATTTGCATCGGCAGGACTGAGACTTTAAAGTCGGCCGTTTTGTTTTCTTGAAAGTATCTCCATGGAAGGGAAAAATCCGTTTCGGTAAGAATGAAAAATTGAGTCCAAGATTCATAGGACCGTTCGAGATACTGAAGCGAGTGGGCGAAGTGGCATACAAAGTTGCGTTACCACCCGAGTTGGAGCACATCCACAACGTGTTCCACATTTCTGTGTTGCGACCGTACAAGGCCGACTACAAGCACGTGATTTCTTATGAGCCCATTCAAGTGGAGAAGAACTTGGCGTATGAAGAAATTCATGTCCAGATATTAGATAGGAAAGAACAAACTTTGAGAAATAAAATTATATCTTCTGTAAAAATACTTTGGCGTAACCATGATGTCGAGGAGGCTACGTGGAAATTGAAGATAGGATAATGAGGGATTATCCCCATTTATTTGTGTAACCTTGTAGCAATTTTAGGTCAGAATTTTTATAAGAGGGGGAGTATGTAATACCCGAGAATTTCCTAATATTATTAAATGAATATATTAATGGAAATAAGAATTTATTTGAATATAAATGATTTTTGTTTTATGAGGAGAATAACTCAATTATATTAAATTGAATATTTATGACAATTGAAAAGAATATGGAGTTTATAATAAACTCGATGAAATGCCTTGTGTGGCACCGTGATGGAAAATAATAATGATTGTATTAATTTTAGCAAATAATTAATCTATATTAATTGTTAATCCTAGAATATTAATTAATTGTCATCGTAGAATAATTGTTATAGATGATTAATTAATAATATGTGATTATTATTATTGCAAGAAATATAATAATAATAATGAGCAACATGTCTATAATATAATAAGATTTATATTTATATACTGTGCGTGATAAATGAGCAATGGTTGTGGAAATTAATAATTTCATTATTAATCAATGAGATGAATAATTTATTTATTTGACATTATGAATAATAAAACAAATAAGTAAGTTATTAATATAATAAGATTATATTAATTGATATGTGCAAATGTGCAACACTTGAATATATAAAGTATATGAAATACAACTATATAGTGTAGAGAGACACTTAAGTGTGACCATGCATGTATATATAAACTATAGTGCAATATATGATTATTGTGACACCCCCAAATTCGGGTACTTCGTTTTCACATGATTTGGTGTTCACTCTCTAATTAAAACATACATCTACCCAAATAAAATTTTAAACTAATTACAACCTTCATAAAACCTTAATAAATTCTTCGTCTAGAAAGAATGGCAACTTGTTCAACAAAAATCCCAGGGTTATCTAAACTTTAACATCATTCAAATAACGTAAATGTGGAAATATAAACATAACCAACTAAGTCTTATTACAAAAGCAACTTGATGTCACAAGCCTTCACTTATTCATCTTTCCTTTTCCTTTACTTGTTGATGGTATGTTAACATTCTTGGTCTCAACTGCAAATGGTGGTAAAGCAGGCAAGAGTGAGCAAACAAAAGCTCACTTGGATATACAACAGTGATATGACATAAGTGAATCATTTCAAAAGAGTTTGAATAACTTTATTTCCATCCATATAAAGAATTAAAATATAATTCTTTCATCAATATATAGGATTCGAATATGAAATCATCTGAGGGTCATAAGACCTTGAACCATTGTCCTAGGTTATAAATATTTCTATTTAAACCTTTAACAGTCAATAAGACTATGAACCCTTAACTCGTACTCAGGGGGATCAACCCTTTGTACCATGAATTGTGCACAACCATTTAACGCTTTCGCATAAATTTCCCCTAATTAATAGGGTTGTTCCTTCTCAGAAATTGAATACAAGTACGCACCAAAGAAAGTTTGATTTGGATAGATAAGGGAACTTTAGAGTTTAACTATCATCAACTAGGAGTAGTTGAATCGACTTACAGTCCTTTATAGTTCAATCATGAACAAATTGCAAAATATGACAATAAACTTCATAATAGATAGGCATGCTTTTAGAAACAACTTAAAGCATTCTATAGACTAAGTAGATCTTACTTGAACAACTAAGTCAAGATCATATTACTAAAATAACGCTTTAATACTTATGCTTTATGAGTATGGTATAACTTGTACCACACATAACAATTTAAAGAACGTAAATAAACTTTCGTGATTTCTTGAGCAAGGGTTAAGAAACTTGCCCAATGAAAAGATACAATGAATAGGCTTGTATAGCATTCGAGAGTAGCTTAAAGAACTTGCACAATATAAATAACAAGTTTAGAAACTTGCTTAACATAAGAGAATAAGGGTAAGAGAACTTGCCTTAAGCGCAAGCTACACTTTAACAACTATACCCACTTCACAACCACCCTACACATTTATATTACATTCAAACCATCTATTAGTATCCAACTATAACATTTAAACCATCGAACTTCATATCCAAGTCCAACTCATATTATAATTTACCACATTGGTTACTAATTAGTCAAGTACGTGAGTCTATACTCACGGCATACATTTATAAGTCTATAACTCAAGGAATCGTGTTGTGTGCCTCGTGAAAGCAACACACATACACACACATGTAACACATTCATAATATATTTCAATCTAACTTAAACACATCAAAAACATGTTATCTTATTACACATTTCACTTTCCAAGTCTTAGAAACAAGTTAGCTTAACAAACGGGGCATAAAAACTCAAAAATCAAAATCCAGAATTTCCGGGCAGCAACCTCACCAGCTGGGGTGGGTCCTCCCAGTGCAAAACACCCGCTGGGGCGGGTGTTCCCCCTGTTGCACCACTTGGTTCGCGAACTGGTGGAGAATTAAGCCAATTTGGCTTATTCCTTCACACCGAATTCGATTTTTCCCAACATGATAAACATAAAACTTGATACTAACAATATTTTAAACTTATTATCATGCTCATAACATATATAATCCATAAAACACATAATCCAAAATAAAATTTCATGATTTTCAAAGAAAAATACAATTTTAAGCGTTCTTGACGAAAATTGCTACTACGAATTCGTTTTTCATCCAATTCAAGTGATTCCAATTGTGTTAACTCATATTCTTAACACATTAACATAATACATGATCAATTTTAACAATAACTCAAAATCAAACATCAATTTGATAGTTTCAAAAGCCGTTATTCAGAAATAGTTTCACCGAAAATCACTATGAACACACTTCTTATTGTTTATCAAAAATTCATGGATTGAATTGCTAGAATCACCATATAACTCATATATAATCATGTTATATCACATATTACACATAATTCATGCTCACCTCAAGGATATAAGGAAATTTTCAACATAACTTCATAATCTAACACTATGAACATGAATTTCATAGTGTTCATCATATACTTGTGAATTGAAATTCTTAAACAACTATGAAACTCTCATGTAAACATATATATATATATATATATATATATACATATATATCCCATTCACATATCAAAATAAATAGCTTTCACTAAGAGACTTTCACATAGAGTTCTAAAACCAAGAAAACATAAAAGAATATGCTTTGAAAACTTGTTTTGCAACAATTGTATTTTGAAAACCCTTTCATGGCATATAATTTACATATGAACACCATATATACATATAATTTAATGATTGAAAAAACCTAATTTGACAAAGAAGAAAACACAACACCTATGAATTAGTTATAGGGTTAAGATTATAACCTTACTAGTTTTAGGTTAAGAGAGAGATGATGAAATTGGGCTTGCTTTGCCTTCTTCTTCTTCTTCTTCTTCTTCTTCTTCTTCTCTGAGAATTCTCTCTAACCCTTTTCTTCTTTTCTTTCTTTGTTTTGTAAAACTAACGTAACTTTTTGTTTTTAACTGACATATATAATATTATACATATACATATATAATATATGTAACTTATAAATAATAAATATAATACTTATAACCATAATAAGTATTATTAATTACATAGGTTATAGAATTTGAAAAGTCCAAGGCCATGTTTGGCAACCTCTTAGAAAAATAGGTTTTTAGTGCTAAGGCCTTGTTTGGGTAAAATAAGATTAAACAAGTACAAGGGCCTTGTTTGGCAAAACACTTTAAAATCCTTTTCTAGTCTTTTAATAACTCTTTAAATCCATAGATTAAATATTACACTTATTTAATTAAATTACAACACTCTTATTCAATTAAATAAACTAACATTCACATAATACCAAATTATCACACAATTGAATTTTCTTTATTAAACATAATTTGTGTACAAATTATTATCACTTAGCACATAACATTAAATCTAATTAAATCATTCTTAATTAAATTAAAATTATGCTACACCATTGCTAACATATCAATTTAATTAATCATATAGCACTTAATTAAATTGTCCACAACACTCGCACACTTTATTTATTTATCTTCACAATTAAATTCCATAAAATATTTATTTACTTCAATAAATATTTACAATTAACATATAAAATTCTCAATCGTTACAATTATACTACACATAGAAACACTACAAGAAATTAGGGATGTAGCGAAGGAAATTTTGTAAAGGAATTAATTCCTTCACATAAAGAGTTTTCTAGTGAAGGAACAGTGAAGAAAAAAAATATAGTGACAATATAGTTATTAGCGAAAGAAACATCCTTCACAATTTATATTTTTTTCCTCACAAAATTGGGGTGATAGAAGGATTTTTGGTGCCAATTTATGATGAAAATTTGCGAGGAAAAAATCTATTAATGAAGGAATTATTACTCGCTATATATTATTGTTCATATGTTTTTTGCGAGAGATAAAATCTATCGCTGTTTTGTTCTAAGTAAATTTTCTAGAATTAATTGTGGTAAATATAAATTGTAATATAAATACATTTAATTTTTTACAATAATAAATTTATTTTTCGTAATACTTTTTAAGTAACTTACATCGACTATTTTTTAATTAAAGTAAACAAATTTACAATAATTTAAACTTTAAAATTTCATTCATTGATCATGAAAAAAAATGATAAGACTCTTATTTGGAATAGACCACAAATGCTAAAACAAAGTACTCATCTATTCTGTATAAAAAGTTAATTAAGTTTGAATTTTTTTTTAGTTAATTTATGGTATCCTACAACTCAAATTGTAATGTAATAAATTTTTTAAAGTAAAATTTTATTCTTAATAATACTTTTTAAATAATGTATAATATAAAATATTTTATTAATTAAAATATTAAGTTACAATCATTCAAATTTTAAAATATTGTAAATTGACAATAAAATAACTATAATAATTAAGACTCTTTTTGTAGAACAAATCACAAATATGTTAAATTATTACTTTTCTCTATAAAAGAATTATATTTTAATTTATTATTAACTAATTTATGATATTTTAAAATCTAAATTTAAATTTAAATTTATTTAAAATTTTAAAATAAAAAATTTATTGACAATATTACTTTTTAAAGAGTTTACGATATTAATTATTTTTATAAGATAAAATCAAACTCTTTTTTTGGGACAGAGTCCCTAAATGGAACAGAGTTCTGGTTTTTGGTCGAGTCTGATATGGTTGAATCAGAGGCTGCTCCGCTTGATGTGACCATTGATTCTGATGAATCGGAGGCCAATAACTTGGTTGAAGCTTCCTTAGGGCTTCAACATGGATCTGATATGAAGGAAATTTTCAAAGTCGCACAACACTTCTCTCGTCAGGGTAATGTTGATGCTGCAGATGAATGCAAGAGATGCAACACAATATTAGATTTCATCTATGCACAGGGGTTTTCGATATAGCATGTTAACGATTTTGCAAAAAATGGTCAGGCTGTTCTGCATGTTAATGCCCAAGTCCTATTTGATAAAAGCTCTCTAAGAACTGGAAGTGTTTCTCCTAAGCTAAAGGCTATTGTCTTGGATATTGCTGGAAATCTGACTAAGGCTTCTGGTTTCTCCAAAACTTGTGGAGAATTCAGAGCTTCCTTCTTAAGGTTACGTGAACGGATCTTTTTCAAATTCTGTAAGTGAGGAAAAATCCATTCAATTCCCACTTCTAGGTTTTATTCTTTCGAATTTTTTTCTTGATTATATGTTATATATATGAACATGATGATGCTACTAGTGCTGTAATCGATTTTGTTTATGTATCAACGAAAGAAAGGGAGGCCTTATATCAAAAATGGGGCATCGATTTGAAGTTGAAGAAGAGGAGGCAACAACTGTGCCGTCGACTATGGAAGGATACCAAAAACATGGAATATGAGAGTGCTGCGCTCGTTGCAAAACTGGTTGGAGAGCCAGGCCAGGCACCAAAGAAAATATTTGGACTTAGCTTAGTCCCCCAACACAGGACACTTGGGTCCTTTAGTTGGAAACACAGCATGCCTTCCACAAGAAGAGGCAGTTCTGCACCTTATTAAAAGCTTGTGTCTGACAAATGAGGACAAAAATTTCTTCTATCACCTGATTTTCAGGTATAAGTGTACTACTACTTTCAAGTTGTGTCATATTTAGAGGGGGACTCCACATTGTAAAAGTTGTGTCATCGTAGGCTACTGTCATGAAGTAATTCTTGTATGTGAAAGAATTAACTTGCTGTAGTGACCGTACAACCTTACTTCCTCTGTGACGAGGATAACTGGATAAGTCAATTTTCAACTTCGAATATAAAATTGATGTATGTGGTATATCAAATACATTGCAAGAGCTATGTGAAATTAGCTCCAACTATTTTGGGTCAGCATTCATGATTTGGAACAGAAGAAGTGCATTTTATAAATTCTTAATTTCCTTCATTATAAGTAAAAAGGCGTACAATTGGTTGTGCTTATTGTGTTTCCTTTTTAATTGTTAACAAATTCTTAATTTCTTTCATTATAAGTAAAAAGACAATTGTTTGTGCTCATTGTGTTTCCTTTTTAATTGTTAATTGTTATATGTGCTTGTCTTCTAGTTGCCCTGTGAAATTTAAGTATACTCACAGGTCATAAGGCAGTAAACTGTATAAAGTAGCTGAGAGGAACAAACCCAGTAGCTAGCTAGTGGGTATGTATAAATGCTAATGCATTATTTTTAGAGTAAAGGGGATTGTATGTTCTTGATGATCACTAGGCGCTCTGAAGTTTAAGATGTAGCTGCTTTTCTGTTGTAATTTATTTGTTGGCTGGCCATGTGTACTTCTTCTGGAAATACACATGATGTGGTCATTTTTACTACTTCAAATAATTGACCAAGTATTGGTGTGCCAAGAGTGAATGTTTGTTACAAGGATCACTCAATCAGGAATTTTTCCATAAAATATGCAATGCCTCTTCGGTAGCACTCAACAGTAGATGACTGACTATACATATTTGATATTTGTTTCAAAAAGGCGGCTGATTGTTTATTGGCTTCACTCAAATCTCAGGGTTATTGAATGGATCCAACGGAGACGTAACGTGCGATGAGTACCACAAATATAAGGCCTGTCTATACAATGATGATATATTAAATGAAAATTTTTCTATTGCCTGAACCAAACCATTTAATTCAATCTCATACTCCTATTGATTTTAATCTTTTTTTGTGTGGCTGTGTTTATTATGTCTAGAAAATCTTTATGGGTGCACAAAACATCTGAAAGTTAATAATTCTGTGCATTATCTGTTGCAGGAAGATGTCAAACTAATGGTAGACACAGGGTTGGATGCATATAGATTCTCTATCTCATTGTCAAGACTAATCCCTAGTATGTTCACCGTTAACTATGTGACAACTAGGTAACTAGGTAAGTTTTTATTGATTTTCTTCAGTGTTCTAAAAATCTCCGCCTAGGTCTGCCTAGGCCCCGCCTAGGTCTTCCTAGGCCTTGCCTAGGCGCTAGGCCTCCCCATGGCGCCCCGCCTAGGCGCTAGGCGTCTCGCCTAGGCCTAAGGCGGCAAAAAAATTCCTCCAGAAAATTAGGCTGGGCCTAGGCGGAGAGATTTTTTTTACTTTAATAACTACCCAAACCAGATCTTGATATATTTATTTTTCTAATAATTTATCATATTCATAATGCAGTTTGTAGCATATCAAATCACAACAAAAAGTGAACAATATCAAGTTAAAATGAATAATTTTGTTAAAGTTATAATTTTTTGAACTTGTATCAATTTTAAATTATATAAATGATAATACATTTGTAATATTTAGTTTAATTTAATATAATTCTTAAATTTATATTTAGTTTCTTAAATTTTAATATTGAAATGAATTCTTGAAATTTTAAATTTTATTATTTAATGGCAATCTTGTTTATGAATAAAACTAATACGTTAAAAATATGATTGAACTTTGAACAATTGCATGTTTGTGTTTGAACTTTGACATTGACAATATGAATATGTGTTTGAACTTTAAGTAAATACCTTTATTATCTTTATTATAGATTGTTTTACTTTATATTATTGTTTTGTTTGGATAAATGTAAGATAAACTATTAAAATTGGCTTCAAATAAAAAATTCCGCCTAGACTCCGCCTAGGCCCCCTAGGCGCTAGGCCCCCCTGGCCGCCCGCCTAGCGCCTTTTAGAACATTGATTTTCTTACACTTGGGGGGTATTTTTCTCTTTTTCAGATGGAAGTGGAGATGTCAATCCAAAGGGCTTATAGTATTACAACAATCTCATCAATGAACTTATTAGCCAGGTTAAAAATAACTTTCCATCATAATTGCTACTTTTTCGGTTTTGTTTGGTTTGCTTTTGTGATATATATATTTTACTGTACAAAAGACATTTTTCTCTTAGTGCAAAAAAAATCTTCAGCGAAACCCACTTGCCCCAACCCAATCCAAAAAAATTAGTGTGCTCTAAACTTGCTTCTATCTGTTGACCGTGCAGCAATACAACCACATATTACATTAGTTAATACTGATCTACCCCAGATACTTGAAGACGAATTTGAAGGATGACTTAACAGAAAGACAGTGTATGATTCTGAATATTGGAGCTATTATGCTGATGGTAAATTTTCTGCATAGCACAACGTATGAGCTGAATGTGAGCTAATTATATATTTGTGAATGCAGGAAAGACTTTGTTGCGTATGCTGATGTGTGCTTTCGAGAATTTGGTGACAGGGTTTTGTATTGGACTACTTTCAATGAGCCCAATATATTTACATTAGGTGGTTATGATGAGGGAATTATACCCCCTATGCGCTATTCTTCACCGTATGGGTCAGATTTTTACAGCCTGGTTTTCTCTTCAACTGCTCAATTGCTAGCTGTTTCAAGTGATAAGGGAACTGTCCATGTCGTTTGGTCTAAAGTTTGGTTTAAGTCTGCCATAAACTGTATGGGTATGCACTTTTATAGACTATGCACTAATATAGTAATATTACTCTCTTTCATAACAATTAACTATTGTGAGTAGTACTTTAGCTGATGAATATAAAGTCAATAATGTTATTCATATATAATTTAGTCCCAAATTGCTGCCATCAGTCTTCTTGAATTAAATTGTCCCATCTTATATTAGGACCGAAGAGCTGGATCAAGGGTACCAAATCTTGACGATACTAAGAATGAATCTATAGAGAAGCAGGTGAAAGAATCAGGTGAAAGCAGCGGGTAAGAAACTCAAGTGCGCATGCCAACAGAGGAAGATGGATACATCAAGACTGACAATAAGAAGTTCTCCATGCTCAAGTAAAAAGTCTGAATTTTGGCAAATCTGTTATATTATTGGTTCTGTTTATCCTGAAAGTCTCCTCCACACATGCCATTTCTATCCATATATGGGATAATATATGTGCTCCACCTTATATATATAGCTTCCCACTGTTTACTGAGTTATGCACGAAGTAGCATTCATAAATGATTCATTTCGTACTCTAGTCTAAAAGAGATGGTTCAGCGGATGAACCATAATACAATACAATACAATGTTTTCCGGTCCACATTGGGTCTTTAGCTTAATAGGAGTAGTATTTAGTGGTAAAATACAAATCATATTTGTTTCATCTTGTGCCAACTTTAATGTCCTTGCCATATTTATCTACTCTTAATCTGCAGTTACATAACTACTAAATAAATCTAAGGAAACTCAATGAATCTTGGTTCGGTTCCCATATTTAGCTGTCTCTAGGACCATATAATAAATTATAGGTCATCCCTGTTTCTTCTGCTTATAAACATGTATTCCTTTTTCTTTTTTGTTGTTGCTGAACTCGCTTTATATATATATATATTATTAGGTAGAACCTATAATATTCTTCTATCATTGCTCTTATTGAAGAGAAATACTGCTTCTCTAAGAAAATCATTACAATTTTGAAGAACAAAACAAAATATATCATATCAACAATATGCAGAGTAATATTGTAAAGTCCAATGATCTAGGCAGCTGGCAGGCTTGCTCATAGCTATCTGGTAAGTACTTATCATGGAAAGATCTTAGTCTAATTTCACTTTTATGCCTGGGACTAAAAACGCTTACTACACAAACAATAAGCCTCTCACTTCTGCAAATCTTCTTTGCTACTTTTGGAAGTTATTGTTTACCTGCATAATAAATCTCCCATGGGATGCTAGCTATTTATACTTTTCATCTGTTGTGTTATGGTTGATATTCATCATCTAGGGTACGGAAGAGCCTTAGAACATACGTGGGGGACCTTGATGCTGGAGCTGTTGCATGTGGTTTAGGTCGAGCAATTGGTAATAAGGTATGTAGGTCTTTATTCACAGATTCCAAAATTCATACATGAAATTGAGTTACTTTCTCATTGAAGAAAATGAAAGGCCTGCGTTGACTATTTATTAGCTTTGTTCATTTAGTTCCTGATGGAGTTCTATTATAAAAATGCATATAGCTTGGCTGGTTCTTTTGCACCTCTACTTTTTTGCTTCTTTATACCTTCGTTCTTTTTACTATCTTCAAACTGTTTGGAGAACTTTAGAGAAATCATATTGATTCTTTGTTACCAAGTGTTGAGAAAAGCTTGCTCTGCAGTCAACAAACATCATAGCTGTACGTTTGCCTGCCATAAATGTGGCTATTTTGTTTGTTCACATCTAAAGCTCAAACTTTTAAATGAAGGATAGCATGAAACTGAGTTAATTCTAATTTTCAATCATATTCTGCAGTCTGGTCAAGGTTCCAAGATGCTATTGTACTTAGATTTAGGGGTTGTGATAGACATTGACCAAAAGTGTATTTTAGTAAGAAACTATGTTTTCAATCCCATCAAGTGTTAGGCAGTCTTTTTTAACCTTCTTCCTTCAAATGGTTATGTTTCTATTCCGATAGGCAGTCTTGTTTTCACTAGCCATGTATGTATTATCAGTTACATGCGGAATAAACTGTCCTCTTCCTTGTAATACTTTTACAATCCCGATATCAATTGTTATTTGTTATATAACCTGGAGAATGCCCCTTTGTAAACCTGAAAGTTTGTACCTTTCCATATATGTACCACTAGTTTTCACTAGCCATATGGCCCATATATGTATTTTCAGTTATTGATTTATTAATGAGCAGGTTATTGACAAGTACCAATACATGTGTGAGAACAAAGATAACAAGGTCCATGGGTGGTGGAGATGCCTCGACCCGCCCGTGGGTTTCTGGCAAATTACACCCTCCAATGAGTTAAGGACGGGTGGACCTCTCAAACAGGACCTAACCTCTCACGTCGGCCCAGTGACCCTCGCTGTATGTCAGCAGTAACTAATGTTGTAGTCATTGGGTGGATTTATTGGCAGTCCTCTATTTGCTATATAAAATCTCTCTGTCCATCTTTGTTACTTCTTAATTCGAGGGAAACTTCTAAAATTTGCAATTTTCATAATTATTGGCCTTGAATATAAGAGGATATAATCATGTCTTTTATCAAAATAAAGTTGAAATGAGAGTTTGTAGCAATTAAAGGAGTGTCGGTATTGCCACAATAGTTATCCTCGTAATCTTTGTCGATAATGTCACACAATCTGAGTTGGATTGAATCTTACCTATCTTATTGTCCTAATATAAATTGGTACTGATAAAAATGGTACTTTCAGATGTTTGTAAGTGCTCATTTGGTTTTTCATAGACCTTAGATTGGTTGAGTAGATGTTGTGACCCTATTTGCAAGTTGTGCAATCTACAAACTGAGACCCATGACCATTTATTTTTTGTTTGTCTTTACTCTTGGTCTGTTCTGATCTGATATGTTTTGTATGGTGGCTGGGTCTGCTGCTGCAATGCTGTTTTGAGACTGGGTTTGGCTGGGTCTATTTTGTTGTTGTCTGACTACTTTGTTACTGGGCTGCTGGCTGTGCTGTTAGTGTAGTTAGTCTCTGTCTGTGCTGCTTGTCTTGGCTGCTCTATGTCTATGTCTATTGTGCTTTTTTTCTATGTATGTCTGCTTGTTTGTTAGGCAGCATTGTCTCTGCTGTGCTGCTATATCGCTGTTGTCTGCGATGTTTGATTGTGCGGACTGCTTTGCTGCTGGACTGCTGATTTTACTGCTGGACCCAACTGGACTGAGCTGGACTGTTGGACCCAGTTGGACTGCTGGACTGAGCTAGACTGTTGGCTTCGCTGCTGTCACTGTCAGGCAGCCTCTTAGTTTTGGGTCTGTGTTGTATAGTCTTTTGCCTTATGCTTCTTTGTATCATACTTGATGTTTAGCCTTGTGCTTCTGGTATACTCTTTTTATCATAGGGCCTGTCCAATGATGGTCATGGTATATTTGGTCTGGGGTATGCCCCATGAAATTTGTACATTCTCTCTTTTTTTAATACAATTTAAATTTAGCAAAAAAAAAGTATGGTATTTATATTAATTTGAAATATTAAATTTAATATTTATTATAGTAATTAATAATAATAATAATAATAAATATATGAAATTATTGATTTGAAAATTAATTATAATTTGCAATGAATTTTGATTATTTAGCAATTAATTTTTTATTTACAAATTTATAATTAGTGAAGATTTTTTTCTCTCACTAAATTGAAAATACATTCTCGATTTATAATTAGTGAAGAAAATATTCTCTCGTTAAATAAATTTATTTTTCACAATATATTATTTGTGAGGGAATAAAGTTATTCACTAATTTCTAATAGTCCTTAAAATATTATTTGTGAAGGAAACCATTCTTTCACTAAATAACAATATTCCATTACCAAATATAATTTGTGAATAAAAAGTTATTCACAATATATCATTCACAAAAAATATTTAGTCACTACTTAGCGAAGGATAGCCAATTGCGAGGAGGTTTTATGCTAGCACTTGTGTGAAGAAAATATTTTTTTGCAATAAATCTATTGTGAGTGATATATTATATCTTGTGAAGGATTTGTCCTTCACTAGATGTCATTTTTGGTGTAGTGAAACCATATATTATATGAAGCATAATGAGATTATATTATGTACATAAACTATACAGTAAAGTTATTAAACTATGTGAGTACATAAATAATCCCTAATTTCCTAATATGGTAACAATTGTACATTAAGATTATATTTTTGGAAGTTGAAGTAACTAAACTAAGCTCAAGTTGCTGAGATTTGCTCTTGTCCCAAATTTAGTGACCCATCTAGTACATGAACATTAACCTATGGAAAATTACGTAACTTTCAAGCTGAGATTAAAGGCTATGGAACTAGGTGATCATTTGCTAGGAAGATGGCTGACAAGGGTGGTTGATCAACTCTCTAGTAACCTTTGTTTCCTTCTAATGCACCATGGACTCTAACCCTAGTGTAATGCAAATGTCCATTCCAAGTTTCCTTTATAAATAGAAGCACCATTTTCAGTTTTTGTGTTGCTTGTAATTGTCTGATAATTCTAAGTTTGAGAGTTCTAAGTTGCTGAGCAATTGTAGAAGCATACTCAGTGTGTGAGGAGTCCAATTCAAGCTTAAGGAGGTATAAATTCTAATCGTGTTCTTGAATTGAGTCTTGTTTAGTTCTTGAAATTCCTTAGAATTCTATGTCAATCAAGATGAATTAACATGCTATAATGTATTTAGGAAGTATGCTTACATGTATGAAACTTTTAATGATGAATTGAGCATGTTTGGATCAAGAGAAATGAATGTTGGTTGATACTCTGCAAAACAGAGTCTGTTATTGCTGTGATTCCCGGCATGGCGCAGCTGCGCCCTGGTTATATTAGGGTGCAGCGCAGCTGCGTCTTACCCAAAAAATCAGACACTAATTTTTGTTGTGCTATGTGTTGTGGAATTGGTGTTGTGACTTAAATATATACTTAAAAAGGGGTATAGCATGAGGTAGAAAGTTTTCTTATATGGTATAAAGTAATCAACATAAGTTAGTGAGAGATTTGTAATCAAAACTTAAAGTTTAAAAATAAACTTTGAAGTAATACATGTTCTACAAATTCTGAACTTAGTATGTTATACACATGATTGATTTCAGATATACATAAGCATGATATGGTGTTTATAGTGTCCTTGTCATGATCAAACGTGTTAGCTTGTGTTAGAAATTATTTTAAAAAGAAAAGCTTAGCATAATAAGTTAAAATACATGAATGCTACATAATATAGGTTCTGATCTTGGAAAGATGTTAACTTGACTTAGTGACGTATGATAAGAGTTTTAAAGTTGCCTTATATGTGTTATATTGCATTATTTATGATAAAGTGATTTCAAAGGTAATCTTGAACATATTTTCAAAAGATAGTTGCATCACATAAGTATCTAGATTCTAAAGGGCTAAGATGGCATGTTTGGGTTTAATATGTCTCTAAACATGATTCGTATGTGGTAGACATAATGATAATTTAATCAAACATAAGTTTAAAGCATGTTTCCAAGTGCTAAACAATGCTAGTTATAAGTAAATAATATGAACACTATGAGCATGTGTATTAAACAGATTATGTGACCTCTATGTAGACATATAGCCAAGTTATAAAGCATGGTAACCATATGACTTTTCTATTCCTTAATACCATGTAAATTGTAAGTTAAAACTTGTGACAATGAACTCAAGAATGGTCATATGCTATGTGAGAACCTCTAGCATGTATGTATGTTAGAGTATAAGTGTATAGGTGTGTTAGGATTGGACTGAAACCAGGAAGACAGAAGCTCAACTCTGGCCAGGCTAGAGGACAGCGCAGCTGCGCCGTCCCTAAGCCTAGACAGGGCGCAACTGCGCCATCCTGCAGTCATGTATAGTTTTTGTTTCTAATCTGATTTTCGAAGCATACTTATATGGTTACCTTAGCTTGTATTATATGACCAATATGATTTGTAATGTGTTAAGAAACATGTTAGGTGATAGAGTTAAATACTTAACGAATGATTATAAATTTCAAGAATGAAGTTCGAAAAGGTATTTGCAAACTATAAAGCAATGATTTAAAAATGAGTTGTTGGACTGCGTGACGTCATAGGATCTGATTTGTGTTATGAGGATATGTGTTATAGTATATATAAAGTTTACAACTAAGTTAGACGTTTGCGTGTATGTTTGGACTTACATATGTGAGTTTATGAAACTAATATCCTATATGTGTAAATATATTATGTTAGGATCCGAAAGAGGGTATTAAGCTTTACTTTGGTAAACTACACTTGAGGCAAGTTTCCTAACTTACACTCTTTTACGGTGCAAGTATTCTATCCTTGTATATTGCGAGCTAGTGTCCTACTTATTTGAATTGAATTAGCATACTTGAACTCTTATTTTATTAAAGCTATTATACATGTTGAACTTAGTATTGTTCTTGAATATTGTGAAAGTGTCTATGCCATTTGATTCAGCTAGACTTATATTATTGAAAAGCGACCCAAACCAATTGATTGGTGCGGGATCTTGTATTTGACTGAGAAGAACAACCTTCTTTGAAGGGAATATATAATTGTCAGAGAACCGACGCGCGCACTTGGGTATGATTGATTGTTATGCATAACGATGGTACTTTAGGCTGATCACCTGTTGTACCTGTTTTTGTTGGATTTTCAGTTTATTACTGTCAATTCTAGTAGAAGTTCATAGTCCTTAGTGACTGCTCAATATTCAGTTATCTTGAAATCTTGAATTGATTTATTATTGAATCACATTGATATTATTCTGTCATTAGCGACTGTTATTGAAAGTTGTTGATATTCTTGTTATCCTTGAACTATTAAACTTTGTTATACCCTTTCGAGAATTAAGAATTATATCACTTACCCTTATTGTATATTACTTGTTGAGCAATTTATGCTCATTCTTGCTTTCCCTAAAATATTTCAGTTAAGGCAGAGCAGGGCGAACCTTTCGGGCGTTGATAAGGGCAAGGGCAAGGCTACCAACTAGCTTGTCTCTGTTATATTTTAAATATTTTAATATTGTATTGAGATGATGTAGTAAGACTGGATTTGATTATGTTTAAGCTTAAGTTAGATTAGTGTAATAAGTCGTTAATTGATATTATTATGTAATCTATTAAGTATTGTAGGTTGCGAGACTTGGGGGAATAATTATTATAAATCATTGTAACTTATTCTAGAATAGATTTTTCGCTGTGATTGTGTGATATTTAGTTATTATTATTGTGATGTATTACCATGAGCACGTGATGAACTGAATTCGAGAGGCCCCGTGACGGTCCTGGAATTTGGGGGCGTCACAGCCGCTAATTGAGCTGATAAAGCCGTGATGGCATCAACATCCAATATTCCTACGACTTTCGGTTGACTCATCCTAGCAGAAGGCCATTAGTAATCATTTGCAGCCATAGTCTCTAACAACTCATATGCCTCTTTATAACTCTTGGTCATGAATGCTCCTCCCAAAGCGGCATCAATATTAGGCCGAGTTTGACTTCCCAAGCCTAAGTAAAATGTGTTTATCTCCATCCATTAAGGCATTCCATGATGAGGTCACTTCCTTATCATTTTCTTGTATCTCTCCCAAGCTTCATATAAGGATTCCTCATGTTGTTGCTCAAATGAAGAAAGAGCACTTCGCATCTTGCGGTCTTTGTGGGTGGAAAGAATTTTGCCAAGATTTTTTTTGTTAAGTCTTCCCAAGTAGTAATGAACCCCGGTGGTAATGAGTGAAGCCAACTCCTTGCCTTGTCTCTCAATGTGAAAGGAAAGAGTATAAGTATCACCGCATCATCCGACACACTATTAAACTTGAAGGTGTCACATATATCAATGAAGCTTAGTAGATGCTCATTCGGGTTATCATTAGCCATACCCCCAAACTGAACTGTGTTTTGAACCATTTGTATTGTCCCCGGTTTAATTTTAAAAAAATTGGCGGCTATTTCTGGCCTTGTGATGCTCGACTGTAGCTCATTGATATGCGACATTGCATAATCCCTTAATGCATTATGTTCTTCGATCGCCATAACTACCGGTGCCTCAGTCTCCTCTTCTATACTAGTATTACCAGTACTCAATCGCCAAGCTCTGTCGTTGATGTTGTCCTTTTTAGGCACCAAAGTAGACTTCTTAGACCGAGTTTGCATACACTAGTCAAGAGTACCTACAATAAAAGAAAAATAAAGATAGAAATGAGATAAGATATGATTTATTTAACTAAGACCAATTTAATTTAAACTGATGACGAAAGTAATAAAAATAATCACTATTCCAAGGCAACGGTGCCAAAAACATGTTGGATTGTTTAGGTGTTAATCAAAAAAATCACATACACGCAAGTGCACGCGGTCCATAAGTAATATAATGTAAGTAGAGTATCGATTCCACAGAGAATAATGAGTATCTCTAATCTAATATGTAACAATTTTGTAACTATTTCGGTCTACTTAAACAGATGATCAAATTGTGATTTATCTAACAGTGTTGATTATCAAATGACAACTAACTAATAAGCAAATAAATCAGATAAGGGAGATATGGGATTCTAGCTTCACTTAATACATTATTCAAGTTGATACACCTCTTGTTAAGCTCAATTGATTACTTCGGATTATTAGTCGAGAACACGAAAGCAAAACATAGCCATTTCTCAATAAACTATGTCCAAATCACATGCAATCCACAAATGATAGAATGAATGTGAACACCCAAATTACATAAATCACTATATTTCTATGTGACTTAACATTAATCCAGGTTTAAGCACAAGTTCTCAAATGACTACAAGTGGTGCTTCGGTATATGTCTATCCGAAGCACGAATTATGGAATCTAACACCATGTAGAATCATAAACACATTATAATATAGTCAAATCTGAACTCAAAATTCATTTCTCAATTTCATATGAGTTATTTCGGTAATTAGTGACCAAGCAATTAAGCAACCAAAGCAAACCATATTAGACAATCCATACATAATAAATTCAAAATCAACAAGGAAGCAAACAAATATGAATTAAACACTAAGATCCATTAAAATCCCACAATAGAGATTAGTTCATAATTGAATTAATATCCATCATCAAAACTTGTTCATACATTGAGAACCAAATATGAAAGTAAAGAGAAGCTAAGGCAATAAAGATGCAAATCTGAATTCTCCACTTCAAATCTGAACATTCAATGTAGAGCCAAATCCTTCAGTTAACCAAATCTTGCCCTAATCTATGCAAATATATGAAAATCTAAGAGAAATCAAGAGAGATAGACAAAATATGGAAAAGGAGGCTACACGCTCTATAAGTTCTTCAAAAACACTAAAAGTAGTAATAATAACGTTTAATCCTCAAGTCTCAACCTCCAAATACACCCGTATAGAGTAAAACATTCAATTCAGGAAAATTAAGTGAAAAGTCAAAGCTGGTCAAACTGGCAAGGCAAGGTCGCGCTGCCCCTCAGCACAAATAGGGGCGCGGGCGCGCTGCCTGCCGACTTAAAGTCCTCCTGGCGCAGGCGCGCTGAATCTACTCTACACAAGGGCACGATCGCGCTATGCAAAAATTATGCAGTCTGCTGCTACTGCACTGCTGGATTCTCCTGCTGCTGCTGCTGCACTGCTGGATTCTCCTGCTGCTACCATTTTTTTTCTGCTGCCATCTTCACACATCTCCTTATGCCAATTCATATGCCAACCTCCAATGCACTCAACCATATGCCATTTGCTCGCCATCAAGCCGGTTTCCTGTCCATTCCACCCACGATGCCACCGAGATAGTTTCCATTATGCAATCTACAAAATAAAGATAAAAAGCATGAAAAGAAACTAAAACATGTGAGAATAAGCTATAGTTATAGTAAGTTGATAGCCAATAAGTAGGTATAAAATCTACTTATCAGCCCTTTCCATCTTTCACATTTCCTCTAGGAAAAACACCTTATTCTTTAGTTCTTGAACTTTCGCGGATGCTTGACCATCTACGATTACTACTCTGCCTTTTTCTCCATCTTCTGCCTCTATTACTGGCTCTACCTTAGCCTCTTTGGAATCTACTTCTTCCTCTTCATTCAGTTCCATCTTGGGGTACTCTTTATGATAGCTTTCTAAATTTATCATAGGTTCGTTTTTTAAGACTTCCTCAACTGACATTTTCTCTTCAAAATCCTTTTCTGAATTACCTATCGACTCACTTTGAGCTGCCACCTCGGCTAATGGCATTGGTGCAGCTGCTAACATCTCAGTAACCACATTGATTTCTCTAATCTCATCATCTCCTGACATCCTACAATCAGTTTTAAATAACTTAATTAGTATAACATCAGTAAACATAATTCTATAAATACTAAATATCAACATCTTACTATCGATGACTTTCCTCAATCCATCACTTACAACTCTAAATAAGTTTTCCTATCTTTCTTACGGTCATATTCCTAAGACTTTTTTCCCCTACCTAAGGTTTATAACTTATCAGCTTTTATACCAACCTGTGACGCCCCCAAATTCGGGTCCCTTGAACCACATATTCGGTGCTCACGATACAACATACACATCTCATTTATCTACCCATTCATTATTAATTACATCATTCATTACATTGTCTTAATAAAAATATATCATTATCCCATGTTTTACTAACCTTAACATTACATGACCAATAATACAAAAGTTCTATATTAATATATAACATAATTAAACAATACTTCACATGACACTTTTAGGTCACCTTATCTTGCCTTTGTCCTTCTTAGAACCTTCGGTTACCTCAGCTTTAGCTGAAAAGTTTTATTTTAAGTAAGAGTGAGCAACTAATTTGTCTGTAAGTTCAAGCAGACAATAAATACAAGAACGATATATCATGATTGGAAAAGAATTAGCTTCTAAATTTTGAACAATATATAATGGTTATGAAGAATTATCAATACTATAAATATATTCAATAAAGTGGGTTATTCCCAGATTTCATGCTGAGTGATCGCTATGGTCATCAACTCCTATAGGAATTATCATTTAATAAAACTGAATACCTCAAGAGTACAAGTTAATCATAAAGACTAATCATACCCTTCTGCAAGTACGTGAAGTGATCAGCCTCATTGTACCCGAGATTATGCATAATTCTCAAACATAGCGCGCAGGGTCGGATGTCCGAACATAAAGTTCCCCTTCTTATAAGGGTTGTTCATCTCAGTCTTACATCATGAGTCTGTACCATAATAGTATGATTCGGATTACTTTTTAAAGAAATGCTATGATTTCAACATATTATATCAATATTGATTTATCCGAAACAAGTGACATATATCCTAAATACCAAATTAGTTCAAATAATAGAACATTTCATGCTTTAACAATTTAATATTATTCTAGCCGAAACAAGTGGCATTGACGTGGTACTTAAACAATTCAGGCATAATTGAATTTTAAAGATAACTTGAATGACGTAATGTATGAGAAAGTTCAAGAAACTAGCACTCGGTGCGAATATCAATTATTATCATAGATGTGGAATAATTTACATAATTAATCCATTAGCATGCTTGAAAAATAATAAATTGGGTTTGAGTTAGGAAACGTGCCTCGTTCACCGATTATCGCTACGCAAATTAATTTAACCTCTTATGAAAGACTTATCATTAATAAGATTGATTCTTTCAATTAACATAACATATTTTTACTTATAATATTACTACTCTTACAATAAATTATCTAACACTTAGTCACATAAGTCAACCAATAATAGTATTATCATCCTTTGATATTATTTCAATTACTCAATAATCATCTTAAACTCTCATTTAATATTATTAATTATTTAATAATATTTTATTCACTTCCTAATATTATTAATTATTTAATAATATTTTATTTACTTTTTAATATTATTAATTATTTAATAATATTCTAATCCATTACTAATATTAGTAATCTTTTAATAATATTTTAATTACTTACTAATATTATTAATCATTTAATAATATTCTAATTCATATCCTAATATTATTAATTATTGAATAATATTTTAATCACTTATTAATATTATTACTCATTTAATAATATTTTAATCACTTATTAATATTATTAATTATTTAATAATATTTTAATTACTTATTATTATTATTAATCATTTAATAATATTTTATTTAATTACAAATATTATTAGTCATTTAATAATATTTTAATCACTTAATAATATTATTAACCTTTTAATAATATTTTAATCGTTAACTAATATTAGTAATCTTTAATAAAATTTAATTATTACTAATATTATTAATTATTTAATAATATTTAAATTACTTACTAATATTATTAATCCTTTAATAATATTTTAATCTAATATTATTAATCATCTAATAATATTTTAATTTTAGTTTAATCTAATATTATTAATAATATTTTAATCTAATATTATTAATCATTTAATAACATTTTAATCTAATATTATTAATTATTAAATAATATTTTAATTTTAATTTTAATATAATATTATTAATTATTTATTAATATTTTACTATAGTATTATTAATTATTTAATAATATTTTAATTATTTACAAACAATTTAATTAAATTATTTATCTCTTACTATTTAATTTATTTAATAAACGTAACATGTCATACACATAATATTTTATTAAAAATAACCAAATTACCCTCATAAAATCTTAATACATCATATAGTGATCATCAATCAATACAATCACATTTACAAGTTTTATAACTTAATTTTCTCAATTATTCTTAACTCATTCATAGGCATGAAAAATACAAAGCCAAATTATTTTTATTTATCTTCTGGGAAAACTTAATATAAAATATTTTAGTCAGACTAAAATTTTCTTGTATTTTTTCAAGTTCATTTCCTATTTTTAAATAGGCTAAAACAGTCCAAAACTCAAATATTGATCATAAATTATCCTTTTATCCAAAAAATCTGAATTTTGAAATTTATACGGTAGTCTCCTGTTATCATAAACTGACTTCTGTAAAAATTTCACATTTTTCTGAGTTGTACACACTAAGTTATAATAGTTTACTTTTAAAATCACACTTTTCTTGCAAAAGCCATAACTCTATCTCTGGACATCGAAAAATTCTCAATTTGGACAGCATCTACTTAACTTGTTATACTAACATACCATAAAAGACCAGAATTTTTAGAGCTCTTAAAGTGGCCGAAACAGCCCCAAAGCTGGACATTATGCTCATAATAAGATTTTTCCAAAATTTTACTTGGTAGGACTTTTTTGCTAAAAATGATGTCACGGTTTGCTCATTTAACTTTTTTGAGCCTCTTTGACAGATCTCAAAAATAATTTGTCGATTTCAAATGGTAAAGGTCCAAAATGGACTGAAAATTAGGGTTTTTAGACTTCAAAATAGTTTTTGTTCTACTTTGATTTCCAAGTTCATCAACACATAAAATGGCAAGATCTAAACATAAAACATCATAAAACATGTAAATCTAGTAATCTAGGGTTTAAGAACATAAGTTCATCATTTTATCAAAAATAACCACAAAAATACACTTAGATCTAATTAGGGTTTGAGTTTAGTAAACTTTTGAACCTTTGTTTCTTGGATTCACTTCTCCTTCTTCTTTCAAAGTATAAAATAGAGCTTGAAGACACAAGCAAGCCCTCCTTCTCCTCCTCTTAGCTTCGGCAGTACCCCTCATTTCTTTCTCTTTTTTAAATATTTTGCTCTCTCTCTCTCTCTCTCTCTCTCTCTCTCTCTCTCTCTCTCTCTCTCTCTCTCTCTCTTTAGAACTATGGAAATTAGAGACTAACTTTCTTTAGCATAAGTGAAACTCTCTATTTATAGTCTCCAAATATATACATATAACATATATAAGTATGCATAATCTCTAGCAAATCTCCCATATCTTAAGCTAGGGATTTTCTTTTAATTAGGCTAGAAGAGTTGGTGAGATAAGGTTTTGAAAATGGGAAATGAAATAAATAAGCCACATGTGCCTATTTTGTCTTCCTACATCCCCCTCTCCCATTTTCCCCTCTTTTTGATTGTCTTTAATGCTTTAATTTGCACATTTTATTATCAAAAAGGTCCTCGCAAATTTTGGGCTAGGATTTGGGCCAAAATAAATATTTATTTGGACTATTAATTAAATTTTTTGGGCCATATAAATTAGTATATGTCCAACACCTAAAAATACCTTACCTTTGTTATTTAATTAGTGTTTTTAGTCCACTTGTTTTGAACTTTAAATAATTACTCTCATTAGTTTAATTATATAACCAAATTAGACTTGCTATAATTAGGTTAAAATAATTATTAGGTTGAGATATTAAATTAAATTTCTTAGGTTAATCTACTAGTATATATTATAAATAATAGGATTCTTAAATAAATATAACCCCTAGGTTATTAATTCTCATACCTAATATATAATTAGGTTACAAGGTTTTTCAACTCTAGCTTAGTTAGTTAGTAACATAAGCTTAACTAAATAAATTCTTATTTCTTGGCTTTCCTTTTTTTTCCACTAATTTATTTACTTAATTAGCCTTAATTAGCTTGATAAGTTATTACACATATTTAGTCACTTTATATTAGTCATACTAATTAATCACTTAATGATCATAAATATTTTTATTTGCCATTCAAGGTCAATATTCAAGCTATAATATAAGCTTACCTTGTTTTTCCTTAATCATCTTAAAATAAATAAATTGACTAACTTACTTATTTCATATCACATAACATATATTCACACATATGGTCAAGACGATTTCTAAAAAAAATTATTCATAAAAAAAATATATATATAATCATATAAAATTCTCGATCATTACAGAAGATGGATTTGCAAATGCTCTATGTAGTCAAAAAAATCAAGTGGGAATATTCTTTCAAGCTTACACGTGATCTCAATGATGTTTTTCTCAAGTACGAACATGTCCTTCTCTTTTAATGTTTTTGAACATAAGTTTCTGAAGAAACGACTAAGATCCGTCAAAGCATCCCATATTGGTTTATCAAGCAGATCCCGAAATGTTAAGGGCATGAGTTTCTCCATGAACACATGACAATCATGACTCTTCGTCCCTTGCAATTTCCAACCCTTAACACATCTTGCAATGTTTGACGCATATACATCTAGTAGTTTCAGAGACTTAACCCATATGCACACATCTTCAACTTACTTTTTGGACAATGTGTACTATGCATGCGGTTTGACCAACTTACCATTAAGAGATTCATAAAGTTCTAATCCAGGATGCTTACAAATATTTTTCATATCCAACCGTGCCTTATCATTATCTTTCGTCTTCCCCGTAACACTCATCACGGTGTTAAATGTGACGCCCCCAAATTCGAACCGCCACTTGGTCACTCGAATTCGGTTCGTCACGTGCTCATGGTAATACGATAATAACTAAAATCACACATTCACAGCGGAAGATCTAATATAGAATACTATACAATGATTTATTATAATTATTTTCCCAAGTCTCGCAACCTACAGTACTTAATAGATTACATAATAATATCAATTAACGACTTATTACATAATCTAACTTAAGCTTAATCATAGTCAAATCCAGTCTTACTACATCATCTTAATACAATATTAAAATATTTAAAACATAAAAGAGACAAGCTAGTTGGTAGCCTTGCCCTTGCCCTTATCGACGCTCGAAGGTTCGCCCTGCTCTGCCTTAACTGAAATGTTTTAGGGAAAACAAGAATGAGCACAAATTACTCATCAAGTAATATATAATAAGGGTGAGTAATATAGTTTTCAAATCTCAAAAGAGTATAACAGGATGTGATACTTTCAAAGATAACAAGAAATATCAACAGTTCTCAATAATAGTCGCTAAGGACAGAATAATATTAATATGATTCGATACTAAATTAATTTAAGATTTCAAGATAACTGAATACTGAGCAGTCACTAAGGACTATGAACTCTTACTAGAATTAACAGTAATATACTTAAAATCCAATAAACACAAGTACAACAGGTGATCAGCCTAAAGTACCCTATATTATGCATAACATTTAATCATACTCAAGTGCGTGCGTCGGTCTCCCAACAAATATATTTTCCCTTCAAAGAAGGTTGTTCAACTCAGTTAACACAAGAATTCTGCACCATTCAATTAGTTTGGACAGCTTTCTAATCATGTTATAAGTCTAGCCGAATTAATTGGCAATGACGGACTCTTTAAATGAATAAGCGAACAATTATAAGTTCAATACTCGAATCAAAGTTCAAGAATAAATAAATCTATTCTATTTATGAAGCATTATATCATAAGATAAGAATCATGCTTTCAATTATTCACTTGTATAACCAATAATAGTACAAGCTTCCAGTAATTCTCAATAAAGAGTAGGGTTCAAGTACTTGCGCTTTAAAAGAGTGTAAGTTAGAGAACTTGCCTTATGCGTAGTCTATCCACGATAAGTAACTCAACACTTTCAAACCCCCTATCATAATATAATTATGTATATATACGATATCCATTAGTCATATAGTTTAACATCATACTTTCCCTTATATATACGATCAACACATAAGTTAAGCTTTGACCTAACTACACAGTTATACCATATATAGTATCATATTAATATAACTTTTATCCTTAACATTCCTCTTTTTGAGTTTAAACATATTTTTATATCATTAATATCACATCAGACCACAATCAATACTAAATATATTTTATTTTAGTAAGTTATGACATTTCTATAAGTTAACCGTCAAAATCGGA
Organism: Panax stipuleanatus; assembly: GCA_020205555.1. Lineage (NCBI taxonomy): Eukaryota > Viridiplantae > Streptophyta > Magnoliopsida > Apiales > Araliaceae > Panax > Panax stipuleanatus. Next base: position 83,564,021 of record CM035124.1, on the reverse strand, counting down.
TTCAAGTGTCAACATATGATATCACATAGCATGTATTCATATTAAAGAATACTTTCATGCTCGTTCAATCTACTCACGTTCAATTTACATGATATAGGTTCTAGATCTATATTTTGAACAAATTAAGGCTTTACAACATCATGAAATCATGTAAGCTATCATGCTTGTTATTTTAAGCATTCGAGGTGATCACATAGTTTGTTTTAGGCATGCACACAAGTATCTTTACCACATACATATTACTAGCATCGCTATCAATTTTGAAATCATGCTTCATTTTGCGTTTATTTAGTTTTCATGGCACTTAGCATGGTATGTACACATGTATATATATATATATGACATATTAGTGAGGTTTAAAAGAACTATCGAACATGTCCACAATTTTCAGAATCTAAACCTCGATATAACATGTCAAGATTTACGTTCAAAATTCGTATTTTCATTCGTAAAGCTCACTAATAAGGTTCGCATGTTCACATTACTTTATGAAACCTATATACATAAGTTAATATGTCCGACATGCATTTCAAGGCCATATAAACATGCCCGAAAAATCAGAATACATATATGATCTTTACATGTTAAAGTCTGCTTAAAAACTTATATTTTCGATTAAAAATGTTCACTAGTGAGGTTCACATGTTCATATTACATTATGACACCTATATACGCGAGTTAACACTGCTTCTCATACATCTTTAAATCATACTAATACGCTTGCAAAGTCAGAATGTTAAATGGCAAGTATACATATCGAGTTCGTTTCCAAAATTCGAAGTTTGTTTATAAAATGCTAAGTTTATTTCAAAACTATAAGTATGCGTGTAACACTTAGTAAAACATGCTTACATTGTCTCAATATATCCATATAGGCATGCCAAGCTCATTATTACACTTGTTCAAGTCACATTAGTTATTTATACAATAACAAATTTCTAGCAGAGAGCAGGAACTAGATCCAGTAATCGGCGCAGCTGTGCTGCGCGTCAGTGTATAACCGGCGTAGCTGCGCCACGTCCGGACTGAACTAGAAGGTTCCCTGCTTCGGCAAAAATCCAGCCCAAATACAGAAACTTTATACGAATTTGATTGCAAGCATGCCACATTGTATACTAATATGATTAGAAGTCTTTTACAACATCTAACAACCATTATCCATTCATAACTTCATGGATTTCATACTTAATTCAACAATTTAAAACCTTCAGTTAAACAAGAAATGGAGGATAAGAAAGAGATGTTATACCTCTGCAATGAAATTCAAGCTTGAATTGAACTCCTCACACACTGATTATACTTCTTTCTTAGCAACTCACACTCTTAGTTTACACTTAGCAGAAGATTTTCACACAACAGAAAATGAGAGGGAAGGGTGCTTTATATAGAGAAATGTATAACCAGTCATTAGTTTTGTTCTATGGTTTGAATCAATGGAAATTGAAAGTAAACAATAGATATGAAAGGGTTGGTAATTGGTTATTGAAGCTCATCATCAAAACCACTCCCCCATTGATGATTGCTAGATTTTGCTGAGTTTGAGGAATATAGAGTAGGCTAGTGTTCAAGTGTGAGGGAATGTGTCTCTCATTATGGGACAAGCAACATATATATATATATATATATATATATATATATAGTTATTTCACATTGCATATTACATACTCTTAGGCTATAGTTCCTTTATTCTCACAATATGGTTTTAAATGAAGAAATAATGTTGCAATATAACAAGTTGGGTTACACCTATCCACATATAATATAATTCATGTACATTTTATCATACCGATATAATTTTATCGGATATTATCATGTGACATTGTCCCCTTTATTATTAAATTCCACTATCCAACAATGGTTTACAAAATATTCATGATATACTATTTTAATGTATACTTACTCACATTGTCACAAAGGCATTGATATGTAACTTAACAAATCTTAATATGTGGTTTCACTTTACACTTCATATAATATATAGGTAGCTACTATACCTTATACATTTAGTTATCACATGCTTGCACGTAGCAATTAATTGAGAAAATATCATCTATTCGTTTTATTATTCTCAATGGAAATTAATTAATTAATTACTTATCTTATTAATTAATTAATAATAATATTAATTAATCCCTTCCTCAGTAATCAATGTAATTATCAATCTTTATAACAATTGATCACATTAAATAAATATAATATTTATAAACACGATGCTTATTATTATTATATATTTAATAATAATAATCACATATCATTAATTAATATTCTACAATAACAATTAACAATTAATGTAGATTAATTGTTCACTTAATAATTTCTTCGTTAATTAATATAATCATTAATATTTCTCATCACTGTGCTACACAAGGCTTTCAACGAGTTTATCGCAAACTTCATATATTCTCAATTATTCAATTATGCCATTTAATATAATTGAGTTAACATCTCATAACACAAAATATTTATATTCAAATAAATATTCATTTCTATTAATATATTCATTTAATAATATATGAAAATTCTCTGGTATTACATCCTCCCCCCTTATAAAAATTTCATCCCGAAATTGCTACAAGGTTACACAAATAGATGGGGATAATCCCTCCTCACCCTATCTTCTAACTCCCACGTAGCCTCCTCGACATCGTGGTTATGCCAAAATACTTTTACAGATGAAATAATTTTATTTCTTAATGTATGCTCTTTCCTATCTAATATCTGGACAGAAATTTCTTCGTACGCCAAGATTTCTCCACTTGAATGGGCTCATAAGAAATCATTTGCTTGTAGTCGGCCTTGTATGGTCGCAACACGGAAATGTGGAACACGTTGTGGATGTGCTCCAACTCGGGTGGTAATGCAACTTTGTATGCCACTTCGCCCACTCGGTTCAATATCTCGAACGATCCTATGAATCTTGGACTCAACTTTCCTTTCTTGTCGAAATAGATCTTTCCCTTCCATGGAGATACCTTCAAGAATACGAAACTGCTGACTTTAAAGTCTCGGTCCTACCGATGCAAATCTGCGTACTTTTTCTGGCGGTCTTGAGCTGCTACTAGTCTGGCTCTTATCACTATCACCACGTCTGCGGTTTGTTGAACTAACTCTGGTCCAAGTAATCGTCGTTCTCTGACTTCGTCCCAACATAATGGTGTTCTGCACTTTCTTCCTGTAAAGAGCTTCTTACGACGGCATGCCGATACTCGCATGGTAACTATTATTATACGTAAATTCGACTAAGGGTAGGTGGTCGTCCCAATTTCCCTTGAAGTCCATTATGCAAGTCCTAAGCATATCCTCCAGCGTTTGTATAGTTCACTCACTCTGTCCGTCTGTCTGAGGATGATAAGCGATACTCAACCTTAACTGTGTTCCCATTCTCCCTTGCAAGCTTTTCCTAAAAGTTCAATGTGAAGAGCGGATCTCGATCAGAGACAATTGACACCTGCACTCTATGTCGTGAAACAATCTCCTTTACGTACAGACTCGCTAACTGATTCAAACTATAGCGGATCTTGATCGGTAGAAAATATGCGGTCTTCGTTAATCGATCCACGATAACCCAAATGGCATCATATCCCTTCTGTGTGACTGGAAGTCCTACCATGAAGTCCATTATAATATACTCCCATTTCCACTCCAGTATTTCCAATGGTTGTAGTAAACCACTCGACCACTGGTACTCTGCTCTAACGCGTTGGCAAGTCAAACATCTACTAACGTACTCTGCGACTTCCCGTTTCAGATTGGGCCACCAAAAGTGTTGCCTCAAATCTCGGTACATCTTCATGCCTCCCGGATGAACGGAATACGTCGTATTGTGTGCCTCAGTGTAAAATCTATTCCCTTAACTCGGTTACCGCTGATACCCACACTCTTCCTTCGAATCTCAAAATGCCGTCGTTATCCATTCGGAATCTTTCTTCTTTATTTTCTGCGATCCCCTTTCGGATTTTCTCGCACTCTTCATCCTTCTCTTGTGATTCCTTTACTCTATCCAACAATGTTGGACAAGCTTCCATTACAAATAATTTCTCTTTAGACTTCTCTGGTCCTTTCACTTCTATCTCCAATTTCTCCATCTCTCTTATCAACTCTTCCTGAGTCGTCAAATGAAACAATTTTTCCCTTCCTTTCCTGCTCAGAGCGTCGACAACCACATTTGACTTACCCAGGTGATAAAGAATATCACAGTCATAGTCTTTGATCAATTCTAACCACCTCCACTGACATATATTTAACTCCTTCTATGTGAAGATATATTTCAGACTCTTATGGTCCGTGTATATCTCACATTTCTCTCCGTACAAATAATGCCTCCAAATCTTTAACTCAAAAACTACTATCGCTAACTCCAAGTCGTGAGTAGGGTATTATTTTTCGTAATCCTTCAATTGTCGTGATGCATACACAATGACTTTGCCGTGCTGCACAAGCACACAGCCAAATCCCTTGTGCGATGCATCACTATACACCACAAAATTTCTCGCATCATCTGGTAATGACAATACAGGCGCTTCGCTTAGTCTCTTTTTAGTTCTTGGAAACTCTCTTCACATTTGTCTGTCCATATAAATTTCATCGTCTTCCTCGTCAGATTAGTCAACTGAGGTTGCTATCTTAGAAAAATCTTAGACGAATCTTTGATAGTACCCAGCTAACCCTAAGAAACTTCTTACCTCTGTCGGTGTTCTCGGTTGTTTCCAATTCCTCACTGCTTCGACCTTTGTAGGGTCTACTGAGATTCCATTCTTATCCACCACGTGACCTAAGAATTGAACCTTCTCCATCTAAAATTCACACTTTAAACATTTTGCATACATCTTCTTCTTCCTTAGTGCCTCTAAAACAATCTTCAGATGTTCGGCGTGTTCTTCTTCTGTCTTCGAGTAGATCAAGATGTCGTCGATGAAAACTACCATAAATTTATCCAAGTATGGCTTGAGAACTCGGTTCATCAAGTTCATAAATGCTACCGGAGCATTAGTCAATCCGAATGACATTACCAAAAACTCGTAATGTCCATAACGGGTTCGAAATGCAGTCTTTGGTATGTCCTCATCCCGTACCTTCAGTTGGTGATATCCTGTCCATAGGTCGATCTTCGAGAAACACTTTGCTCCCTTCAGTTGATTAAATAAGTCGTCTATCCTCGGTAACAAATATCTGTTCTTGATCGTTACTCTATTCAATTCTTGATAATCGATACATAGCCTCATCGATCCGTCCTTCTTTTTAACGAATAGCACTGGTGCTCCCCAAAGAGAAACACTCGGTCGAATGTAACCCTTATCCAACAACCCTTGCAATTGTATCATCAATTCCTTCATTTCTACTGGCGCCATACGATATGGAGCTTTTGAAATCGGTGCCGTTCCCGGTGCTAAGTCTATTACGAATTTGATTTCTCTGTCTGGCGGAAGACCAGGCAGATCGTCCAAAAATACATCTTGAAATTCATTCACTACGGATATATCCTTAATTTCTACTCCCTTTTTCCGAGTATCTACGATGTAAGCTAAATAACCTACACATCCTTTCCTTAACAATTTCTTGGCCTGCATCATCGTAACGCAACACGATTGCTTAAGCGATGTGCTACCATAAAATACTACCTTAGATTTATTCAGAGTCTGAAGTTCACACACTTGTTCTGACAGTCAATAATCGTAGCATGGTTATACAACCAATCCATTCCCAGTATTACGTCAAATTCTCCCAATCTAATAGGAATCAAGTCTACCCTCAGTTCATGTTCTATAATGTTTGCGTGATAATCTCGATAAACGTATTCTACAGGGATCACTTCCTTATTAGCAACTTCTATGATCAAAGGATTTTCTAATCGTTCTCGGGGTGTACTAAGTTTACTAACAAATTCTTCAGATATAAAAGAACAGGTGGCACCCGAATCAAATAATACATAAGCATTTATATCATTGATTGGGATTATACCTGACAGCACGTCCTTCGCAGCCACTGCATCCTGGACCGTCATGTTAAAGGTTCTGGCTGTTGGGCGATTAGATTGTGCCGGTCCGCTGATCATCAGTTTGTTTCCCCCTTGTTGGTTGCTACCTCCGCCACTTCCCTTCTTTGGGCAGTCCTTAATTTGGTGCTCTGTTGAGCCACGTGCAAAGCATCCTTGTATCTTTTTTGGTTTTGGGAAGTTGGGCGAGATGTGCCCTTCCTGTCCGCAGTTGTATCAAGTGTCACGTCCCTTCCAGCACTCACCCTGATGATTCTTCCCACACTTCGGGCATCCTTCTGCCTTCTTCTTGAAACCTCCACGAAAATTCCCCGATTGATTGTTGTTTTTGTTGTTGTTGTTGTTATTCTCCCACTTTCTCTTTCCCAAGTTGCTTCCTCCACTACTTCTTCCTCCAGCACGGTTCTCTCCTCCAGTATTCTTTCCTTTCTTCTCCTTGTTATACAGACTTAAGGCCACACTGCCACCTTCCGCAATGATTGCCTTCTCCAGCAATGTTGCAAAGGAATCAATTTGAAGAACTGATACCTTATTGAACAGCCACGGCTTCAGCCCTTGTTCGAATCATCTCGCCTTCCTTTCCTCATCTCTAACTTGGTGTTCCGCAAATCGTGCTAGTTCGTTAAACTTAGCTGCGTACTGCGCCACCGTTATATCACCTTGCTTTAGTTCTAAAAATTTCACCTCCATTTGGTTTTTCATACTATTTGGGAAATAGTTCTCGAAGAACGTCTTAAACCTCTCCCATGTTATCGTCCCTTCTCCCGCTCTCTGCTGATTAGCTTTCCACCAATAGTTCTCTTCGCCTCTCATCATGTATGTGGCAAATACTGTCTTCTGGTCTTCACCCACGCGAGATATAGTGAAGGCCTTCTTAATTTCCTTGATCCAGGTTTACGCAACTATCGGGTCAGTAGTACCCTCGAACTCTCGGGGTCCTACACTCCTAAAATCTTTGAAGGTTGTTACTAGGGACAGCTTGAGGGTTGGGGCGAAGCGGGTTCATTGTTCCTTCCCCTTAAGGCCTCTCCTAACAAGTCTACCAACTTCTGAATGGGATCTACTTGCTCCCTCTCGTTATTAACGGATTCTTCGGGTGCAGTCAATCTACGTCTTGGTGCCATGATCTGCATCACAAATTTTCATTTTATTATTATTCAGTTATATCACTTAAGTATTTTCTTTTAATATAAAAAGAACAATTTGTAACACGTTTCTGAAATAAGATCATTTATATTCATATGCCAAATCGTTTCATTACAAGATTTCTCTAGCATACTGCTATAAATGTTATCACATATATCCCCTAATATCACAAAAGACGGGGAACACTAACATACTACCATACTACCCCTCGAACACAAGCTTACTCGGGGTTTACAACACTATCCCACACTTTACACAAAAAGTTGGGATTACAACATATATACAACACATAAGATAAATACGACTAAACTACTACTCGACTGACTAAGGATCTCATCCCATCATTCCACGCTCTACAGCGCTCTTATACTCAATCTGCTCTATGTATGCTACCAGCTCTCGACTCATAGTATGTAAGGTCTGTCCCTGCTCTGCCGGGTAGTGAAACACACCATCAATCACCCTCTCAAAGGCCGAACAGAACACGTACCCCATCTTGGTCATTTTTCTCCTCTTGCATCTGACCTCATCCTCCAGGTCATCTACTCTCTCATTGGCCGCCTCCCACTTCTCCTCGAAGTATATCCTATCCATAACCTCCAACTCTAGCTGAGTACGGAGTGCCTCCTTCTCGGTCTTCCTCACTCAGCTCCCTCTGCTTGACCTCTTCTAGCTTTCCTGCCAGATCTACATTTCTCACCACCGACCTGTGGAATAAGGTTCCCATCTGGATCCCTGCCTCCCTACGATAAGCAATCTATACTTCCAATTCCTGCATGGCCAGCTTCCTCTGATGGTCTTCGTCCCTCAGTTTTTGGAACTCCGACTCTCTCTCTTGGGCTTCAGTCTCTAACTCTTGGACTCTGCAGTCCAACTCTAACATCTGCTCCTCTACAGTAGCCTCATCAGAGTCCTCCACTGGCGCATCCTCCATCGGCTCCTCCTCTGGATCGGACTCTACCTCAATCTCATCCTCGTCGTCAGACTCGGATGGTGCAACAGCCCGCACTAGCACAACCTCTACAGGTGCCTCATATACCATATGTATATCCCTGGGCTCCTCCTCAGCCACTCTACTAGATACTCCCATATCTGCCATCCTACAATCACAAACACAAGACAAACAAACAGCAACTCCATTAGAATGTTAAATAAAACATAAGTTCATTGTATAGAATGAAGTTACATTTCATGACACACTAAGTCTCTCTCAAGGAAAACTCTACATGAGTTTTATCTCCTTTTTAACTTCTAAGTTCTCCTAAGTTATAATCTAAGGACACTCGTTCCTAAGGTTTATAACTACAGCTCTGATACCAACTTGTGACGCCCCTAAATTCGGACCGCCACTTGGTCACTCGAATTTGGTTCGTCACGTGCTCATGGTAATACGATAATAACTAAAATCACACATTCACAATGAAAGATCTAATCTAGAATAATATACAATGATTTATTATAATTATTTCTCCAAGTCTCGCAACCTACAGTACTTAATAGATTACATAATAATATCAATTAACGACTTATTACATAATCTAACTTAAGCTTAAACATAGTCAAATCCAGTCTTACTACATCATCTTAATATAACATTAAAGTATTTAAAACATAAAAGAGACAAGCTAGTTGGTAGCCTTGCCCTTGCCCTTATCGACGCTCGAAGGTTCGCCCTGCTCTGCCTTAACTGAAATATTTTAGGGAAAGCAAGAATGAGCACAAATTGCTCAGCAAGTAATATACAATAAGGGTGAGTAATATAGTTCTCGAATCTCAAAAGAGTATAACAGGATGTGATAGTTTCAAGGATAACAAGAAATATCAACAGTTCTCAATAATAGTCGCTAATGACAGAATAATATCAATATGATTCGATACTAAATTAATTTAAGATTTCAAGATAACTGAATACTGAGCAGTCACTAAGGACTATGAACTCTTACTAGAATTAATAGTAATATACTGAAAATCCAATAAACATAATTAGAAAAGGTGATCAGCCTAAAGTACCTTATATTATGTATAACATTTAATCATACTCAAGTGCGCGCGTCGGTCTCCCGACAAATATATTTTTCCTTCAAAGAAGGTTGTTCAACTCAGTTAACACAAAAATTCTGCACCATTCAATTGGTTTGGACAACTTTCTAATCATGTTATAAGTCTAGCCGAATCAATTGGCATAGATGGCTCTTTAAATGAATAAGCGAACAATTATAAGTTCAATACTCGAATCAAAGTTCAAGAATAAATAACTCTATTCTATTTATGAAGCATTATGTCATAAGATAAGAATCATGCTTTCAATTATTCACTTGTATAACCAATAATAGTACAAGCTTCCAGTAAATCTCAATAAAGAGTAGGGTTCAAGTACTTGCACTTTAAAAGAGTGTAAGTTAGAGAACTTGCCTTATGCGTAGTCTATCCACGATAAGTAATTCAACACTTTCAAACCCCTATCGTAATATAATTATGTATATATACGATATCCATTAGTCATATAGTTTAACATCATACTTTCCCTTATATATACGATCAACACATAAGCTAAACTTTGACCTAGCTACACAGTTATACCATATATAGTATCATATTAATATAACTTTTATCCTTAACATTCCTCTTTTTGAGTTTAAACATATTCTTATATCATTAATATCACATAAGACCACAATCAATACTAAATATATTTTATTTTAGTAAGTTATGGCATTTCTATATGTTAACCGTCAAAATCGGATTTAAGTGTCAACATATGATATCACATAGCATGTATTCATATTAAAGGATACTTTCATGCTCGTTCAACCAACTCACGTTCAATTACATGATCTAGGTTCTAGATCTATATTTTGAACAAATTAAGGCTTTACAGCATCATGAAATCATGTAAGCTATCATGCTTGTTATTTTAAGCATTCAAGGTGATCACGTAGTTTGTTTTAGGCATGCTCACAAGTATCTTTACCACATACATATTACTAGGATCGATATCAATTTTGAAATCATGCTTCATTTTGCGTTTATTTAATTAGTTTTCATGGCACCTAGCATGGTATGTACACATATATACATATATATGACACATTAGTGAGGTTTAAAAGAACTATCGAACATGTCCACGATTTTCAGAATCTAAACCTCGATATAACATGTCAAGATTTACGTTCAAAATTCGTATTTTCATTCGTAAAGCTCACTAATAAGGTTCGCATGTTCACATTACTTTACGAAACCTATATACATAAGTTAATATGTCTGACATGCATTTCAAGGCCATATAAACATGCCCAAAAAATCAGAATACATATATGATCTTTACATGTCAAAGTCCGCTTTTAAAAACTTATATTTTCGTTAAAAATGTTCGCTAGTGAGGTTCACATGTTCATATTATATTATGACACCTATATACGCGAGTTAACATGCTTCTCATACATCTTTAAATCATACTAATATGCTTGCAAAGTCAGAATGTTAAATGGCAAGTATACATATCGAGTTTGTTTCCAAAATTCGAAGTTTTTTTTATAAAATGCTAAGTTTATTTCAAAACTATAAGTATGCGTGTAACTCTTAGTCAAACATGCTTACATTGTCTCAATATATCCATATAGGCATGCCAAGCTCATTAGTACACTTGTTTAAGTCAAATTAGTTATTTATACCATAATAGATTTCTAGCAGAAAGCAGGAACTAGATCCAATAGCCGGCGCAGTTGCGCCACGTCCGGACTGAACCAGAAGGTTCCCTGCTTCAGCAGAAATCCAGCCCAAATACAGAAACTTTATACGAATTTGATTGCAAGCATGCCACATTGTATACTAATATGATTATATGTCTTATACAACATCTAACAACCATTATCCATTCATAACTTCATGGATTTCATACTTAATTCAAGAATTTGAAACCTTCAGTTAAACATGAAATGGAGGATAAGAAAGAGATGTTATACCTCTGCAATGAAATTCAAGCTTGAATTGAACTCCTCACACACTGATTATACTTCTTTCTCAGCAACTCACACTCTCAGTTTACACTTAGCAGAAGATTTTCACGCAACAGAAAATGAGAGGGAAGGGTGCTTTATATAGAGAAATGTATAACCAGTCATTAGTTTTGTTCTATGGTTTAAATCAATGGAAATTGAAAGTAAACAACAGATATGCAAGGGTTGGTAATTGGTTGTTGAAGCTCATCATCAAAACCACTCCCCCCTTGATGATTGCTAGATTTTGCTGAGTTTGAGGAATATAGAGTAGGCTAGTGTTCACGTGTAAGGGAATGTATCTCTCATTATGGGACAAGGAAGGAAACTCAGCAACATATACATATATATATATATATATATATATATATTTAGCTATTTCACATTACATATTACATACTCTTAGGCTATAGTTCCTTTATTCTCACAATATGGTTTTAAATGAAGAAACAATGTTGCAATATAACAAGTTGGGTTACACCTATCCACATATAATATAATTCATGTACATTTTATCATACCGGTATAATTTGACAGGATATTATCATGTTATATTGTCCCCTTTATTATTAAATTCAACTATCCAACAATGGTTTACAAAATATTCATGATATACTATTTTAATGTATACTTACTCACATTGTCACATAGGCATTGATATGTAACTTAACAAATCTTAATATGTGGTTTCACTTTACACTTCATATAATATATAGGTAGCTACTATACCTTATACATTTAGTTATCACATTCTTGCACGTAGCAATTAATTGAGCAAATATCATCTATTCGTTTATTATTCTCAATGGAAATTAATTAATTAATTACTTATCTTATTAATTAATTAATAATAATATTAATTAATCCCTTCCTCAGTAATCAATGTAATTATCAATCTTTATAACAATTGATCACATTAAATAAATATAATATTTATAAACACGATGCTTATTATTATTATATATTTAATAATAATAATCACATATCATTAATTAATATTATACAATAACAATTAACAATTAATATAGATTAATTGTTCACCTAATAATTTCTTCGTTAATTAATATAATCATTAATATTTCTCATCACTATGCCACATAAGGCTTTCAACGAGTTTATCGCAAACTCCATATATTCTCAATTATTCAATTATTCCATTTAATATAATTGAGTTAACTCATCTCATAACACAAAATCATTTATATTCAAATAAATATTCATTTTCATTAATATATTCATTTAATAATATATGAAAATTCTCGAGTATTACATTAAACGCATTGTCGAACACATTCTTCTCATTATGCATCACATCTAGATTATAACAAATCAAATTTGTAGACCAATAAGGCAGTTCCGAAAAGATGCTTCTTCGAACCTAATTATGAGATTCGCCAAACCTAATTTATTATTTTTGCGGCATCAATCTTACCGAATGCGATGACCGACAATCTCATCACACGGATCTCGCATCTCAGTCCACGACAATCGCGGTCCAAGCATATCATTGTCTACTTTTCTTTTCCTAAAGTGTTCTCTATTTCTTCGAAACGGGTGATCCACCAACAAGAAACGACGATGACAGTCAAACGAGCAAGGCTTTCGACCTTTTGATTCATTAAAAGACTTTGTATGCTCCATACTGTTAGGTTTGTAAGATTCATGAACGCAATCAAATTGCATAAAATAAGCGGAAGTATGGTAAATCAGAGTTTTTAAAAATTTACAAACCATATACCCAGATCATATTTTATGCACAGTTAATAATTAAACAAAAAGATTAAGAATAAGATTCATACCCTTGAAGATTCTAGCTTCCTCAGGTACGAGTTCAACTCCAAATCTTTTCATGCTCTCCTTGAATTTATCGGGTTAGATTCCTTCCCTTGATCAACGTTAGTCACCCAAGTGTTTGGCCTCTAAAGGTGATCCACCAAGGAATAATCTTTACTCAAGAAGAAGGGTGTTTGGCTAAACCCTAGTTTCTTTCTCTCTAGAAAAGGAGTGCTCTCCCAACTATTGGAACAAAGTGTGTCACTTGTGTAACCTTGTTCCATAATAAAAAAAAATTATTTATAGATGTAGGTAACCCTCCTAAACAATTTAAGATTAGGCTTTCATATTAAGTAATTAAACCCTTTTAATTAATTAGGTTTTTCAATCTTATTAGGAATAATTAATTAAACTCTTTTAATGAATTAGCCTCTTAATCTTATTAGGAATGTATATGAGAGAGTATCTTATTAATTAATTCTCAAACTCCTTTAAGAATTAAATAATAATAATAATAATAATAATAATAATAATAATAATAATAATAATAAGACTCCTCTTATTAATTTATATTTAATATTTTCAAAATATTAAATAATAAATATTAAGCTATTTAATTTATTCTATCACTATAGATTAAATTAAATACACTTAACCTATTATTACGATTATGCCATTTGCTTCTTAAATAAATATTATTCCGTTTATGGTGTGACCTTTTAGGTTCTCCATATTAAACCGATTATGATTAAATCAATTAGAACAATTCTAATCTTATTTAAATAAATAAACTAAACTAGTTAATTCATTTAAATAAATAATATTTATTCTATAATAAGGGTAAGGCCCCTTATCGCTAAACAACTTTCCAGATAATATAGATTTTAACATTAATCATAAAAGAACCTTTGAGTAAATAGTTACTGTATAATTCAATCCTTCCACCATACAATGTCCCAATTAAATATAAGACATGGAATTACTATCAAGTTTTATTTTATTTAATTATATGTATTTCGATCCCAAATGCACAACACCAAATAATGCAAATTAGAAACTCCTTTCTAATTTCATTCCACCTTGGCCAAGGATTCTTGGGTTGTCATCTATCGAATCACATAGGACATTCTTTTCTTTTACTAGAAGCGATAGATTCTTTATTAATCATTCATTATCTCCATATATAACTTATTACACCCCAAGCATACCTTTTGATATTCCCGAAGGGTCTTAAGGGACATGTTAAAGTATAACTTATCATACAAAAGATACTATGATGATCTCAAGTCTAAGAATCACTTGTACTACTATCACTTGAGGAATTCCTATTGATATACAAGTAAAACTCCATTAAGTATTCCTCAGCGAGCCACGTTTAGTGTACTTCCTCTCCAATAAGCACCTACATACTTGCTTTAGTGTCTCCACACAAATGATTATGAGATCAATCATCTTTATTCCAATGAGCAAGCAACGTATGTACTAATCTATCCGGATTCACTAATCTCCTTTTTAGTAATCCAACGAGTGAGAACTATTTTAGTTTTAAGCTATCTAAGAATTTAGATCTCATTAGCATGGTTATCATCATGATTCTAAAAGCATTGCTTAAAACTATGGGTTTATCACATTTTATTATAACATCATTATGTAGATAATTACATGTCTTTAATTAAATAATTCTTTTATTAATAAATGAATAAGATTGTTATAAAGTATATGCTTTATCATCAAATATGATTAGCTTGTTGCATACTAATTTCAATCTTCCCACTTGCATTAAAGTCAATCGCCATGGTATCTAATACCCTTCTTCTCTAAGTGATGATTCTCCTGCTACTGGATAAGTTTCAGTAAATGGATATGTAATATTGTTCTTCAGAGTTCACTAGCTCTATAGTGACTTCTCTTTTTCCAATGATTCCTTTAATCAAAAGAAAGTTCCACAACACATGTTTGGATCTAAGATGAGACTTAGGAAGCTATTCCTAGTTCTGTAATAAACTTTTCATCCGAAACATCAACTTGCAGCTTCATTTATAGCTATATACTTTGTCTTTATCACTAAACCAGCAACTCTTTGCTGTTTAGAACTTTTTCGATTCACCGCACCACCTTTTAAGTTAACGACTTACCCTAAAGTGGATTTACTGTCGTCTTGGTCAGTTTAAAAAAAACTTTAGTCTGTTTAGTCCTCTAGTTTTAATTCAGACCCATCATGAATCATGATTACATCCTTAGTGTCGGTTAAGTACTTTAAGATGTTTTTCACTGTCTTACAATGATCTTCTCCAGAATATGACTGATCAACATCAAGTCTCGTATATTTCATTTCATACATGATAGTAACTAGTTCAATCTCTCTTTTATTGAGGATAATTTAGAGAGATACACTCCATGACTCATCTACATAAGACATCTCTTGGAGTTTGCTTTGCTAAACGCCTTTAGCATCAATTGAATATACGTTCCTTGGGTTAAGCCGATCATCCTTTTAAATCCATCTATATAGATTTATATCCCTAATTTAGGATGTTCAACCCAAATCATTCATGGAGGAATATTTAGAAATTTTAATATGTACTGATTATAGCCCTGGTATGTCATTCCTTATCAGTAGTATATCAACATATAATACTAGGAATGTCATAGCGCTCCCACTGACTCGTTTGTACACACTAGGTTCATTCTTGTTTTTGATAAAATCAAACTCTTTTGATTGACCCATCAAAATGAATGTTCCATCTTTGAGAAGCTTGCTTCAATTCATAAATGGATTGTTGTAGCTCATATACATGATTTTCTTCAACCATTGAAACAAATCCATCTGCATGTATCATATATACACTTTCCTCTAATATATATATATATATATATATGAGGAAAGGCGTCACCACGTCCATTTGCCAGATATAGTAATATTAAGCTGCAATAGCAAGTAAAATCCAAATGGACTTGGGTATTACTACCGGTAATAAGGTTTTATGTAAGACCCCAACTTTTTATGAATAAAATTTAATTTTCTCTATATATTATTTTAAATAGTAAAGTATTGATTTGATAAATGTGATAAGTTATGGGTGATTTGTGCAAATTTTACAAAGTAAACAAGTGGTCATAAAATATTCATTGTGTCGGGGAATATTTGTTTGGTCGGGGAATATTCTTTATGTCGGGGAATATTCGTACGACGACGCAATCATTGGCTGACCTCATAACGGAATAATTGTCGAATATAGAGAGTGACAGAAGTAACATTTTTATAAAAATAATGGCAAAACTTTTACCGTTAAACTGTTGAAATACCCGGAGATAAAAGTACAGTAATACGCGGTGTTGCACAGTAGCATACGGTATTTCACAATAATTTTTAGTTATTGATTCTTATGTAAGAAATCACTCATTCAATAATTGTTACAGTAATTATTGTTCAGTATTTTATATTATTGATTCAATAATTGCTACATTGATAGTTGCATAGTATTCTATGTTATTGATTCAATAATTATCACAGTAACCACTACACAGTATTTCATATTATTAAATCAATAATTGTCACTCATAGTATTGAAATGATATTATTAGATAGCATTATTGACAATGTCTAGAAAGTTCTGTCAAGAAAAGGGGTTAGGTTATATAATTGCGCTCTAATGAGGAGAAATTCTTATCGGAAAGCCCCCTCTTTCCTAGGAACGATCTGGTTGTCAATATTGTGATTCTATAATATTATTGTGAATAATAATTGATGAATAAAATAAAAATTATTGATAAATATGATAACTAAATATTTATTCAATTTTGATATAAATGGAGGAATTTTTAGTACGAGACATTTGTTGAAAGTTGGCATTTTATCTTCTCCGATAAAATATTCATTCAAATATATTATTATAATATTATATTATAATAGTATAATGTGATAATATAATAGTATAGTTTTATAATTTAAATAGTAATATTATTATAATATATGATTTGCACGCACGTGAATTTGTTAAAGGTGAGTGGAGGTAGGAAGGTTGCTTCGCATTCCTTTATTTTCCAAGTTGGCGGATGGAGTATTTCTTCTGCAAAGACAATGCAAGCTATGTTTTCTAAGTGTGGGCCCTCAACCTTGGAAATGAGAAGTTAGGCATATGCAAGAAGTTAGGCGGAGGAAAAAGTTGGCAGAGTTAGGTATAGTTATTTGATTTTTCCTCTGAGGTTGCACTATAAAAGGGGAGGCAACCTCCTTCCTAAGCTCATCAAAAATCTCAAGCTTTCCTACTGCAATATTGTGAGTATTTCTTTTGAGTATAAGAATACTTTGAGTGTAGCTTTTTGTGCAAGATTTTCTCAAGATAACATCCGATATTCCAGATGAATCTAATTTCTACTAAGGTAAATGATATTATTTTTCCCGTAAATGATGTTATTTTATTTCAATATTCGTAAAAAATAATATTTTCTTTCATATTCTATATTATGAAAGTAATAATATTTCATTTCATATTCCTAAATTTAAACTTACTACGGTAAGTATTGCTTCTATAATTCCTGAAATGTTTAGAAATTCTTTGAATTTTACGCTTCATCTAATATCATTTCACCGGGATATTGGTCTGAACTTTCTTATAAAATTTTTATCTTTTCATGTCGGGGTACTATTTATACGGTACTATTCATACATACGCCACTATTCATAAATACGATACTATTCATACATACGATACCATTCACGACAAAATTAAAATTTCTTTTCTTTGCCTAAGTTATCTTTTATGGATCTTATTCTTGAAATTAGATCCATGTTTTGATCTTTATTCTTGAATTCTTGATAAATTGAATTATAAATATCTAATATTTATACTTTATCTCACTTAATTCATTCTTTATATCATTTTTCATCATCCTCAGTCTTAAATTGTGATGAAAGTTATCTTTGGCCCGTAGTGCAAAGATGAATTGTTGATTGATGAATATTTTAGCCCGTAGTGCAAAGATGAGCTGTTAATTTATGAATATCTTTGGCCAGTAGTGCAAAGATGGACAGGTGTTTAGCATGATCATGACCACTGGTGATACAAATGAATATTATTGGCCCGTAGTGCATGGATAATTTGTTGATTAAAAATATTATTGATTGGTGTTACAGGAATAAAATATTGATGATGAACTTTTAAATCATAGCAGATAGTAGACATCATTCTCTACTTGACTCTTCTAATGGATTGTTATTTCTGCTGCACTTGTTGATCTAAAACTTGTTATCCATAATATTTTATCTGATTTATTGAAGGCTAACGATAATTTATTCTTCATTATCTTAGTCATAATATTCTTTACTGGGCTAGTTAAGCTCACCCTTTTCTTCTATTGTTCTCTTCAGGAAATGAGAATATCGCGGGAACTAGTCGGGGAATAGAGTGATGGTCCAAGATAGAGCTGTAGAAGTCCTCACTATTTTATAAAATAGTGTGATAATAGTTATAATGAGGACTTATTTTAGTGTTTATATTTTCGTATTATGTACGATCTGTATTGAAACTCACAGTTTGTGTGGTCGTATTTTGCACGACCGTTTGATATAAAAATATTTGTATTTGGATTCTGTACTATGTATTTGGCGACTCAGAATGGGTTATGTGGACCTATTAGGGATATGATCTCTGGGGGAGATCTGGGAATAGAACTAGAAAGTGAGAGATAAGTAAAACCTTCATTAGTGTGTCCTACCTAAGCTTACTTGTTATTTAATTAGTCGATCGAAACATAAGGATAATATGTGACATGCCAATTTCTTTAATTAACTTTTGTTTTGTGACAGTATTTGAGAATGGCAACTAAAAATCTAAATAATGGAGCATATAAGACCATTGAGACACCTCTAATCACCAACCAGGCTAATGTGCAACAGGAAGGAAATAATCCTCTTGTAAACAACACCACCAATCAGACGACGAACGATGGGATGTTGAGAAGCTTTCTATAATTCATGCAAAATAAGGCAAGAGAGACTCATGTTCAAAGTACAGGTGGAAACAATGGTAACTCGAGGCTTGTCACTGCCAAACAATTCAAGGAGTTGGGACTACCAGAGTTTTTGGGGAAGCCAGATCCACTCAAGGCAGAAGCTTGGGTTAAGCAAATCACCAAGATATTTGATGTTTTGGGGTGCACAGAGGAGCAAAAGGTTTCATTCGCCACCTTTATTTTCCGTGGAGAGGCATATTACTGGTGGGAATCTGTGAAGCGTACTCATCTTTACACACTTAAGATGTCTTGGGAAGAGTTCCAGAAATTATTCAACGACAAATACTTTCCTGAAAGTATTTGTCATATGAAGGAGGTAGAATTCATTAAACTGGAACAGAACAACATGACTGTGTCCCAATACGAGGCTAAGTTTGTAGAGTTATCCCAGTTTGCATCTCATTTGGTGGATAATGAGGAACGAACGACATGAATGTTTCTGAGAGGTTTAAAACCTGAAATTCGTCAATACCTCATTTCTCACAAACTTTGTTTGTATTCAGATGTTGTGAACAGGGCTTAGTTACTGGAATGGGATAATGAGTCTATTTAACCAAGGGACAACAACAGGTAAAATAATAATAGTCGTAGCAAAATCAAGTCCAGCGGGGACGGTGACACCAAAGGCTATCCCAGACAAGTCAAAGTCGGTGGTCTAGGGAGAACTTTTGTCGTGACTACCCAAAAGGCAAGGAACCCAAACAAAGTTATCACAGGTAAGCTAATCATAAACTCTTGCGAGGTCTATACCTTATTAGATACCGGTTCTACCTATTCTTTTATGTCACCTACTTGTGCTCAACGTTTAAACTTGACCCCTGACAAATTAGACTTTGACTTATCTGTTGAAACTCTGTTGGAAGAAACCTTTGTTACATCTATAGTTTACAAATCTTGTTTGATTCAAATTGGCACCGTTACATTACCTGTTGTTCTCATTTCTTTAAAAATACTTGAATTTGATGTGATTTTAGGAATCGACTGGCTAACCACTCATTATGCAAAAATTGATTAGTTTCGTAAGGTTGTTAGCTTTCATATTCCTAACCAACCTGTTATGCGAATTCAAACAACCAAACCACTAAAATCAATCAATGTCATTTCAAGTCATAAAGCTATTCGTTTATTGAAATACGGATGTCAAGCTTTCTTAGCCCATGTCACCGATTTAAACAAGAATACGTCAGATTTGAATGATATTTCTATTGTTAATAAATTCTCTGATGTATTTCCCAAAGAACTTCCTGGCCTACCCCAAGAATGTGAAGTTGAATTATTTATTGACCTTGAACCCAGTACAAAACCCATTTCCAAAATCCCATATCGAATGGCTCCTATTGAATTACAGGAGTTAAAGGTCCAACTACAGGAGTTATTAGACATCGGCTTTATACGTCCTAGTACATCGCCTTGGGGTGCTCTTATTTTATTCATAAAGAAGAAAGACGGAAGTATGCGACTTTGTATTGACTATCGGGAGTTGAACCATGTCACCATCAAGAATAGGTATCCGTTACCTCGTATTGATGACTTGTTTGACCAGTTGCAAGGTGCTAAATTCTTCTCAAAGGTCGATCTTCGTTCTGGATATCATCAGTTAAAGATTAAAACTGATGACATTCCAAGGACTGCCTTCAAGACTCGATACGGGCATTATGAATTCTTAGTCATATCTTTTGGATTGACTAATGCTCCTGCAACTTTCATGGATATGATGAACCGGATATTAAAGGAATATTTGGATTATTTTGTGGTTATCTTTATTGATGACATCCTCATTTACTTCAAAAGTCGTGAAGATTATGAACAACACTTGAGGCTGGTACTCCAAAAGCTTCGTGAAAACAAGCTATATGCTAAGTTGAAGAAATGCGAGTTCAGGCTTGAGGAAGTAGCATTCCTTAGGCACGTGGTATCGAAACATGGAGTATCGGTTGACCCGGCAAAGATTGAAGCAATACAAAGCTGGGAACAACCTAAGTCAATAACCGAAGTACGTAGCTTTTGGGCTTAGCTGGTTATAATCGGAGATTCGTGGAAGGATTTTGTTGGATCGCTACTCCATTAACGCAGCTGACTCGAAAAGATATAAAATTCGGATGGAACGAGAAATGTGAGAAGAGCATCCAAGAGCTCAAGAAGAGACTTATTTCAGCACCTATTCTGACAATACGATCTGGTTCTGATGGATTTGTCATCTACAGCGATGCTTCAGGAAAAGGGTTAGGATGTGTTCTCATGCAACATGGGAAAGTCATAGCCTATGCCTCTCGATAACCCAAAGAATATGAGAGGAATTATCCTACTCATGACCTAGAGTTGGCAGCTGTCATTTTCGCTTTGAAGATCTGGAGACACCACCTATATAGAGAGAAAGTGGAGATCTATACGGATCATAAGAGCCTCAAATATTTCTTCACTCAAAAGGAACTCAACATGCGGCAACGACGTTGGCTCGAGCTGTTGAAAGATTACAACCATACCATCCAATACCATCCTGAAAAAGCGAACGTGGTAGATAACGCGTTGAGTAAAAGATCATATGCGGGAACGAATGCAATGTTGTCAACACAAAGACCCATTTTGTATGACTTACAAAAGATGGAGATAGAGTTAAAGACTTCAGAGACCTATATGAAGTTGGCAAATATACGTGTAGAACCAGCTTTAATTGATAAAGTCAAAGCTGCTCAAGCTACAGACCCAGAGCTGATGAATATGAAGAAGAAGGTGCAAGAAGGTACTATTCCAGAAGCAAGAATCAACGAAGAAGGAATAATTCGAGTCAACTCCAGACTTTGTGTTCCTAACGACTCTGATTTAAAGTATAAAATTATGATGAAAGCACACAACACACCGTTTGCAATCCACCCTGGAAGTACCAAAATGTATCGTGATCTTCGATGGAGAAACATAAAAAGAAAGATCGTAGAGTTTATCTCGAGGTTTTTAACGTGTAAACGTGTCAAGGCGGAGCATCAAGTACCAAAGGGTCCATTGAAACCACTTGAGATTCCAAAATGGAAGTGGGAACACATCAATATGGATTTCGTTTTGGGTCTTCCTAAGGTTTCTCAAGGCATAGATGCAATTTACGTTATTGTCGATAGATTAACCAAGTCTGCTCATTTCTTGCCTATACGAGAGACTTATTCACTTGAACGTCTTGTTCGTATGTATATAAATGAGGTTTTAAGACTGCATGGTATGCCAGTATCCATAGTTTCAGATTGAGACCCAAGATTCACTTCACAATTTTGGGTAAGCTTGCAGAAAGCTATGGACACCAGTTTACGATTTAGTTCTGCATATCATCCTCAAACGGACGGGCAATCGGAAAGGACTATTCAAACTGTTGAAGATCTATTGAGACTCTGTGTTCTAGACTTCAAAGAAAGTTGGGACAAGTACTTACCATTGGTGGAATTCTCCTACAACAACAGTTATCAAGCAAGTATAGGCATGGCTCCATTTGAGGTGTTGTATGGACGAAAGTGTCATTCTCAAGTATGCTGGGACGAGGTGGGTGAAGCAACATTGCTAGGACTGAAGTTAGTACGTATGACCACATAAAAGATTCAAATAATCCGGCAACGTATACAAACAGCACAAGATCGACAAAAGAGTTATGCTGATCTTCATCGAAGAGACGTGGAATTCAATGTCGGAGACCATGTGTTGTTACGTGTTGCTACATGGAAAGGAGTTACGAGATTCGAAAAGAGAGGAAAGCTTAACCCACGATTTATTGGTCCATTTGAAATCCTTGTCTTAGTAAGAACTGTGGCCTATAGACTCGTTTTACCGCCTAGCATGTCTCGTGTTCATAATGTTTTTCACATATCCATGCTACGTAAATATGTGAAAGACCCAAACCATATTATTTAATTAGAACCAGACGAGATAGCCGAAGATTTAACGTATGAGGAGATACATGTCAAGATCTTGGATAAGAAGGAACATGTTCTACGCTAAAAGGTTATACCTCAAGTCAAAGTTTTATGGAGAAACCATGATATTGAGGAAATGACCTGGGAGTTAGAATCTGAAATAAAAGTAATGTTTCCTCACCTTTTCGACATACCAGGTACGTACGTTAATTTCGAGGAAGAAATTTCATAAGGAGGAGAGGTTGTAAGACCCCAACTTTTTATGAATAAGATTTAATTTCCTCTATATATTATTTTAAATAGTAAGATATTGATTTGATAAATGTGATAAGTTATGGGTAATTTGTACAAATTTTACAAAGTAAACAAGTGGTCATAAAATATTCATTGTGTCGGGGAATATTTGTTTGGTCAGGGAATATTCTTTTTATCTGGGAATATTCGTACGACGGTGCAATCATTGGTTGACCTCATAACTGAATAATTGTCGGATATAGAGAGTGACAGAAGTAACCTTTTTATAAAAATAACGACAAAACTTTTACCGTTAAACTGCTGAAATACCCGGTGATAGAAGTACAATAATACGAGGTGTTGCATAGTAGCACACGGTATTGCACAGAAATTTCTAGTTATTGATTCTTACGTAAGAAGTCACTTATTTAATAATTGTTACAGTAATTACTGTTCAGTATTTTATATTATTGATTCAATAATTGCTACATTGATAGTTGCATATTATTCTATATTATTGATTCAATAATTATCACAGTAACCACTGCACAATATTTTATATTATTAAATCAATAGTTGTCACTCATATTATTGAAATGATATTATTAGATAGCATTATTGACAATGTCTGGAAAGTTCTGTCGAGGAAAGAGGTTAGGTTATATAATTGCGCGCCAATGAGGAGAAATTCTTATTGGAAAGCCCCCTCTTTCTTGGAAACGACCTGGTTGTCAATATTGTGATTCTATAATATTATTGTGAATAATAATTGATGAATAAAGTAAAAATTGATGATAAATATTATAAGTAAATATTTGTTCAATTTTGATATAAATGGAGGAAGTTTTAGTATGAGACATTTGTTGAAAGTTGGCATTTTATCTTCTCCGATAAAATATTCATTCAAATATAATAGTATAATTTTATAATTTAAATAGTAATATTATTATAATATATGATTTGCACGCATGTGAATTTGTTAAAGGTGAGTGGAGGTAGGAAGGTTTCTTTGCATTCTAGTATTTTCCAAGTTGGCGGATGAAGTATTTCTCTTGCAAAGGCAATGCAAGCTATATTTTCTAAGTGTGGGCCCTCAACCTTGGAAATGAGAAGTTAGGCATATGCAGGAAGTTAGGCAGAGGAAAAAGTTGGCAAGAGTTAGGCATAGTTATTTGATTTTTCCTCCGAGGTTGCACTATAAAAGAGGAGGCAACCTTCTTCCTAAACTCACCAAAAATGTCAAGCTTTCCTACTACAATATTGTGAGTATTTTTTTTGAGTATAAGAATACTTTGAGTGTAGCTTTTAATGCAAGATTTTCTCAGGATAATATCCGATATTCTAGACAAATCTAATTTTTACTAGGGTAAAGGATAATATTTTTCTCGTAAATGATGTTATTTTCTTTCAATATTCGTAAAGAATATTATTTTTTTTTATTTCATATTATGAAAGTAATAATATTTTATTTTATATTCCTAAATTTAAACTTATTACGGTAAGTATTGCTTCTAGAATTCATAAAATGATTAAAAAGTCTTTGAATTTTGCGATTCATCTAATATCATTTCACCGGAATATTGGTCTGAACTTTCTTATAAATTTTTTTCTTTTCATGTTGGGGTACTAGTCATACGGTACTATTCATACATATGAGACTATTCATACATACGATACTATTCACGAGTACTATTCACGACAAAATTAAAAATTATTTTCTTTGTCCAAGTTATCTTTTATGGATCTTATTCTTGAAATTGGATCCATGTTTTGATCTTTATTCTTGAACTCTAGATAAATTGAATTATAAATCTCTAATATTTATCCTTTATCTCACTTGATTCGTTCTTTATGTCATTTTTCATCATCCTCAGTTATAAATTGTGGTGAAAGTTATCTTTGGCCCGTAGTGCAAAGATGAATTGTTGATTGATGAATATCTTTGGCCCGTAGTGCAAATATGAGTTGTTAATTTATGAATATCTTTGGCCTGTAGTGCAAAGATGGATAGGTGTTTGGTATGATCATGACCACTGGTGATACAAACGAATATCCTTGGCCCGTAGTGCATGGAAAATTTGTTGATCGAAAATATTATTGATTAGTGTTACAGGGGGTAAAATATTGATGATGGACTTTTAAATCATAGAAAATAGTAGACATCATTCTCTACTTGACTCTTCTAATGGATTGTTATTTCCGCTGCAGTTATTGTTCTAAAACTTGTTGTCCATAATATTTTATCTGATTTATTGACGGCTAACAATAATTTATTCTTCATTATCTTAGTCATAATATTCTTTACTGGGCTAGTTGAGCTCACCCTTTTCTTCCATTGTTCTCTTCAAAAAATGAGAATATCGCGGGGACTAGTCGGGAAATAGAGTGATGGTCCAAGATAGAGCTGTAGAAGTCCTCACTATTTTACAAAATAGTGTGATAATAATTATAATGGGGACTTATTTTAGTGTTTATATTTTCGTATTATGTACGATCTGTATTGAAACTCACAGTTTGTGTGGCCGTATTTTGCACGACCATTTGATATAAAAAGATTTGTATTTGGATTCTGTACCATGTATTTAGCGACTCGGAATGGGTTGTGTGGACCTATTTTGGGGGTGTCACATTTTATCACAGTCAACTCCTTGACTTTATTTGAAAACCTTTTCCAAAACAGTCTGACCTTATAGGTCTCCACCTTGCCATTTTCTCTAAAGAACCATTTCGAATTTTATGGCCATCTATCATTTCTCTGAGTGTCTACAATTCTTAGTTATCGTGTATTACTGGATCATCATCCGTATGATGCGTACCTCATCATCATCATCATTTATGATGAATCTATACCTCCTAAGTATCTTTAGTACTATTCCAAATTCACGATTCGGTTGTGGTACAATAGGTTTATTTACAGGTTCCTCCTTTTGACTAATTGTGCTTTGTGGTTCTTGAACTCCTTCAAGATCTATTATCCTCCCATTAGCCTTTCAATGATAAACGCCTTTATCTTAGAAGGTAGCGTGTTTCGCAACAAACACTTTTTTGCTAAGTAGGATTATAGAACATATACCCTAAACTTACTTTAGGATGTCCCATAAATTTGTACTTGTCAAATCTTGTCCCAAGCTTATTATTTTAAAACCTTTTCGCATAAGTTGGACAACCCTTTATCTTAACATACTTAAGATTAGAAATCCTACCTGTCCATATCTCTTATGAAGTCTTGGGGATGAATTTTGAGGTTACCGTATTTTATAGATATGCAGCCGTTTCCTGGTCATTACCCTATAAGGATACTGGAATATCGATAAAATTATTACGGACCACACCATGTCCAATAAGGCACGATTTTTTTTACACCAATCAATTATTGTGTATCAGAAAACGTCCATTATGAGAAAACCTTTTAAGATGATCTTAAAACTTATTACGCAAGTATTTATTCCTCGATCCAATCGAAGAATTCTAATACCTTGTCAATTAGTTTTATTTCTGAATTCTTTGAACCTTTCAAATGATTTAGATTTATATTTCACCAAATACAAATATTCAACTCTTTAAATGATCATCTCCTTTTTTTTACTAGTTTGTTCAATTTAAAATTATATTTCATGTAAGTCAAGTATGTAAAATCCATTCAGTAAATTGTTAATTATTTAAACTAATAGATTTGCCCGTAGGCGATGCTAAATAATAAGTTCCTACATTTAATGAACCAACCTTTTCTCCATTTTCACACGCAAGAAAACTTCCCATTGTTTAGCTTTCTACTTCTACTTAGTCCCTTCATAAATCTGTATTTATGAGAACCATAGTCGGTATCCTATACTCAAGTAGAAACTTTACTTACTGAAAGATTTATTTTATTCATTGACAAACCAATATATGTAACCGAAGCTTCACTAAGCTTCTTCTGGTTAGCCTTTGCAAGATACTTCTCGCAGTTTCTATTCCAGTGTCCACGCTTATTGCAGTGGAAGCAAACTCCTTTGCTATCCGTATCAGTTCTGTTCTTATTATCCTTTGTATTTGCCTTTCTATTTACCTTCTTTGAATCGTTCTTCTTTTTAGAAGATCCTTTGGCCCCTACTAGTAAGACTTGGTCTTTCTTGGTTGGAAAGTGACTTTCAACAATTTTTTAACATATTTAAGCAAATCAACGAGGCTGACATCTGGCTTGTACATCTGAAAATTCACAACAATTGTGAGAAGGAGTTCGGGAGTGAGTGCAAGATCAAATCTTGGCTCAATTCTCCATCTATGACAAAACCCTGTTGTCCTAATTGTTCAATCAAATTGATCATTTTTACGACATGTGTCTATATTTTAATGTCATCGGTTATTCTAGATCGGAAAAGCTCCTTAGATATATGATATCTAGTAGTCCTACTTTCCTCACCAATCAACTCTTTGAAGTGTAGGAATATAGTAGAAGCATCCATAGTTTCATGCTGACGCTGAAGCTGTTACTCATGGATACAACTATGATGCATTGAGCCAACTGTTCATCATCTTGCTACTTTCTAAAAGTAGCAATCTCTTCCTCAGAAGCATTGTCTGTAACCATTGCAGGGACATGCGTATTTAAGGAAATAAGAAAGCTTTTCAGCTTTGAGAACTATTCTCAAATTCCTTAACCAATCCGTTTAATTCGGTTCGGTTAAATAACATCTAATATGCTTTTCAGTGACAGTGAATTTAGACATTGTAAACTTCTATATATAAATTTGTAATTAACAACATTATAATAGACATTATTTTATTAATTACCAAAATAAAATAGGTCTTATTTTAAATTGGTATCTCCCATTATTTTCTGCAAACTATATTACCCTCACTTATATAATTCGGCAATATCTAATTAAAGATCTGCCAGTGAGAATAAGGATTCCATTTTAAATGTATATAGCCTTGTGGTGACACAACAAACTATATATAAATAAATAGGTAGACAACTATTGTCAATTACATTATCATGTAACTTATTTTATGCCTCTTAAATTATTTTGATCAAGTGGTGACACATCCAAACTAAAATTATCCAAGTTAAGTCCAACCTAGTAATTTCATTTATTCAAATAGAAAAATACTATCTTTGTGGTGACACAACAAAACAGTATTGTTCAATTTCGTTATAAGCATCAAATGTGATAAATTAATATCTTAAATATTTAATACTTGCCTTGTGGTTACACAACAAACTCATATTAAATATTAAATATTCTATTAAATTTAACATGATAGAAGGTGACGTTCGATATTCCAAATATCATTGAACGCTTACGACTTAATATAAATTCTTTGTGGATTTGTTATTAATTGTCTCATCTTGTTTAGCATGCATGCACATATATACATATAAAATACACGTCATATTAATTAACATGCGAAACATGTTTTATAATATATAATATATATAATAAGCATGCAGATATAGAATACTATATTCTATCCGAATTGATTATGAACTTTATTCTAGTTTGGTTCACTAGAGTTACCAAGTGAACCAAAAGGTCAAACCTTGGGGTGCAAGGATTAAATTTAAATATAACTATTACATTTAAATCGCGGGCTCCATTACAAACGGGTCTTCATGAGCTCCTTGCTCCTTTGGTCTGCAATTCTTCAAATAATTCTAACACTAATCCTATTACATAAACTATTTACAATAGATAGATACGTTGAGCAGCAGTCAAGGGGAAGTACATAGAATGGAGATAGAAATTGCATCCAAAAAAATTAGAGAAGACGAGATACGCAGACCCCATTTATAAAACACATACATTCAAGCATCCAACTAAAATAAAATCTAATCATTTTGGTAAATAGTCCATAAACAACCCCATTTAATATCATACACATCAACATATGCATTAATAAATTAGACATTCATCTCATTAATAATAAACATTCAATATATACATTGAAATCAATTTAATGGGAAATTTTAGTTAGCATAAAATTCAATTATGAATTAAAATAAATTCTTTTATTTTAATCCAAATTTTAATCAAAATAAACCTTTTATTTTAATTTATCTATTTTTGAATAAAAATAAACTCCTTTATTTTTAATCAAAGTATTTAATCAAAATAAACTCCTTTATTTTAATTAATATGGAATCCAATTCCAAGTCAAATAAACTACTTTATTTTAACTTTTAAAACTGTTATGGAAAAAACAAAATATATGAAATTCAATTCCTTATCAAAATAAAATCCTTTATTTTGATTAATATGAAAGCTTATTTCATATCTAAATAAACTCCTTTATTTAAGAAAATATTGAATCCTTTTCCTAATCACAAATAAACTCCTTTATTTTTCAGGAAATATAGAATTCAATTTCAACTCCAATTAGTTATCATGGAATCCAATTCCAACTCAAATTAGTTAACATGAAATTAAATTTTAATTAAAATAAACATATTTATTTTAATCCAATTTCAAATAAAAATAAACTAGTTTATTTAAATTTAGAATTACTGAAAAACATTTTTATTTTAATTAAATTTTAAATCAAAATAAACCTTTTATCATAATTTGAAAAATAAAAAAATAAAATTCAAATTCTGCGTTGCGACGTAGCGGTGCCGTGTTTGTACTGAAAACAGGGCACTGCGGCGCTGGATTTGTGCTGCGATGCGACATTGCTTAGCATGGGAAATTTTCAAGCTTTGCGAATTCTGCAGTTTTTCTTCCAAAAACATGATTATTTGCTAATAATTATGTCCAAAAAATTGTTCTAAACACATAGCAACATACATATCAAATCTGAACAATTAATAACTTGCATAAAGGTTTTGCTTTGATACCACTGTTAGTTTATAAGATTCATGAACGCAATCAAATTGCATAAAATAAGCGGAAGCATGGTAAATCAGAATTTTTAAAAATTCACAAACCATATACCCGGATCATCCTTTATGCACAATTATTAATTAAAAGATTCTATCTTCTTCAGGTACGAGTTCAACTCTAAAAGTTTTTATGCTCTCCTTGAATTTACCGGGTTAGATTCCTTCCTTTGTTCAATGTTAGCCACCCAAGTGTTTGGTCTCTAGAGGTAATCCATAACGGAATAATATTTGCTTAAGAAGAATGAGGTTTGGCTGAACCCTAGTTTCATTCTCTCTAGAAAAGGAGTGTTTTCCAATTATTGGAATAAAGTATGTCACTTGTGTAACCTTATTCCATAATAAAATTTCCTTATTTATAGATGTAAGTAACTCTCCTAAACAATTTAGGAATAGGATTTCATATTAATTAATTAAACCCTTTTAATTAATTAGGCTTTCCAATCTTAATTGGAATAATTAATTAAACTCTTTTAATTAATTAGTCTCCTAATCTTATTAAGAATATATATGAGAGAGTATTTTATTAAGTAATTCCCAAATTCCTTTAAAAATTAAGTAATATTAATAGTAATAATAATAATAAGACTCCTCTTATTAATTTATATTTAATATTTCCAAAATATTAAATAATAAATACTAAGTTATTTAATTTATTCTATCACCATAGATTAAATTAAATACACTTAACCTATTATTACGATTATACCATTTTCTTAAATAAATATTATTTCTTTTATGGTGTAACCCTTTAGGTTCTTCATATTAAATTGGTTGTGAATAAATCAATTAAAAAATTCTAATCTTATTGAAATAAATAAATTAATTAATTTATTTATTTAAATAAATAATATTTATTCTACAATAAGGGTAAGCCCCCTTAGCGCTAAACGGCTTTACAGATAATATAGATTTCAACATTAATCATAAAAGAACCTTTGAGTAAATAGTTACTGTACAATTCAATCCTTCCACCATACAATGTCCCAATTAAATATAAGACATGAAATTACTATCAAGTTTTATTTTATTTAATTATATGTATTTCGATCCTAAATGCACAATACCAAATAATGCAAATTAGAAACTCCTTTCTAATTTATTCCATCTTGGTCAAGGATTCCTAGGGTGTCATTTATCGAATCACATAGAACATTCTCTTCTTTTACTAGAAGCGATAGATTCTTTATTGATCATTCATTATCTCCATATATAACTTATTACACCCAAACATATCCTTTGATATACCCGAATTAAAGGACATGTTAAAGTATAACTTAACAAACACAAGATACTATGATGTTCTCAAGTCTAAGGATCACTTGTACTACTATCACTTGAGAAATTCCTATTGATAGGCAAATAAAACTCAATTAGGTATTCCTCAGCGAGCCACGTTCAGTGTACTTATTCTCCAATAAGCACCTACATACTTGCTTTATTGTCTCCACACAAATGATTATGAGATCAATCATCCTCATCCAATGAGCAAGCAATGTATGTACTAATCTATTCGGATTCACTAATCACCTTTTTAGTAATCCAACGACTGGGAACTATTTTAGTTTTAAGCTATTTAAGAATGTAGATCTCATTAGCATGATCATCATCATGATTCTAAAAGCATTGTTTAAAACTATGAGTTTATTTTATTTTATTATAACAACATCATATAGATAATTAAATGCCTTTAATTAAATAACTCTTTTATTAATAAATAAATAAGATTGTTATAAAGTATATACTTTATCATCAAACATGATTGACTTGTGTGCATACTACTTTTACATACAATACTGACAAGTCAACTTCCCGTGTGTACTCCATCTAGCTAACATACTGTATGCCGGGAAGTCACTTATATTCCACATAACCACTGGCATAAGGTTGAAATTTATTTTCGTAGAAAAATCCTAAGTCTATACTCCATCCTCCAACAATACCTTCAACTCGTCTATAAAAAGGTCTTAAGTAAACATCTAAGTTCTTTCCATAACTCTTAGGACCAGGAACCACCAGTGAAAGAAAAAAATATAGTTGTTTCATACACATCCAAAGAGGTATGTTTTACGAAGTAACAATCACAGGCCAACATGAGTATGGCACAGCTAAGTGGCCGAACGGGTTGAAACCATCAGTAGACAGTCCAAACCTCACATTTCTAGGTTCCAATGTAAACCCAGGATTTGCTAAGTTGAAATCTTTCCAAGCCTGCCCATCTGCAGGGTGGTTTAGTTCTCTATCTTTAGCTGGAGATTTCTCATACCATCTTATATGTTCAGCTATTCTTGAAGACATATACAATCTTTTTAGCCGATATGTAATTGGAAAATAACTTAAAATCTTATAAGGTATATTTGATTTTTTTTGTAGTCACACCATCTTTATTAGGCCTGAACCGATCACTGACTGCAAAACGTGCTCCTTGTCTTTTGTTCATCTTCCTTATAAAACATCATACAATCGTTCGGACATACATTGATCTTTTGGTATCCAAGACCCAACTTCTTCACCATTTTCTTACAATAATAATAGTTATTGGGTAATTTTTCACCGTCAGGAAACATACTCTTAATGGCCTTCAAGAGCGAATCAAAACACTCATGGCTCATGTTATGATCAGCCTTGATGTTAAGTAAGGTCGCCACTGCAGACAATGTAGTGTGCTTGGTGCAACTATGCCACAACGGCTCGTTACCATCGTTTAACAACTTAAAGAACGCTTTAGCATCAGAATTCATATCTTTCTCTCTACCTTGTTCCCAATCAAAATCTGACCCTGCAATATCATGAACCATTTCATTCATACGATGGGTACTGCTATCCGAATTGTGTACTTCTGCGATGCCACCATCTCTTCTCTGCCCATGTGCCCACCATCATTCTTTATAATTTTTCATGAACCCAAAAACAAGTAAATGATAGTTTACCATGTCTCTGTCCATATAATTTACATTATTACATATCAAACAAGGGCATCTTATCTTGGTCTGACCATTCACACATTCCGGATGACTATACACATACTCCAGAAACACTTGGCAACCAGCTCTAAATTTAGCTGTAGCACCTATCTGGGCACTTGACTTTTGTCGACTCATCCAACTACTGTCTAAATAGAGGTCCATGATACCACAATACCTATAACAGAAAAGAATTATTGTATTCCCCTTGTTAGAGATTTACAATTCAGCCCAATATCATTTATGATGCTTCTAAAAACATATAGATGTATATATACAAATATAACATGAGTGTGCATCATAATTGCTTATTCGGGTATGTAATGAGGATACATACCTGAAAGTAGTATGCATACAAGCTAATCATATATGATGATAAAGTATGTACTTTGTAAACGATCTTATTTATTTATTAATAAAAGTATTAATTTATTAAAGACATTTAATTATCTACATGATGCTGTTTTTATAATATGTAAATAACCCGTAGTTTTAAGCAATGCTTTTAGAACCATAATATTGATCATGCTAATGAAATCTAAATTCTTAGAAAGATTAAAAACTAAAATAGTTTCCGAATCATTGGATTACTAAAAAGGGGATTAGTAAATCCAGATAGATTGGTACATATGTTGCTTGCTCATTGGATGAGGATGGTTGATCTCATGATCATTTGTGTGGAGACAATAAAGTAAGTATGTAGGTGCTTATTGGAGAATAAGTTCATTGAACGTGACTCGCTATGGAATACCTAATGGAGTTGTACTTACCTGTTAATATGAATTTCTAATGTGATAGTAGTACTAGTGATCCTTAGACTTGAGATCATCATAGTATCTTGTGTGTAATGAATTATACTTTGACTTATTTCTTAAGACCCTTAGGGTATATCAAATGGTATACTTGGGTATAATAAGTTACATATAGAGATAATGAATGATCAATAAAGAATCTATCAGTTCTAGTAAAAGAAGAGATATGTCCTATGTGATTCGTTAAATGATAACCCAGTAGTCCTTGGCCAAGGCAGAATGAAATTAGAAAGGAGTTTCTAATTTGTATTATTGGGAGTTGTGCATTTTCTAATCCAAATACATATAATTAAATAAAATAAGACTTGACAGTAATTTCATATCTTATATTTAATTGGGACATTGTATGGTGGATGGATTGAATTGTACGGTAACTATTAACTCACAAGTTCTTTTATGATTAATGCTGAAATCTATATTATCTGGAAAGTCGTTGATCGCTAGGGAGGCTTATCCCTATCATAGAATAAATATTATTTATTTAAATATATTATTAGTTTAATTTATTTATTTAAATAAGATTAGAATTGTTCTAATTAATTTATTTACAACCAGTTTAATATGGAGAACCTAAATGGTCACACCATAAAAGGAAGAATAATTATTTAAAAAGGTAATGGCATATTCGTAATAATATGTTTAGTGTAATTAATTTAATCTACGGTGATAGAATAAATTAAATAGCTTAATATTTAATATTTAAAAATTTAAAAATATTAAATATAAATTAATAAGAGAAGTCTTCTTCTTCTTCTTCTTATTATTATTATTATTATTATTATTATTATTATTATTATTATTATAATAATTTCTAAAAGAGTTTAGAAATTAATTTAATATTGGTACTCTCAAATATTCATAATGAGATTAGGAGACAAATTAATTAAAGTAGTTTAATTAAATAATCCCTATATGTTGGAAAGCCTAATTAATTAAAAGAGTTTAATTAATTAATTATATGAGACCAAATTTCAAATTAGATTAGAAGGGTTGACTAATATCTATATAAGAGGAGTCTTATATTCGATATCAGTAGACGTAATTCCAAGAGTTGGAGAGTACTTTTTTTTCTACAGAGAATAGAAAACTAGGGATTAGCCAACCACCCTCCTTCTTGAGCAATTCCTCTTCCTTGGTGGATCACCTCTTGAGGCCAAACACTTGGGTGACTAACGCTGATCAAAAGAAGAGCCAATCCAAGAGATTTAAGGACATCACGAAGAGCAGGAGTTGAACTCGTACCTGTGGAAGCTAGTTTCTATAAGAGTATGATTCTAATTTATCCTTCTCTTTCTATTGATTGATAATTGAGCACAAAGCATGATAATGGTGAAGGTTTGTATAATAATTTTAAAATCTAATTTATCGCGCCTCCGCCCTTAATGTGTGATTTAATTACATGTATGCATAACATACAAACCCAACAGTGGTATCAGAGCCAGGTTTGTGATAATTATCAATTTTATGATTCCATGTATGAATTAATGTGAGATTTGATCGAATTTTCTGGAAAAAAATCGATTTTTGCATATTCTGCGACGAACAGCTCTCCCGCGACGCGTCCCAATTCATTTTGGGAGCGGATGCGCTGTCTGCAAAATAGGATCCAGCCAACAGCACGGCCGCGCCGCAGTCCCAGTTCAATCTGGGCGTGGGCTTGGCACTGCAGATTTTGAAATTTTAACTTTTGTACAATTAAAGTAAATGGTTTATTTAAATAGTTGAAGTTTGAAATAAAGATGTTTATTTTATCTGAAATATGATTTCAGATTGCTAAAAATTAAAGGAGTTTAATTTGAATTTGGTTTTTGATTAAAATAAAAGAGTTTATTTTATTTGAAAACTAAAATTTAGCAAGCTTTTGTCCATTAAATGACAACGATACATATATGGAATGTTTTTATTATTCATGAGATTAACATTTATTTATTGATACATATGATGATATGTATGATAATAAATGGGGTTGATTATAAACTGTTGACCAATGTGATTGGATATTATTTTAGTTGAATGCTTGAATGAATGGGTTTTATTAAATGGGGTCTGCGTACCTCGTCTTCTCTAATTTATTCTTGATGTAAATTCTATCTCACTCCTACGTACTTCCCCTTGTTTGCTGATCAAGGTTTCTATTTAATCGTAAATAGTTTAATGTAATAGAAATAGTTAGAATTATCTTGAAGAAATTAAAGACCATTAAAAGAGGAGCGCGTGAAGACCCGTTTGTATGGAGCCTGGGTTTAAATGTAATAGTTAAGTGTAAATTTAAATTTTTGCACTCTTAGGTTTGACCTTTTGGTTCACTTGGTGGCTCTAGTGAACCAAACATGAATAAAAGTTCAAAATCAATCTGGGTAGAATATAGTATTCTATATGTGCATGCTAGTATTATATATATATATATATATATATATTATATTTTATGCAAATATGCTTCGCATGTTTTGTTGGTTCCCAGTAGGCACACAATAGATCTAGAAGGGGGGTTGAATAGATCCTTTTTGATTTCAAATACTTTTCCAGTTTATTTTGTATTGCTAAAAAGTTAGCATATGTCAAACATAAGAATCTTTTCAAGCATAGCGGAATAAGTAAAAGATCCCCTTCATTGATATTCATAAACATTCATACATTGTTCATGGAGTTAGTTTAGTTGTAAGTAGTTAATACATATATATCAGTTATAGCAGTTAAGTACATAATGTAAATGACAGAAAGTAAATGACTGAATGTAAAAGACATAAGGAATTTTAAGTGGTTCAGAGACTAAAGCTCCTAATCCACTCTTCTGCTTTACTAGCAGGAATTCCACTAAGGAAGGGCAGCACCCTGAATAACTAAGATTCCTTCAAGGCCAATAGCCTTGGAACTTCAGTTGACTAAGAACTATTCAAGCCCAGCAGGGTTGGAATTCCTCTAGTTCACTAAGAACTCTTCAAGGCCAACAGCCTTGGAACCCTAGTTCTCTAAGAACTCTTCAAGGCCAGCAGCCTTGGAACTTCAGTTTAGTCCCTCCGGACAAGGACCCCTCAGGCCCTGGCTACTCGTTGTTGTTGTAGTTGTTGTTGGTGCTTTGCTGCTAAGATGACTTGAAGCTTTATCATCTCTTGTACTTAGCATCTTGGCGTGGTCCTCTTTGCATTCTGTGTAGAGTCAGGACCACTTCTTCTTTGGTGCAGCTGAAGTTCTTTCTGTTCTGCTCATCTTCATTTGATGTCAGCTGTGCACCATCACCATTCGGGTTTGCTAAGGCTTGACATTGCTGGTCAACTTCTTCTGGTCCTTAGCATTCCCTGAACCCTTTTTGAATGATATGCAGACATGGTTCTGCATCTATTTTGTTTCAGCTTTTGTTCGCGGTGACTCGTAGAGTGGCTCTCTGGATCTTCTTTGTGCTTTGCCCTTTTCCTGAATGCTATCTTCTTGACCTTCTCAACTCTCAGCTTAGCTGCCATCTTCAATGACATCCTCATCATTGTTGAGTGAAGCTTTAGTCTGTTTCAGTCCTTCTTCAAATCTGCTTCACATCCACTTTCGTAGTCTCACTGCCACTGAGACTTGTTTTGTTTAGCTCTGGTGGAACTCGTAGAGTCAACAATATAGCATTCCAATAACTCAATGATTCTGCAACTCAACAACCCTTGATCTTTGAAGCTTCATCTATTAAATACCCTTCCATGACCTTCCTATTAGAAAATAGCCGTTGGAAGCTATTTGAATTGCTTCGCAGATCTCAAGTTATTTGGTGCAGACTGCTGATGTGACGTGACAGCTCCTTTATGACTTTACTGACACAGCAGTCTGCTACTTTACGTACTGCCTAGAGATGTCACCTTTTCGTGTCAGGCTGGTAGTCACCTTTTCGTGTCAGGCTGGTAGTCACTTTTTCTCCTTTCTGATTCCTTGATTCGAATCTATAGGAGTTGTCCCTCAGCATCGATGCTTGCGATCAGCAACGTTCGAATATCAATCTTTAGATTAAACCATTACCAATGCTTCAATCTCTAGATGACTGAGCTCTACGATTCTGATGCAGATGTTCTTGGACCTTGATCGTAGTGTGTCTTGTTGAATGTTGCTCATAGACTGGTCAGAGACAACACTACAATTTTGAAGAGTGTTCTTTAGATCTGCAATGTAGAA
Organism: Panax stipuleanatus; assembly: GCA_020205555.1. NCBI lineage: Eukaryota > Viridiplantae > Streptophyta > Magnoliopsida > Apiales > Araliaceae > Panax > Panax stipuleanatus. The sequence continues at coordinate 83,526,196 of CM035124.1, read as the reverse complement.
TGCCTCTTCCTTCACTTGTGCAGTGCTTTAACACTTCTGCTTGCCTTGACTGATCTCAGGAACTAATAGCTTGACTTATTATTCTGGCCTCTTCTAAATAGCAAGACACATCAGATTTATGGCATGCCCAGCTCTCTTTTTCCTTGTGATCTCCCGTTCACCTATCATCACCATGCTTAATCACTTTTGCCTTGTTCTTCATAAGCTGACTAGTATCTTTGTGTAAACTGCATCAGTTCCTGCTTTGTTTGGTAAACACTACGATCCTGGTTAATCCCAAGATCGTTGTCTTCTGTTCTCTTGACACCTACTGCACTTGTTGACTTACTTTAGTCAGTTACTATGTCTAAAGTCTTCTTCTATTGAGAATCATGTTGATACTATGATTCTACCTTGGCGTTGTGAGCATTTCGTTGAGTCCTTAGTTCTGCAGACTACGATCTTGCATTAGTTCTGCAGACACTACGACTCTGAGATCAGATCTTGACAGACTATAATTTTTGCCTTTATGCTTGTTGTCCTTGTCTGATCTGGCTCGACTACGATCTCTGCCTCTTATATGATCAGTAGACTCCACTACTTCAAGTGTGGCCTACGATTCTTGACTTAGCTTTGGCAGGCGCTTGGTCGGCTCTTAGACAAGCTGTCTCTACGATTTTGAACATGACTTTCTCAGTAGACTACGACTTTGAGAAAGTTCTTTTCGACACACTATGATCCTGCCTCATCTCTAATAGCAGACTACAAACTCCGAGATCTACTAGTCCTTACAGACTACGATTCCGCCTTGATAATTCTCGAGTCTTCCTTGTCTCTCCTGGTAGACTATGATGGCTGGTGCAGTGCTCGACGATCAGACATGCCTATCATTACATTATATAAGATCAACCTAACAAGTTTGATCTTTCTATTTCTATTCCTTGTACATCATTTCTTTTGAAGGACTTTACAAAGCTGTTTTGTGTATGTAGGATCAACCTAACATATTTGATCAATTCATTCTAAGTCCTTGTACATATATTCCTATTATCTATCAAATGACTTTACAGCTTTTATCAATGCGAGCATACTTGCATATTCATTCATTTGTATCATAATAAAATCTTATATAAATAGGAATAACATTCTCATGTATATTCCTAACAATCTCCCCCTATTTGATTATGACAAAAATAATCAGTGTATATGCATGAAATAAATGAATCTTATATACAGTGAGCAGCTGTATTTCTAAAACAGATAATCATGAATGTTATTGATGATAATATGAAATTACATAAACTATGACACTCTACATCCTAGATCCAGAACATACCTAACTAGATAGAGATGTTCCTTTTTTGCTCCATGTATGTCTCCAGGATGTCTGTTTATCAGCTACTCATCTTTCTTTACTTCTTTTTCTTCTTTCCTTTGCTCCCCCTCAGATGATGTCTTCATAGGGTCATCATCTTTTGGCTCCCCCTCAGATGATGACTCTACTTCTGCTGCTGTTGTCTTCTTCTTCTTCTTCTTCTCCTCCTTTGCCTTTCTGCTCTTGGCCTTCTTTTCTTCCTTCATTCCTTTTCATGTCGGGGTACTATTCATACATACGACACAATTCATACATACGGCACTATTCATACATACGACACTATTCACGAGTACTATTCACGACTAAAATTAAATTTTCTTTTCTTTGTCCAAGTTATCTTTTATGGATCTTATTCTTGAAATTGGATCCATGTTTTGATCTTTATTCTTGAACTCTAGATAAATTGAATTATAAATATCTAATATTTATCCTTTATCTCACTTGATTCGTTCTTTATATCATTTTTCATCATCCTCAGTCTTAAATTGTAGTGAAAGTTATCTTTGGCCCGTAGTGCAAAGATGAATTGTTGATTAATGAATATCTTTGGCCCGTAGTGCAAATACAAGATGTTATTTTATGAATATCTTTGTCCTGTATTGCAAAGATGGACAGGTGTTTGGCATGATCATGACCACTGGTGATACAAACTGAATATCCTTAGCCCGTAGTGCATGGATAATTTGTTGATTGCAAATATTATTGATTGGTGTTACAGAGATAAAATATTGATGATGGACTTTTAAATCATAGAAGATAGTAGACATCATTCTCTACTTGACTCTTCTAATGGATTGTTATTTCTGCTTGCAGTTGTTAATCTAAAACTTGTTGTCCATCATATTTTATCTGATTTATTGAAGGCTAACGATAATTTATTCTTCATTATCTCAGTCATAATATTCTTTACTGGGCTAGTTGAGCTCACCCTTTTTTTCCCCATTATTCTTTTCAGAAAAAGAGAATATCGCAGGGGACTAGTCGGGGAATATAGTGATGGTCCAAGATAGAGCTATAGAAGTCCTCACTATTTTATAAAATATTGTGATAATAATTATAATGGGGACTTATTTGAGTGTTTATATTTTCGTATTATGTACGATCTGTATTGAAACTCACATTTTGTGTGGTCGTATTTTGCACGACCGTTTGATATAAAAAGATTTGTATTTGGATTCTGTACCATGTATTTGGCGACTCAAAATAGGTTGTGTGGACCTATTTTTCCCCATGTACGAGTTCAACTCCTTGTTCTTCGCGATCTCCTTGAATTTTCAGGATTGATTTCTTCTTTTGATCAACATTAGCCACCTAAGTGTTTGGCCTCTAGAGGTGATCCACCAAGGAAGATGAATTGTTCAAAAAGGAGGGTGGTTGGCTAAACCCTAGTTTTCTATCCTCTATAGAAAAGGAGTACTCTCCAACAATTAGAATTGCATCATCTGATATCTATCATAAGACTCCTCTTATATAGATATTGGTCAACCCTTCTAATCCTATTATAAATAGTTATTTATTTATTTAATTAAACTCCTTTAATTAATTAGGCTTCCCAATTATATTGGGATTAATTAATTAAACTCATTTAATTAATTTGCCTCCTAATCTTATTAGGAATAAATGATAGTACTAATATTAAATTAATTCCTAAACTTCTTTAGAAATTAAAATAATAATATATGTAATAATATTAATAAGACTCCTCTTATTAATTTATATTTAATATTTTTAAAATATTAAATAATAAACATAAAACTATTTAGTTTATTCTATCACCATAGATTAAATTAATTACACTTAATGCATTATTATGATTATGCAATTACCTTCTTAAATAATTATTCTTTTTTTTATGGTGTGACCATTTAGGTTCTTCATATTAAACCGGTTGTGAATAAATCAATTAGAAAAATTCTAATCTTATTAACTTAAATAAATTAAACTAATAATCTATTTACATAAATAATATTTATTCTCCAATAGGGATAAGCCTCCTTAGCGATCAACGACTTTCCCGATAATATAGATTTCAACATTAATCATAAAAGAACTTGTGAGTAAATAGTTACATTAAATTCAATCCTTCCACCATACAATGTCCCAATTAAATATAAGACATGAAATTACTGTCAAGTCTTATTTTATTTAATTATATGTATTTCGATTAGAAAATACACAACTCCAAATAATGCAAATTAGAAACTCCTTTCTAATTTTATTCTGCCTTGGTCAAGGACTACTAGGTTGTCATTTAACGAATCACATAAGACATATCTCTTCTTTTACTAGAAGTGGTAGATTCTTTATTGATCATTCATTATCTCCATATGTAACTCATTATACCCAAGCATACCCTTTGATATACCCTAAGGGTCTTAAGGAATAAGTCAAAGTATAATTTATTACACAAAAGATACTATGATGATCTCAAGTCCAAGGATTAGTTGTACTACTATCACATTAGAAATTTCTATTGACAGGCAAGTAAAACTCCATTAGGTATTCCATAGCGAGTCACGTTCAGTGAACTTATTCTCCAATAAGCACCTACATACTTTCTTTAGTTTCTCCACACAAATGATCATGAGATCAATCATCCTCATCCAATGAGAAAGCAACATATGTACCAATCTATCCTAGATTTCTTAATCCCCTATTTAGTAATCCAACGATTGGGAACTATTTTAGTTTTAAGCTTTCTAAGAATTTAGATCTCGTTAGCATGATCAACATCATGATTCTAAAAGCATTGCTTAAAACTTTGAGTTATTTACATATTATAAAAATAATATCATGTAGATAACTAAACGCCTTTAATAAATGAATACTTTTATTAATAAATAAATAAGATTGTCTCCAAAGTATATGCTTCATCATCATACATGATTGACTTGTAGGCATACTACTTTTAACGACTCACTCAAAGGTGGTGTTTTATGGTAGCAAGTCGCCTTGACAAGCGATTTGTCTGATGATTATGTAAGCCAGGAAGTTGTTGAAACAAGGATGTGAGGGGTATTTAGCTTACATAGTTGACAATTGGAAGGAGAGTGCAAAATTGGAAGAAATATCAGTAACTAAGGAGTTTATGGACGTATTTTTGAGCGATTTGCCAAGACTTCCGCCTGATAGAGAAATCAAGTTCGTGATCGATCTAGCGCCGGGACTGCCCCGATATCGAAAGCCCCTTACAAAATGGCTCCAGTGGAAATGAAGGAATTGATGGTGTAGTTGCAAGAGTTATTGGATAAGAAATATATTTAGCCGAGCGTATCGCCGTGGGGCAGCGCCAGTGTTGTTCGTGTTAGGTATGTAAGATTCATGGACACAATCAAATTGCATAAAAATAGCGAAAGTGTGAAAAATCAGAGTTTTAAAATTTTACAAACCATATACCCTGATCATCCTTTATGCACAATTATTAATTAAAACGAAATCGATGAAGATTAGATTCATACTCTCGTAGAAACTAACTTCCTCAAGGATGAGTTCAACTCCAATTCCTTTTCATGTTCTACTTGAATCCACCAGGTTGATTCCTTTCTTTGATCAATGTTAGCCACCCAAGTGTTTAGCCTCTAGAGGTGATCCACCAAGAAAGAATAAGAATTCAAGAAGAAGAGTGTTTGGCAAAACCTTAGTTTCTTTTTCTCTAGAAAAGGCGTGCTCTCCCAACTTTTGAAATTAATTGTCTAACCTTGTTCCATAACAAAGCTTTTTTATTTATAGATGTAGGCAACCCTCCTAAACAATTTATTATTAGGGTTTCATATTAATTAATTAAATATTTTTAATTAATTAGGTTTTCCAATCTTATTAGAATTAATTAATTAACTAACTATCCTCCTAATCTTATTAGAAATAATATATGAGAGAGTATCTTATTAATTAATTAACAAACTCCTTTAAGAATTAAATAATAATAGTAATAGTAATAATAATAATAAGACTCCTCTTATTAATTTATATTTAATATTGTTAAAATATTAAATAATAAATATTAAGCTATTTAATTTATTCTATCATCATAGATTAAATTAAATATACTTAACTTATTATTACGATTATGTCATTTGCTTCTTCAATAAATATTCTTTATTTTATGGTGTGACCCTTTATGTTCTCCATATTAAACAGGTTGTGAATAATCAATTAGAACAATTCTAATCTTATTTAAATAAATAAATTAAACTAATAATTTATTTAAACAAATAATATTTATTCTACAATAAGGATAAGACTCCTTAGCGATCAAAGACTTTTCAGATAATATAGATTTCAACATTAATCATAAAATAATATTTAAGTAAATAGTTACCGTACAATTCAATCATTCCACCATACAATGTCCCAATTAAATAAAAGACATGGAATTACTGTCAAGTCTTATTTTATTTAATTATATGTATTTTGATTCCAAAATGCACAACTCCAAATAATGCAAATTAGAAACTCCTTTCTAATTTCATTCCACTTTGGCCAAGGATTCCTGGGTTGTCATTTATCGAATCACATAGGAAATATCTCTTCTCTTACTAGAAGTGGTAGATTCATTATCTCCATTTATACTTATTACACCCAAGCATACCCTTTGATATACCCTAAGGGTCTTAAGTGATATGTCAAAGTATAACTCATTATACACAAGATACTATGATGATCTCAATTCCAAGGATCACTTGTACTACTATCACTACAGGAATTCCTATTGACAGGCAAATAAAACTTTATTAGGTATTCCTTAGCGAGCCACGTTAAGTGAACTTATCTCCAATAAGCACATACATACTTGCTGTAGTGTCTCCGTACAAATGATTATGAGATCAATCATCCTCATCCAATGAGCAAGCAACGTATGTATCAATCTATCTGGATTCAATAATCCCATTTTTAGTAATCCAACGATTGTGAACTATTTTAATTTTAAGCTATCTAAGAATTTAGATTTCATTAGCATGATCATCATCATGATTCTAAAAGCATTGCTTAAAACTATGGATTTATCACATTTTATTATAACAACATCATGTAGATAATTAAATAACTCTTTTATTAATAAATTTATTTAATTTTTTTTACAAAGTATACGCTTTATCATCAAACATGATGGGTTGATGCGACTTTTCATTGATTATAGGGAGTTGAATAAGGTCACGATTAAAAATAAATATCTGTTGCCAAGAATCGATGACTTGTTTGACCAGTTGAAGGGAGCTAGATACTTTTCAAAGATAGATTTGAGGAGTGGGTATCATCAATTGATGGTGAGGAAGGAAGATGTACCTAAGACAGCGTTTAGGACTCGTTATGGTCATTACGAGTTCCTAGTGATGTCATTTGGTCTAACGAATGCACTTGCGACATTTATGGACCTAATGAATAGGGTGTTTAAGCGGTTTTTTGATAAGTTCATAGTGGTGTTCATTGATAACATTTTGGTATATTCCAAAACCAAGGAGGAGCACACTGAACATTTGAGACTGACGTTGGAATCATTAAGAATGGAGAAGTTATACGCGAAGTTTTCCAAGTGCTAATTTTGGTTGGAGCGTGTGCAGTTTCTTAGGCATGTAATTGACAAGGTAGGAATTTCGATAGATTCGTCCAAGGTAGAAGCTGTGATAAATTGGGAACAGCTGAAGATGCCGTCGGAAGTAAGAAGTTTCTTGGGTTTGGTAGGTTACTACAGAAGATTTATTCAGGATTTTTCTAAAATCGCGACTCCGTTGATGAATTTGACTAGAAAAGTGGTGAAGTTCGTTTGGACGGAGAAGTGTGGGGAGAGTTTCCAAGAATTGAAGAAGAGGTTGAGTACTGCGCATGTGTTGTCTTTGCCTGATAGTATAGGAAATTTTGTGGTGTATAGTGATGCGTCCCATAAAAGACTAGGATGTGTGCTTATGCAAAACGACAAAGTCATTGTATATGCATCATGCCAATTGAAGGATTATGAAAAGGGGTATCCGACCCATGATTTGGAATTAATCGCGGTAGTGTTTGCTCTGAAGATATGGAGATACTATCTTTATGGAGAGAAGTGTGAGATATATACAGACCATAAGAGTCTGAATTACATCTTTACACAGAAAGATTTGAATATGCACTAGAGGAGATGGTTGGAACTTATCAAAGACTATGCTTGCGAGATTCTATATCATCCATGTAAAGCGAATGTCGTTGCCGATGACTTAAGAAGAAAGGGTCGGGAGAAGTTGATGTTGCTAACTGCTCAGGAATAGCTGGTAGATGAAATGACTAAGTTGGAGTCGGAAGTTAAGAATCCGAAGGAGTCGGATGAAAAACTATTTTAAGTGGGAACCGGCCCAACTTTGGTGGATAAGGCGAAGGAAGAAAAACTTCATGATGAGGAGTGTGAGAAGATCAGGAAAAGAATAATCGAAAGTGAGGAGACAAAGTTTAAAGTTGATATGGTGGAATTGCTGCTATTTGAAGGGAGAATTTGGGTTTCGCCTATACCGAAAGTCAAAGAGGAAATTTTGAGCGAAGCTCATAGTTTAAGATGTTCAATTCACCCTGGGAGTACGAAGATATATCAAGATCTCTGACAACATTTTTGGTGGCCGAATCTGAAAAGAGACGTTGCTGAGTGTGTTGCGAGATGCTTAACGTGCCAGAAATTCAAAGAGAAACATCAAAGACCAAGCGGGTTGTTAAAACCGTTGGAGATACCAGAATGGAAGTGGGAGCATATCATGATGGATTTCGTGGTTGGTCTTCCAACGACTTAAAAAGGTTTTGACACAATATAGGTTATTGTAGATCGACTAATGAAGTCAGCACATTTCTTACCGACCAAGATCAGGTTCAATTAGGATCAATTTGAGAAATTGTATGCTAAGGAAATCGTTTCTAAACACGGTGTTCCGGTGTCAATTGTATCAGACAGAGATCTGCGTTTCACGTCGAACTTCTGGAAGCGATTACAGGAATGTTTGGAAACGTAGTTGATAATGAGTACGGCGTATCATCCTCAAACTGATGGGTAGAGCGAGAGGACAATCCATGTGACGCCCCCAAATTCCAGGACCGCCACTTGGTCTCTCGAATTCGGTTCATCACGTGCTCATGGTAATACATCGCAATAATGATAACTAAATATCACACAACCACAGTGGAAAATCTATTCTAGAATAATTTACAATGATTTATTATAATTATTCCCCCAAGTCTCGCAACCTACAGTACTTAATAGATTACATAGCAATATCAATTAACGACTTGTTATATAATCTAACTTAAGCTTAAACATAAACAAATCCAGTCTTACTACATCATCTTCACACAATATTAATATATTTGAAACATAACAGACATAAGCTAGTTGGTAGCCTTGCCCTTGCCCTTATCAATGCCCGAAGGTTCGCCATGCTCTGCCTTAACTGAAATGTTTTAGGGAAAGCAAGAATGAGCACAAATTGCCCAGCAAGTAATATACAATAAGGGTGAATAATAAGATTCTCAATTCTCGAAAGGGTATAGCAAGGTTTGATAGCTCACGAATAACAAGAATATCAACAGTTCTCAATAACAGTCGCTAAGGACAGGATATGATTCAATAATAAGTCAATTCAAGATTTCAAATAACTGAATACTGAGCAGTCACTAAGGACTATGAACTTCTACTAGAATTGACAGTAATAAACTGAAAATCCAATAAAAACAGGTACAACAGGTGATCAGCCTAAAGTACCATCGTTATGCATAACAATCAATCATACTCAAGTGTGCACGTCGGTTCTCCGATAATTATATATTCCCTTCAAGAAGGTTGTTCTTCTCAGTCAAATACAAGATCCAGCACTAATCAATTAGTTTGGGTCGCTTTTAATAATATAAGTCTAGCCGAATCAAATGGCATAGACACTTTCACAATATTCAAGAACAATACTAAGTTCAACATGTATAATAGCTTTAATGAATTAAGAGTTCAAGTATGCTAATTTAATTCAACGATTTAGTAAGAAACTAGTTCACAATATACAAGGATAGAATACTTGCAACGTAAAAGAGTGTAAGTTAGGAAACTTGCCTTTAGCGTAGTTTATCCACGTAAAGTAATTCAACACTTTTGAATCCTATTTATAGTGTATTATAAGTATAGGATTTTCATTAGTCATTTATGCTCACATATGATATGTAATTTTAAACGCACCCATAAACGTTTAACTTAGTTGCATAGTATACACATACTTCATCATATACTTTTGCGTACATATAGCACATTTCAGTTTACATGACATTATGAAGTCATCACCTAGTTTTTAATCGTTGCTTTATAGTCCCCAAATACCTTTTGGACTTATCCTTGGGAAGTTTATAATCAAACATTCAATTTTATCACTTAGCATGCCTCTTAACACATTTCTTAGCATACTGGTCATATATTACAAGTTAAAGTAATCGCATAAGCTAACTGTCAAAAATCAGATCAACAACTAGCTCAATTCTGATTCCAGACTGGCGCAGCTGCGCCATGGCTAAGCCTAGGGCCAGCGCAGCTGCGCAGCCTTCTGGCCAAGCCAAGGCTGGGCTGTGCCTTATGGTTTCTGTCCGGTCATGCAAGCCAACAACACCACATAGCATATAAACATATTAAAAGATACTTTTATGTTTGTACAACCTTTCCTCGTTTCAAATATACATGCAATAGATTCTAAGTTAACACTTTCAATAATTTAAAGCCATTCAAGGATACGTACTCATAAGGTCTAACATGCTCGCTTTTTAAACACTTAAAATGTTCACATAACTTGTAGTAAACATGTTCATGAGTTTTCATATCACATATATGCAACTATCATTATCATTAGTTTGAAAACATGCTTTATTTACGCAAATTTGGTTTCACTACATGTAACATAGTAGGCAAACATGAATGATACCTTAGCAAGTCTACAAGTTCTATCAAACATGTTCATAAGTATCGAAATTCAAATCTCAATGTAGCATGTCGACGTTCACGTTCAACATTATAAAATCTATATCCGTAAGTTAATGTGTCCGACATGTATTTCAAGTTTATTCAAACATGCTCCAAAAATCAGAATGTGTGTATGGTCTTTACATGTCAATATCAACCTCCAAAACTTGTATTTTTGTTAGAAAGATGCACTAGTTGTGTTCACATGTTCATATCATATCACGATACATATATACTTAAGTCAATATGTATTTCGTGTGTGTCTAGGTCATACCAATATGTCTCACAAGTCAGAATGTCTAAAATGGATATAACGAATCAACGTCCATTTTGAAATCCTAAGTTTATTTTGAAAATCTATCACTTCATCGTTTATGCAAGCGATCCGAATATAACATGCTCGTTCTAGTTTAACAAGTCAATATATATGTATTAACCATATCAGCATGCTTGTTCTATTTTATTTCATCAACTAACATGTAGCAAACATCAAGCAGGAAACAACAATTCAAAATCTGCAGACAGTGTCCTGCGCAGCATACTAAGGCTAAACCGGCGCAGCTGGGCCACCCTTGGTTCTGGCCAGACTGCAGTCTACTTCGGCAGACATTATCCCAATTCACAAAATTACTTCACGAAAACTTTTCTAAGTAGCCACATTATGGCTTAAACATGTTTATAAGTCTATATAGCAACTAAGAACATGTCCTAATCCAATCTAGCATGAATTGAAATCAAAATCAAGAATTGGAAATTTTGACAGTAAGCAAAATATAGAACATGAATGAAGAACATGGAAAGATAATTATACCTCTGTTAGATAATTGAACTTGCTGCTACTTCACAATGCTATTATACTGATATATGTATATGCTCTCAACTTATCAACTCAAATAAAATCTCAGCAAAAGAAATGTGAAGAAACATGGCTACTATTTATAGACGAATTATTACACAGACAATGCAATTATATTGCAAATCAAACTAACAGATGAATGGATTGCATGCTAGATAAGAGGGAGTTGGTAAATGGTTGGTAAATCTCATCATCAAAACCACTCCCCATTGATCATTGCTAGCTAAGCTTGGGAGAAGAATAGGGAGAATAGGCCTTAGCCTTTTTGCCATACACGTGAAGGAGAAGGAGAGTGACTATTATATTGGGACAAGGCCATATATCAGCATTCTATAATTAGTATATATACACAACACTTATGCCAAAATATGTTACATGTATATATACTATATAATTAGGCCACAATTATAGTTACAATGTAATTCTAATGATACTAACATGGATTCACATAATGTAATAAGTGTGAATTGTGCACATATAATTCATGTACATTTTTATCATACTGGTATAATTTAATCGGATGTTATCACATTACATTATCTCATGTATTATTAAATTGTTCACCATATATTCATGATGTCTCACTTTATTAAAATTAATAGTTTACAATATGTTCATGATATATTATACAGTGTATTCCCACATATTTATTGTCACATCAGTATTATCATGCATTCATAACATATAGTTTTAACATAATCACATTATGCTTCATGTAATATATGGTTTCTATGTGTAATATATTCGCATTGCATTATATAACATAGTTTATGTATATACATGCATGGTCACACTTAAGTGTCTCTCTACACTATATAATATAGTTGTATTCCATATACTTTATATATTCAAATATTGCACATTTGCACATATCAATTAATATAATCTTATTATATTAATCACTCACTTATTTATTTTATTATTCATAATGTCAAATAAATAAACTATTTATCTCGTTGATTAATTAACAATAATATTAATTAATTTATTCATCATTGACTATTAATTATACCAAATTAATAATCATAGGATTAATTATCACATTAACAAATATAAATCTCAGCACAATTATAAACAAGTGGATTATGATTATTATATTTCTTGCAATAATAATCACATATTATTAATCAACCATAGTTAATATCCCACAACAATCAATTAATATTCTCTAATAACAATTAACAATTAATTAGTTGTTCACTTAAAAATTCTTCGTTATTTAATATAATTATTAATATTTTCCATCACTGTGCCACACTAGGCTCTCAACGAGTTTATCGTAAACTCCACATTTTTCTCAATTGTCATAGATATTCAATTTAATATAATTGAATTAATCATTCTCATAACACAAAATTATTTATATTCAAATAAATTCTCATTTTCATTAATATAATTATTTAATAATATTAGGAAATTCTCGGGTATTACAATCCACACTTTGGAGGATATGCTGAGAGCTTGTATTATGGATTTCAAAGAAAATTGGGATGTCCATCTACCGTTGGTGGAATTAGCTTACAATAATAGTTACCACACAAGTATTGGCATGCCGCCTTACGAAGTGTTGTACGACAGAAAATGCAGAACTCTGTTGTGTTGGGATGAAGTTGGTGAACAACAACTGTTAGGACCAGAATTGGTACAACAGACTACTGAAGTTGTCAAAGTGATTAGGGCGAGCCTGATAGCTGCACAGGATAGGCAGAAGAAATATGCTGATCAACATCGTCAGAACCGAGAATTTGAAGTGGGTAACTTTATTTTTTTGAAAGTGTCTCCGTGGAAGGAGAAAATTTGATTTGGCAAGAAGGGAAAACTAAGTCCCAGATTTATTGGACCCTTTGAGATACTACGAAGGGTTGGTGTGCTAGCTTATGAGGTTGCGTTACCTCTCAAATTAGACCATATTCATAATATTTTCCATATTTCTGTGTTACGAATGTACAAACATAATTACAAACATGTTATAGAGTATGAGCCGTTACAATTTGAAAAAGATTTAACTTACGAAGAAGTTCCTGTTTAGATAGTTGACAAAAAAGAGAAAGTATTCAGAAACAAAGTGATACCTTCTATTAAGGTAATATGGAGGAACCATAATGCTGAAGAAGCTACGTGGGAACTCGAAAATGTTATGATGAAAAACTATCCTCAGTTATTTGCTTAAATCCTTGTATAGCGATTCTGGGGACATAATCTTTTTAAGGGGGGAGGAATGTGACGAATGAACTAATTGAGTTGTGATTATGGGGACATAATCCGTTTAAGGAGGGAAGAATGTAACAAACGAGATTTTTGTAATTGACTTTAAATATTTACTGAATTAAATAAATATTTTAGCTGATTTATTTATAGAGTAAATAAATATTTAATGGAATTGTTGTAGATTAATTTAATTAAGTGGGGTATGTTAATTAAATTAGGATAATTTTATAGTGTGAAGTTTTAATTTAATTGTGTTAATTAAATTAAATGAGTTGTTAAGTAATTATAATGTTGTTCTAATTTAATATAATAATTAAATTAGAGATTTAATGATTTGTTAAATAAATTATAATTTATAATGAGAATTATAATTATGTGGAAATTTGATTTAATGGGTAATATTAACTTTAGTTTAATTAAATTTAAATATTGAATTTAATTAAATAAAGTGTGATAATTAAACTATTTAGTAAATGAGTTATTAAAATAAATTAAATGTGGTTTAATCTAGTTTTACCAAACAAGCCTTATGGCTTTTGAATTCCTATTTTAACTTAGTTGTTGCCAAACAAGCCTTAGTGGCTTTTGAATTTTAAAATAAAAATAACTGACAAAGAATTAAAAAGGGATATTATGTTTTGTCAGTTTTTATTTTACATATATCTATTATATTTTTACGTTAAGTTAGAAGAAGAGAATAACAGAGAGAAAAAAGAGAAGGAAGAATAGAAGAGAGAGTTTACAAAGAGAGAAGAGAGAGAGAGATTTCTCTGTGAGTTTGAGAAAACAAAGAAGATTTCTATCATCTTTGCTAGCTAAACAAGCAATCAAAGGTATAATTCTAGTTTTAAAAGTTTTAGTTTTTGTTTTATTTAAAAGTTCTTTGTAAATTAGTTTTGGTGAAAATTGTTGAAGATATTGTTATATATGTTAAATTGTGTATATAAACTGTTTTGATATGATTTTTATGTGAGTTAAGGTTGATTAATCCATAAAAACATGATAAATATGAAAAAATCATGTTTATAGTGAGTTTACAGTGAAGTATATTTGTATATGGCTTATTTGATACTAACAATAGTGTTCAATTTATGTTATAATGTGCAAATTGACTTTTGATTGTGTAAATGCATGATGAAACGAAAAGAATGCAATTTGAACGGATTAATTTTGTTAAGAAACGAATATATAGTGATTGATTTCATTAAGAATGTCTAAAAATGGAGATTTTACTAAAACATTGAATTTAAGGGTTTAAATTTGATTTTTTATGTTGCTTTGTTGGTTATAATCATGCTCTACATGGTTAGTAACGTTTATATGAAGTTTATATAGTTTAGGTGTGACTAATTTGCTATTTGAGCAAAGTTTATGGCATTGTATGGCCTAGTTTATGTTCTTCCAAACTCTATCTGCGTGCTACTGTGTCGCGCCGCCGCATAGCCTGCTTTGTAAAAAACAGAGCCCTGCAGCGACCTAGCAATGCCTATCGTCGTGTACAGGCGCCGCAACACCTGTTCTGTGAGTAAACAGGAGCGCTGTAGCGCCGGTTCCACCCTCATTTCTCCCGCCCTAGCGCCTTGCTTAAGCTGCAGCGCCGGTTGTAGTTCATTGAGCAGCGCTGCAGCGCCACTTGGCAGTTTGGCCCAAAAAAGTGATTTTTAATAGACAGTCCAGTAAATGCTAATGTAACTTGACCTTAAGAATATAAAAGATGATTAACCACATTATATGTTGTTAAAACATATTGTAATAATCTTGTAATGATAAGTTCGATGATTTTAAAGTTGTAATTGAACTAGTTGTTAGTCATTGGAATTCGATGATAAGAATTGGAAGAAATTAATTTGTGTTATGTGAATGGTGTGATTATACTCCGAGTTAATGATGTAAGTAAATAATTAGTTACAACTAATTTGTGTTATGATCTTTAATATAATGTTCGTCGGATAATTGGGAATCGAGTTATAATTGTATAGCTTACGCACGAGGCAAGTTCCTAAACCTTATTTTTACATTGCACAAGTTTCCTATCTCTATCTTGTTATTTTACGTAAGTTTCTTAACTTACGTTTCTTTTCCTCAAAGCTTAAATTGTTCAAGCTCGTTATTTTTAATGAGGACTTAGTAACACCTTGTGTGTACAATATCTGTTCTATTGTACATTTTTGTTGTTCAATCTTGATCATAAATATCATTGTTTAATTCTCTAATGTTGTATAAACCCTTACATGGCTAGTGAACCTTATTGACTCAACTAGTCTATGGTTGATGAAACATTCTAAAGTTCTAGAACTGTTTTAAAAGTTAATCCAAACCAAACTCTCTTTGGTGCAGACTTGTATGTCAAAACTGAGATGAACAACCCTATTATAGGGGATTAAATACGCGTTAGCGTTAAGATGTTTATGCACAATACATGGTTCAAAGGGATGATCCCCCTGAGGACGAGAAGTAAGGTCCATACTGTTAAAGGTTCAAAGTAGACATACCTGACAACCTAAGACATAGTTCATGGTCTTATGACCCTCAGATATACTTTTGAACTCGTATTCTATTCTTGGTTCAAAAGTTGAGTTTTTATTGAGCTTTCTATTTATCATTGACAGAAGAGGTCTAATTATTCAGCTGAAATTATTCACTATAATTTGTATATTGTCATTATTCATGAATATTCTAGTGAGCTTTGTTTTGCTCACTCTTGCATATAATAACATTGCAGCTAAGGTCGAGAAAGTCGATGAGGCGTCCACGAGTAAGGGCAAGGGCAAGATGAACAAGTGTTGAAGACTTGTTTATGTTAATTGATTTAAATATATAATGAAACTATTTAGTTTATTTTTCGGCATTTGAATGATGGTTTTAAGGTTGGATTACCTGGGATTATTTTTAAGAAGTTGTAACCCTTTAACAGGGAAGAGTATCATTTAAGTTATTTAAGGTTTATGTTTTAATGTTATCCTTTATTATGGGTAGTTAGTATATGAATGCTTGATTAGTGAACACTAAATCCTGTGGAAAGAAAGCACCTAGATTTGGGGGTGTCACACTGGATCCCACGGGAGTGTGAATTACTCTGAGTTATGTATATTCTCGAAGGCGAGGTATCCAGATAAATTTCAAGTCCCAGAATTCGAGAAGTATAATGGATTAGAAGAACCCTACACCCATTTGAAGGTCTACATAGGTGAGCTGGGATCATATGCCAAGGATGAGAACCTCAGAATGAAGTTGTTCCAAAAGAGCCTTATTGGTGAAGCTCAAACTTGGTATGCTTGGATTGATAACTCTAAGGTCCATGTTTGGGAGGATCTAGCCCATGCATTTCTCAACCAGTATAGCTTCCAATCCCAGATGGCACCTGACCGTTACCAAGTGACCAAAGTTAAGAAATTGAGCAATGAATAGTTCAGGGAGTACGTGTAGAGGTGGAGGTGTATGGCAGCACAAGTTAGGCCGCCAATGGATGAAGGTGAAACGGTAATGACTTTTATTGACATCCAAGAAGCCCCATATTACGAGCGAGTCCTAGAAAGAATAGGAAAATCCTTCTCTGAAATGATCAAACACGGGAAAATGGCTAAAATGGAATTGAAATTCGGTAAAATCAAGGACCTCACAGCCTTGGAGGCAGTGGCAGAGCATATACAGTCTGGCAAATATGTGAGCGCTCCCAAGATGGTACACAAGAAGAGCGATGAAGATGTATCCTTTGTTTCACAGGGGCAATCTAGGAGACCCGACAGTAGTTCCTCTACTTGGATAAAGGGAAGTGATCTGCCATAAAAAAAATAGGCCACATTCAACCAAAACAAGGATAGACAGAGGAAATTTGAAAGAATAGAAAATCGAGTGTTCACTCCACTAGGCGATTCAATCGAGATCGTATTGGCGTTATTAATGTGCCACGAGAAAATTACTGAATTGGCTCCACCACTGGATCCAAAAAGTAAAAGATTTGATCCAAGCAAGAAGTGTGATTACCACTCAGGGTCTCCGGGACACGATACACAAGACTGTTGGTCCTTAAAGCATAAAATTCAAAATCTGATTGAAAGTGGCGATATTGTGATCAAACGACCTGACCAACCAGATGTTAACACCAACTTTCTGATGTGGCACAATACGGAGGGAATGAACACGATCGGGTCAGGAAGCACCGGAATGGAACCAAATCACAAGTACATACAAATGATGGAGGAATACCCCAAAAGGAGCGGAGTAAATGTCCCAGGGTGGGAAAGTCCGGAGGAGTGTATGACAGTAAGAGAAAAATTAGAGACGATCCAGCATCGAGTAACTCTATTTTCCAAGCTGATAGTGCCCCAACATCAGGTTACAAGAGAGCTTTTCACTCAATTATCAAGAAACCAAGAGAAGAAAGAGGTTAGCCAGAATGCAATCCTATATCCCACTAAGATGATCCAGCTGACTGAAGAAGATCAAAGCAGGCTGAAAGGACAGGAAAATTAGAATGATAAAATTACTGGAAGATCTTGCCAGCGGAAAAATCGCTCGGAAGAATGCAAATTCTTAAAGATGAAAGACCAAATAACATTTCAGACACCTGCAAACCCCCGAAATCCTACGGCACCGAGAGTTGGGGAGAATAGGCGAAGAAGGGTATTCACACATCTAGGGGACTCGTTGGAAAATGTGTTAGCACTATTGGTGGCGTAAAAAAAGGTCACTGAGCTCGCTCCACCCGCTGATCCAAATGAAAGACAATTTGATCCCAGCAAAAAGTGTGCGTATCATTCTAACTCACCGGGGCATGACACTAAGGATTGTTGGACCCTAAAACACAAAATCCAAAATCTCATTAAAAATGGAGAGCTGAAGATAGAAATCCCTATGACCAGAAAGGGCGAAAGCGAAATAAAAAGCATAGGATTCCCAATCGAGACGAACAGTTAAAAGAATGATGGCTATGAGTATCAATACTGGTAGAATACAAGGTGGACAGGTCATAATGAGGGGAGTGGCAGAGGAAAGAAAAGAGTCCCCTAAGGAAATTCCTCCAGCACCGTCAAACATCCTGTTGCCCAAAGTTAGCAACCGCATTCCTGATTTTATCAACCTGGATGATAAGGAGTAAATACTAATGCTTTCCAATGAATAAAAAGCTAAAAGAGAAAGTCTCTCGCGAGAAATGCAACAAATGTTCGGGAGAACATTCAAAGTCGAATCCTCCTAGGCCAATGGTAAAGATGAAGGAACATATCAAGAAAAAGGAGGTGAAGGTGTCGGGAAAGGAATCAAGAGCTCATCCCTTTTTGTGATGGGTCCAATTTGAGAACCCCCGAGGGATGTGCCGAATAAGAAGGTGATTGATAAGTGGTTTTTATGACCACTTATACGGATAGTAACCAACTCATTTTGTTGCTTAAACTCAAGTATCGTTGAGCATTTAATGTGTTTTTGCTTTCTTTTGTGATTTTCATGTTTAGGAACTCTCCGGGTGCAAATTGAGCTAAAAGAGGATGAAAGAATGCTAAAAAGGCACAAAGCACAGAAGGCTTAAGGCATGATGATGGCATGGTGATGGAGCAATGGGAATGTGATGATACTTTGAGGTTAAAAATATGCAAGAAGGCAAGCATGAAGATGGCAGCCAAGTGCAGAAGCAAAACAACAGCGAAAGCCAAACTTCCAGAGCCGCGCGGCCACGCCTGCACCAAGGCCAAAACGAGCGTGGCCGCGCCAGTCTAAAATGCTTGCTGCCCATTTTCAGATATACTCCCCTTAAGGGAGCTTAGCCCTAGTTCTTGAGGGCAAGCAATGTTTATGTTTGGGGGTATTTGATAAGTGGTTTTTTGACGACTTATTCGGATAGTGACCAACTCATATTATTGCTTAAACTCAAGTATCATTGTGCATTTAATGTGTTTTTGCTTTCTTTTGTGATTTTCATGTTTAGGAACTCTCCGGGTGCAAATTGAGCTAAAAAAGGATGAAAGAATGCTAAAAAGGCACAAAGCACAGAGGGCTGAAGGCATGATGATGGCAAGGTAATGGAGGAATGGGAATGTGATGATACTTTGAGGCTAAAAATATGAAAAAAGGCAAGCCTGAAAATGGCAGCCAAGTGCAGAAGCAAAACAGCAGCCAAAGCCAAACTTTTAGAGCCGCGTGGCCGCACCTTCACTTTGGCCAAAACGCGCGTGGCCGCTCCAGTCTAAAGTGCTGTCAGACTTTGACTTTCGCTGCAGCAGATGGGGGAGGCTAATATATGAGGGCTTGCTGCCCATTTTCAGTTATACTCCCCTTAAGGGAGCTTAGCCCTAGTTCTTGTTCTTCGTTTCCTTCTCTTTACTTCCCTTGTATAGATTAGGAGTAGATTAAGTTAGTGTTTAAAGTAGTTAGTTTTCTAGGGTTTGATTAGACTTGATGGTTAAAACATTTGGAGAACATCAAGGATTCATATTTTGATCAAGAGGAATCAGATTTGCATTTTCTATCCTTATTTTCTCTTTGATTCTCATTTGTATTCTTATGATGCTTATTCAATATGTGGATGGTATATCTAATTCTTGTATGAGTTAGCTTAAATTTTGAGATACCAATGGAACCTAATGAATAGTCTATATTGATTTCTTTCTTTGTTGGTCTTATTGATTGTTATGTGATTGTCTATTATGATTCGACCTTTCATTGCTTAATTGATTCGTGACCAATTACTGTGATAACCCATATGGACTTGAAAGATGAAGTGTGGGTTTAGATCTAATCGTAATGGCGGGCGATTGTATGTTTACATGGCATTGAATGTATGATTTATGCTTAGGATAGACATATACCGAAGCGACGCCCGTAGTCAATTGAGAACTTGAACTTAAACCCTAATTGTTTGTAAATCACATAGACATATAGGGGTTTAGATAATGTGGGTGTTCATGTGCGTTCTATCATTTGTGGATTGCATGTGATATGGATTAGCTGCATTGAGAGATGGCCTTATCTCACTTTTGTGTTCTCGACTAGTAGCCTTTGACGATTAATTTGACCTAATTGGTAGTTTATTGATTTAGATGAATAATTAGGGGAAATTGGGATCTCATGCCTTCATTATCTGATTTTACTCTAGGATTAATTAGTTTAAGTTTAGTTACTTGCCTAGTTAATTTAATTTTTAATTAAAACACTTTATCGCTCGTTTAAATAAGACTGAAATGATTATAGACTAGTGGTTTGGAGACCTTTTATCTGTTAATTCTCCATGGGAACGATATCTGTACTTACTGATTTTTACTTGTTGACCATGTATACTTGCGCGTAATTGTCATACCCAATCGGGGACAACAAGTTTTTGGCGCCGTTGCCGGGGACTTAATTGGATAACTGTTTGCCAACATTAGTTTCAATCAAATTAGTCTTAATTTAAACATTTTATTTTTGTTTTAATTCTCTTCCTATATTCTCTTTTAAGGTACAATGGATCTAAATTTTTATCCATGGTGTTACACAAGGAAAGAGCAACCAAGGGAAACAGGGAATGATGGACTAGACCCAATTGCCACATTTTCAGTATAGTTAGAGGTTCTCTCGAGGAAGTGGAATAGTGTTACAGCCCAATAGAGTCGAGAGCTAGTAATTACTTATGATTATGGTGCTGGAAACTAAATGAGCCATCAGGATCCCATCAGTTATGGACAAGAAATGTATGGGGGTGATTACTCCTATAATGAGGCTTATCCCAATTATCAGCAAGATTCCAAACTATTCAGCGAGCTATCAAGACTAATACTGCGAGCATAATACAATATATGCACCAGACCCCACATATCAATCTCCGTGTTTACAAGAAGAACAGTCAATAATGGAATTCATGTATAGGAGCTTAGCAAACCAAGAGGAGATGCTTAGGAGCCAGGAAATATCGAACCAAAATTTTCAGAACCAGTTGGCCCTAATCAACAATACTACTACCAGTGAGACACAGCACATGGATCCAGAGGCTGAAATAGAAAAGGCAAGATTGGAAAGTTTGTGGGGAAATTCCTTAGCATCAATGAAGGAGATCTTGATTGAGCAAGAGAAGTCGATTGAGAATCTTCAGATTTGGGTGGAGCAAATTAGCATGGCTTTCAGGAAGGAGGAAGTGTTTGAGCAAGAGATGAAAATGCAAAATCTTTAGAATCAAGTACCTCCAATGACTGAAGTCGTGAGTAATGACCCTCGGAATACATCGTGCTATGATATGGATGCTGAAACTGATGGAGAGCCGAAAGTGCACTTGCAACTAGACGAGCCTAAGGCAATGGAAATCGAGGAGACACTTGGGGATGGGAAGAATTATGAATGTGAGCCAACCGTGATAATCCCTCAAGAGCCTTCTCTGCCAAAGTTGGAAAAACCAGTGAAGTTTGAACACCCTTGCCCCCTTGGAAGTCACATCACAGATAAGGATCTCGAGGATATGAGAGAGTCCGCATTCTTGAAACCATGGTGGTATGAAGAAGAGAGAATTGAAGAAGAGTCCGTGGTGTTAGTTGTGCCTCAGTGCCCCAATCATTTTACAAACACAACGGAAGAAGAGCCTAGCTCCCTGAACTTCCAAATGGGGAATTCATTTACAAATCAAATGCTAGGTAGTTTAAATCTGAAGCCTCTAGAGAAGGGGGACCCCCAATATACACTGCAGTACTAATGGATGGAGGGTTTCTCAAATATCTTCGAGGAATCGGATAGAGGTGTCACAGACACAGTCCAGCTAACGGGCTATAAATTGAGCGCTCGATAGGAGGCACCCCATCATTTTTTCTCTCTCCCTACCTGTTTAATTCTACTTGTTTATCTTTATTTCCCTCCCTCATGTTTAATTCTTAGTAGTGTAATTCGTAGTTGTAAATTTTTGAATACTTTTGGAATTAGGAGTTCATTGCCTACATTTTTGGACTTAGGCATTGATGCGTATAATTTTGGGACTTTAAATACGGAGCACATATTTTTAACGCATGAGCATGTTGCATATACGCACATATAGGAGTTTTTGGGAATGCACATTCATATGTATATCCTCTTATGTTTACGTCTCTTTGTTGTAAATAGTTTATGTTAAGTTTTGGCAATTTAAAGTGTTTAATAAATGTTACGTGCTTTTCCTCAGGTTCAATCCATGTGGCATGAATCAAAGCTCAAAGACCATTAGCAATGCCTGTCAAAATGCTGCAAAATAGGAATTTGGCATAGGGCGCGACCGCGCCTAGATAAGCCTGAGTTGGTGCGTGGCCGCGCGTCGGGCAGACTGGTCCTGACTTAAGGCACTTCTCGGTAGAACTTAAGCACACTATTGCATTTCATTTACCCAAAGAGCTCAACCTCAGTCTCTCAAAACCCAAACCCTCTAGTTTCTTCATTCTTACATCACTCGTTAATCCATCATGCTAAAATCTTCAATCCCACCACAACCTCATCATTCAATCCTCCTTCATAACCTTCCTCCACCAATTAGCCCTAAATTTCAGTCACTATCCACCCATTCACCCTCTCAAGCCGAAATCCTTTACAAAGCCCTCACAACCCTAGAATCCCCTATCCTCGCATTAAGGACAAATCGAGTTTGTGAGCCCTAATTTCACCCTAATTGTTTAGTAAGTAAGAATTGCAGCGGATTGAGGGGATTTGTGGCAGCAACTGAGACAAAGGTGGTGGGAGTTGCTAGGCTGATATTGCAGTGGTTGTGTTGGAGACTTGCATCTTCAATTCTCTATCCAAATAGCATCCAAGAGGAGTAGGAGAGAGTCTACCTCAATGGGCAGTGATTCCAAGCACGGGGGAGGTGGCATCGATTATGATGACCACAAGTTTATCAGTCTGAAGGCTCAAAAATTCTTGCATGATGCTTTGGTAGGTAGAACTTTTGTATTGGAGCGAGGATTGGCTCTAGATAGAAAATTGGACGGGCATATGACAGCTATGATCAGAGGGAGGGGCTGGAATCTTTTTGTGAGGATCCTATGGCAGCCCCCATATCTGTGGTACAAGAATTCTATGCCAATGCTAAATTCACAAAATCCAATAAGATCTTCGTACGGGGATGCGAGGTGTCTTTTGAAAAAGAGAGCATCAATGAGCTGTTTAGTTTGCCTAATATTGCACTGGATGCACCTTATTCTCTTTATGCTAGGGAGTGGGGATCGGAGCTTGACGCTATCTATGATTATTTGTTCATGCCAGGCACGACTTGGAAATTAAAGCAAGGCACTGATCAGAAGCTGTATTTTCTCCAGGCCGCCTTGAGCAGATATGGCAAGGCATGGTATAGCTTTATTTGTGCAAATTTGATGCCAACACAACATCAGAATGATGTCACTAAGGACAGAGCTGTGTTGCTTTATGGGATCATCAAGGGCAAGAAGATTGACTTGGGATATGTGATCAACAGTTCTATCCGCAGATTTCTGAGTGGCGGGAATTCAGCTGGTATCCCACATGCATCAGTGATCACCAGGCTCTGCGCTATGCATGGAGTTATGTGGACTAATGCTGAGCCGATGCAGATGCCCATGAGCACCATTGACCACCCTACCATTGAGTCATTCAAGGTTGGAAAGAAGGAAAATCCCATCCACAGGGAGCGGGGTTTATATTTCCAGAGCAGAGAGAAGCAAGGGAGACTTCTGATAGGGCTCCACCAGCACAGTTCGAGTCCTCCCACATGGTTCACGAGCATATTGATAGGATGGAGAGGCGACTGTAGCGCAGGATGGATGCCATAAACACGAACTTCCAGGCCTTTACTACAGATTTTTGCGGGGCATTGTCCCAAGCTTTCGGCCAGATGGGAGTGCAGGTGTAGTTCCCGACATATGGATCTGCCGCTGCTTATCCACCTCCAAACACACCACCAGAACAAGTTGATGAGGAGAATGATGAGGACGAGGGCGACGACGAAGCCGAATAGCAGAGTTCCTTTTTACCTTTACCTTTCAATGAGGACATTGAATACTTTAAGTTTGAGAGTATTAGGTTTATTTAGTGCATGTCGATCATGTTTTGTTAAAATTTGTCAAAATTTTAAAAAAACTTTGATTTTGTTTTAGTTAATTGTGTTAGGGCATATTGCGTGAATCCAGGTTGAAGTTGGTTTGTTATTTATTTAGCCCATGAGGAAACTAGAATTACTTGATTTTCGAACCGATTTGAGACTTAAGCTTGATTATAAGGTCATATGTGTAAATCCTTTTCTGTCAGATACTGTGTAACCAGTTAGCACGATAGAGCAACCATCATGATATGTTTAGCTTTAATGTTCGCATACTTGTCTTTTGGTGGGAAATCTGTGTTTTAACGAAAGCTGTGAGAACCCGAATTTTCAGATATTATTAAATAAGGATTTAAAAAATAAAATTCTTAAACTGTGGGATGGGTTCGAATAAGAGTATATATATGTGATATGAGGTATGTGGTATTATATTACGTAGGGTAATATGGACTATGTAATATGTGTTTTAGTGATTTATAAATATACTATTAATATATATATGTTATTTAGCGTAGAGACGATTCAGTGGAGATAAAGGAAGTGGATAAATCCCTAGCAATATTAAATAATTTATAGAATTATTGTATCACAGTAAGTTGGTGACATTAAATATCCTTAATGTATAATCACCATATTCTTGTGTATGTGTATTAATAACTAGTATGTTTACAATATAGGTTATTAATAGCACTTAAGCTATCTGTGAATGGGTTTGGATAGTGAAGTATGAGTTAGTTAAGGGAATTAACTAATAAGAATAAATATTAGTTAATTTAAGTTGGGAGTTATATTAGGGAATAATATAATGTGAGTATTGAACCTTAATTAACTATGATGATATAGTACAGTGTTTAATTTACTTAAGTAAAGGAGTGAATTAATATGTGTGTTGAATATGTGATTATAGTTGTTACTTTTTATATATAGAATGGTAATATGTGAAAAGTCTAATGTACGAATAGCGTTAATAAATATATATACGTTATTAAAGGGAGATGGAAATCATTATATCTTTAAATGAATAATTAATATTTGAAGAAATTATTTTGGGGACAATTTAGAGAAAGGAAAGAGAAATAAATATTATATATTTCTAATAAAGGATATTAAAATAATTTCTAAATTATTTTAATAAAAGGAGGAAATGTTATTTTTGAATAGTAATATAACCTTATATATTTTGTATAACGTGTGATTGATTAATATGATAGATATATTATATATTTGCTATATGTAAATAAATTGATAGAAATAATTTATTATAATGGAAAATAAACTTATTACCTATTTTCTATAGTGTACATGTGTCGTATATGTGATTATTTCTAATAGATATTATATTAATTATAATATATTGAGACAATAAGTAAATTATTTTCTAATAATGAATGTCCTTATTGGGAGAAAACATAATATTTTATGTTATGGCAAAATACATAATTTCTAAGGTATTTTTCAAGGGAGTTTAATTTATATAAGGAAACTAAGTTATTTTAATAACTTGAGTTGCTATAGTACCGTAAGTGTTATAAATAATATTTGAATATTTCTATTCGTAATATATTTATATGTGAACCTTGTTACTTAATAGTTCTAATTATATTGAACATGTTATAAGTAGTAATATGGTGGGAGATGAGTAAGTGATGGGAATAATAATAAGCTTAAGATCGAGCTTGTGAATTATGCCTTGTGCGGCACGATAATAGATTCGGTGAGAAATTAATTAATTCGAGGATGGAAGAATTATTAATTTAAACAATTAATCGATATTAATTGTTATTATTATAGTATGTTGATTTATTATTACGGCTAGAAATGGTGTAATAATAAGGAAAGTGATTATAAATATAATTGGAATTGTATTGATGAGGAATGAGATATACTGTCTTATTATATTAATTATTATTATGGATAACATAATATTATCAAGTAATTATTTGATAATATGTTGATTAATGAATAAATGAATTATAAATATTATAAGATTTATATTAATCAGTTGTTATAGAGATTAATAATTGATTTACGAGAAAGGGATTAATTAATATTATTATTAATTAATTGATAAGATAAGTAATTTATTAATTTCTATGTGCAACCATGCGATATTAAAAGTATAACGTATGATAGTTAACTATATGTTATACGAATTGTAAAGTGCAATGCGACTATGTTATTTATGAATATAAACTATATAGTAAAGTTTATTGAGTTGTAAGAGATACATGAAATGTGTGTGACAATGTGTATATGAGTGTACAATAAAATAATATATCATGGATATATTGTAAACAATTATTGAATTAATAAAATTTAATAAAGGAGATAATATAATGTGATAATATCCGATCAAAATATATTCGGTGTTGAGAAAATGTACATGGATTATATGTGGTATATATGTAACCTACTTGATGCATTGTAATTGGATATTACAATTGTTGTTCATTTATAACCTAAGTTATAGGAAATGAAATAGATGTACATGATATGTAATGATGTATATATATATAACCCAAGTGTGGTATACACTATATATAACAATAGTAAGTTAATTTGCAAGTTGCTGAGTTATATTTACTGTGTCCCAATTTGAGTACCCATTCTCCACTTCTCTTCACGTGAAGCCTAGCCTACACTACTCTCCTCTCAAATTCATCAATCCTAGCTAATGAGTATGAGGGGAGTGGGATTGATGATGGATTACACCAACTCCTCACCAACCTCTTGATAACTGTTATGCAATCTTGCAACTCATTAGTTTGAAATGGGGGATAAGAGTATTGTCTGTATATTCATTCTTCTATAAATAAGACCCTCATCTTACTCATTTCAATTGCTGAGAATTATATCAAGAAAAGTTAGTGTGGGTATATCATGATAGTGTAGAATCCATTTAGCAAGCAAGTCAATTGTTTAACAGAGGTATAACTTCCTCACCATGTTCTTCATTTTCTGTAATTTTCTAAGTTCTTGATTCTTGAATTGATCATGAATTGATTAATTAAGTTGATTGGAAAATGTTATTAGTTGCTATGTTAGCTTACTAGTATGTTAGAACTGTGTTAGAATATATCTGGAACGAATTTCGTAGGAAATTTCTGAGGTGGGTCTGTGAACTGCCAAGCAGAAAGCTGCTCTGCCTCTTGCCGGAGCCCTGCGCAGCTGCGCCGGTACCAAATTCTAGTTTTTAATTTCTGTTGCAGATCTGTTATGTGCTATCGTGTGTCATCACTTTAAACAAGCTTGATGACTGGTTTAACATGTGTAATGAGATACCTAGACCTAATGTAAACATGTGTTACTATGCTCGCATGTACGGTTAATGAAATGACCTATAATCTTAAAAATGAACTTAGAGTTTCAAAAAGGGACTTTGACATGTTATATCTATTTTAACATTCTGACCCTGCAAGCATATGAGTATGACTTAGAAATACATGAAAGGCATGTTGACCTGTGTACATATGTTTCATAATGTAACATGAGCATGTTGAACCTTGTTAGTGAATAATTACTCACAAAAATGTAAGTTTTGAAAGTAAACCTTGGCATGTATGTACCATACTTATATTCTAACTTTTGAGATACATTAGTATGGTTTAAGAATGCATGGAATGCATGTTGACTTGTGTGTATATGCTTCATAATATGACACGGACATACGAACCTCACTATTGAACCTTTCTAACTAAAATGTAAGTTTTGAAGGTGGATTTTGACATGAGAATACCATATATACATTCTGACTTGTGAGACATGTTTGTATGACCTAGAAATACATGATTTATATGTTCACTTGCGTAGATAAGCTTCATAATGAAATACGAACATGCAAACCTCACTAGTAGCAAAAATGTAAGTTTTACAAAACGAACTTTGGACATGTATATACCATACTAACGTTCTAATTTTACAAACATATTGGTATGGTTTAAGAATGCATGAATAGCATGTTAACTTACGTACATATGTTTCACAATGTAATGTGAACATACGAGCCTTATTAGTGAGCTTACTAATGAAAATATAAGCTGTGGTCGTGCACGTTAACATATTACCTTGAGATTTGGATTTTGATGTTTATGAACATATGTAATAGCACTCTTGGACTCTCTCATGTATCATACATGTATATATATACCATGACTATATATCATGAAACCAAGTTTAGCGTAAACGAAGCATGTTTTCAAACTAATAATTGTGATAGTTACATGTATGAAGTATGAATATTCATGAACATGCCCAGTATGAGTTATATGAATACTTTATGTGTTTAAAGAACTAGCATGATAAACTTTGTGATGTTCATGACCTTAAGTGGCCTTAAATTGTTGGAATGTTGACTTAGAACCTATATCGTGTAAATTGAACATGAAAAGGTTGAACGAGCATGAAAGTATCCTTTAATATGTATACATGCTATATAGGACCATATGTCAATACTTGAATCCGACTTTGACGGTTAATAGAGTATATTTGCTTTGTTATGGCCTTATGTGTTAGTAATGATATATGAGAATGATTAACTCAAAACATGGACTACACTAGCTATATGTAAATAGATTACTGGTAGATGGGCATGTGTATGTAGAGAATGGTAGTAAGTACGTATGGTTAAAGTATACGTATACTTACATAGTTATTCTAAGAATATGATAAGAATGGGAGACGAAGGTTCTAAGAACCAAGTTAGACAACAATGTAACCTTTATTATTATATTGAGAATGTGGGGATACATATAACTAATGAGTGTGATCTCTATGGTTAATATAACTGTGTAGGATTACACGAAGTGCAGATATTCTTAAGCAGTGAAGTCGTAGTTGTTAAACTACGTATCAGGCAAGTCTTTCAGTTCCTATTTGATATATGAATTCAATAACTGTTAGTTGAATTATATTATGCTGTGAAAATGTGAACTATATATGAAATGTATATGAGATATAAATGAGATTGAAAGTTGATCTTTGATGATATACTTGTTATGTGAAAAGCAACATGCGTAGTAAATATAAATTGTTTATAAATGCATGAACTGATTATGATGTTGTATGCTATGTGATGCATGAAAACTATTAGAATTGCTGAGCTGTCGTGCTCACTCTTGCAAATAACCACTTTTGCAGGTTAAGGACTTACGATAAAGACTTCGTGCTTCTTGATTGATAAAGATAGATAGTATCGCAATGAAGAATACTGTTTAGATTATTACTTGAACCAAGTTTAGGTTCTAGGAGTGTGCTTGATATATACTTACGTTATTTAAAACTTGTCGTACTGTAAAGATGTATTAGTTGATACATAGAGGATATCAAGTCAAGTTGTAAACGTTATACGATAACTCAAATAGAATGAATCATATTATAAAGTTGATTCAGGAATTTGTAATTGATTCAAAGTTATGGAATCTATAAGAATAATTTATTTAAAGGATATTGAAAAGTTTAAATTATTCCGCATTTTAGTAACATCGAATATGTTGTAAAGACGAGATCTTGGATATAGATAGAATTTATATTCTAAATTGTAATAAGAAAAGTTGTATTCTTCTACTAATGATTAAAAGATGTAATAGTTCGACGATAGTAGTATCGTGACTGCATCGAATCCGAGGAAAGAGAGGAACCCGAATTTGGGGGCATCTAAAAGTGTTTCAGTAATCTAATAAGAATAACTAGACTGTAAAAAGCTTAAGTTTGGGGGAAACAGGGGGTACGCATGCTAATTGGGGAGATGGAGTGTAAGACGCACTCCCCTATGATGAAGAATAGAAAATCAAAAGAAAAAAATGAAAAGAAAAAAAGAAAAAGATAAAAATAGAATAAACACGTCGGCTACGTCGAGTCCTATGGCCTTTGATATTCAAGCAAGTAAGCCCTAGGGGTGTCTCTACACCCAGCGCCTTAAGGCCGTCTGGTATGGGAGTCATGGTCGAAAGCTCGCTACACGGATATCATTAAAAAGCCTAAGAGGACTAGGCATTGCACAGTCAATTGTGTTCATAATAAGCGTAATAAATCCCCTGTGAAACCTTAGCTTAAGTAATGCATGGTCTTAGTTAGAAATTATCTGATTTACTGCTGTTCTTGAGTTGAAACTTATTTTTCCCCTAAGAAGAATAGTATGTGATTTATTTGTTCCAAAGCATGTCTAATGGTTGCTAGGCACACAATGCATAATGCATCAGTGCTGACAGATTTGGATTTGCAATGATATGCTTTTGATCTTGTCTTGGGTAGCTTGTCTGTTTGATTAGCATGTGATTCTTTTGAGGCAATTTATTTGAATATCAATTTTGACTGGGATATGGATTCACTTTCATGCTAGTGTAGGTTGCATGCATTATAGTTACTTGCATTGCATCTGTGTTTTATTTTGTTTGTGTTGCTTGAGGGCAAGCAATGTTTATGTTTGGGGGTATTTGATAAGTGGTTTTTTGACGACTTATTCGGATAGTGACCAACTCATATTATTGCTTAAACTCAAGTATCATTGTGCATTTAATGTGTTTTTGCTTTCTTTTGTGATTTTCATGTTTAGGAACTCTCCGGGAGCAAATTGAGCTAAAAAAGGATGAAAGAATGCTAAAAAGGCACAAAGCACAGAGGGCTGAAGGCATGATGATGGCATGGTAATGGAGGAATGGGAATGTGATGATACTTTGAGGCTAAAAATATGAAAAAAGGCAAGCATGAAAATGGCAGCCAAGTGCAGAAGCAAAACAGCAGCCAAAGCCAAACTTTTAGAGACGCGTGGCCGCACCTTCACTTTGGCCAAAACGCGCGTGGCCGCTCCAGTCTAAAGTGCTGTCAGACTTTGACTTTCGCTGCAGCAGATGGGGGAGGCTAATATATGAGGGCTTGCTGCCCATTTTCAGTTATACTCCCCTTAAGGGAGCTTAGCCCTAGTTCTTGTTCTTCGTTTCCTTCTCTTTACTTCCCTTGTATAGATTAGGAGTAGATTAAGTTAGTGTTTAAAGTAGTTAGTTTTCTAGGGTTTGATTAGACTTGATGGTTAAAACATTTGGAGAACATCAAGGATTCATATTTTGATCAAGAGGAATCAGATTTGCATTTTCTATCCTTATTTTCTCTTTGATTCTCATTTGTATTCTTATGATGCTTATTCAATATGTGGATGGTATATCTAATTCTTGTATGAGTTAGCTTAAATTTTGAGATACCAATGGAACCTAATGAATAGTCTATATTGATTTCTTTCCTTGTTGGTCTTATTGATTGTTATGTGATTGTCTATTATGATTCGACCTTTCATTGCTTAATTGATTCGTGACCAATTACTGTGATAACCCATATGGACTTGAAAGATGAAGTGTGGGTTTAGATCTAATCGTAATGGCGGGCGATTGTATGTTTACATGGCATTGAATGTATGATTTATGCTTAGGATAGACATATACCGAAGCGACGCCCGTAGTCAATTGAGAACTTGAACTTAAACCCTAATTGTTTGTAAATCACATAGACATATAGGGGTTTAGATAATGTGGGTGTTCATGTGCGTTCTATCATATGTGGATTGCATGTGATATGGATTAGCTGCATTGAGAGATGGCCTTATCTCACTTTTGTGTTCTCGACTAGTAGCCTTTGACGATTAATTTGACCTAATTGGTAGTTTATTGATTTAGATGAATAATTAGGGAAATTGGGATCTCATGCCTTCATTATCTGATTTTACTCTAGGATTAATTAGTTTAAGTTTAGTTACTTGCCTAGTTAATTTAGTTTTTAATTAAAACACTTTATCGCTCGTTTAAATAAGACTGAAATGATTATAGGACTAGTGGTTTGGTGACCTTTTATCTGTTAATTCTCTGTGGGAACGATATATGTACTTACTGATTATTATTTGTTGACTACGTATATTTGCGCGTAATTGTCATACCTAATCGGGGACAACAAGTTTTTGGCGCCGTTGCTGGGGACTTAATTGGATAACTGTTTGCCAACATTAGTTTTAATCAAATTAGTCTTAATTTAAACATTTTATTTTTGTTTTAATTCTCTTTTTATATTCTTTTTTCAGGTACAATGGATCTAAATTTTTATCCATGGTGTTACACAAGGAAAGAGCAACCAGGGGAAATAGGGACTGATGGACTAGACCCAATTGCCACACTTTCATCACAGTTAGAGGTTCTCTCGAGGAAGTTGGACAATGTTACAGCCCAACAAAGTCGAGAGCCAGTAATTACTTATGATTATGGTGCTGGAAACTACATGAGCCATCAGGATCCCATCAGTTATGGACAAGAGAAGTATGGGGGGGGGGATTACTCCTACAATGAGGCTTATCCCAATTATCAGCAAGAACGGGGGTATCACCCAAACTCTTTAGCGAGCTATCAAGACCAATACTGCGAGCAAAATCCAATGTATGCACCAGACCCCACATATCAATCTCCGTGTTTACAAGAAGAACAGTCAACAATGGATTTTATGTATAGGAGCTTATCAAACCAAGAGGAGATGCTTAAGAGCCAGGAAATATGGAACGAAAATTTTCAGAACTAGATGGCCCTAATCAACAATACTCCTACTAGTGAGACTCAGTACATGGATCCCGATGCTGAAACAAAAAAGGCAGGATTGTAAAGTTTGTGGGGAAATTCTTTCGCATTAACGAAGGAGATCTTGATTGAGCATGAGAAGTCGATTGAGAATCTTTAGAATTGGGTGGAGCAAATTAGCATGGCTTTAAGGAAGGAGGAAGTGTTTGAGAAAGTGACAAAAATGCAAAATCTTCAGAATCAAGTACCTCTAATGACTGAAGTCGTGAGTAATGACCCTCGAAATACGTGGTGCTATGATATGGATGCTGAAACTGATGGAGAGCCGAAAGTGCACTTGCAACTAGACGAGCCTAAGGCAATGGAAATCGAGGAGACACTTGGGGATGAGAAGAATTATGAATGTGAGCCAACCGTGATAATCCCCCAAGAGCCTTCTCCGCCAAAGTTGGAAAAACCAATGAAGTTTGCACACCCTTGGCCCCTTGGAAGTCACATTACAGATACAGATCTCGAGGATGTAAGAGAGTTTGCATTCTTGAAACCATGGTGGTATAAAGAAGAGAGAATTGAAGAAGAGTCCGTGGTGTTAGTTGTGCCTCAGTGCCCCAATCATTTTACAAACACAACGGAAGAAGATCCTAGCTCCCCGAACTTCCAAATGGGGAATTCATTTACAAATCAAATGCTAGGTAGTTTAAATATGAAGCCTCTAGAGAAGGGGGACCCCCCAATATACATTGCAGTACTAATGGATGGAGGGTTTCTCAAATATCTTCGAGGAATCGGATAGCGGTGTCACAGACACAGTCCAGCTAACGGGCTATAAACTGAGTGCTCGATAGGAGGCACCCCATCATTTTTTCTCTCTCCCTACCTGTTTAATTCTACTTGTTTATCTTTATTTCCCTCCCTCATATTTAATTCTTAGTTGTAAATTTTTGAATACTTTTGGAATTAGGAGTTCATTGCCTACATTTTTGGACTTAGGCATTAATGCGTATATTTTTGCGACTTTGAAATACAAAACACATATTTTTAACGCATGAGCATGTTGCATATACGCACATATAGGAGTTTTTGGGAATTCACATTCATATGTATATCCTCCTACGTTTACGTCTCTTCGTTGTAAATAGTTCATGTTAAGTTTTGGCAATTTAAAGGGTTTAATAAATGTTATGTGCTTTTCCTCAGGTTCAATCCATGTGTCATAAAGTAAAGTTCAAAGACCATCAGCAATGCCTGTCAAAATGCTGCAAAACAGGAATCTGGCATAGGGCGCCGCCGCGCTTGGATAAGCCTGAGTTGGTGCGCGGTCGCGCGTCGGGAAGACTGGTCCTGACTTAAGGCACTTCTCGGTAGAACTTAAGCACACTATTGCATTTCATTTACCCGAAGAGCTCAGCCTCAGTCTCTCTAAACCCAAACCCTCGAGTTTCTTCATTCCTACATCACTCGTTAATCCATCAAGCTAAAATCATCAATCCCATCACAACTTCATCATTCAATCCTCCTTCGTAACTTTCCTCCACCAATTAGCCCTAAATTTCAGCCACTATCCAACCATTCACCCTCTCAAGCCGAAATCCTTTACAAAGCCCTCACAACCCTAGAATCCCCTTTCCCCGTATTAAGGACAAATCGAGTTTTTGAGCCCTAATTTCACCCTAATTGTTCAGTGGGTAAGAATTACAGCGGATTGAGGGGATTTATGGCAGCAACTGAGACAGAGGTGGTGGAAGTTGCTAGGCTAATATTGAAGTGGTTGTGTTGGAGACTTCCATCTTCAATTCTTTGTCCAAATGGCATCCAAGAGGAGTAGGAGAGAGTCTACCTCAATGGGCAGTGATTTCTAGCACGGGGGAGGTGGCATCGATTATGATGACCACAAGTTTATCAGTCTGAAGGCTCAAAAATTCTTCCACGATGCTTTGGTAGGTAGAACTTTTGTATTGGAGTGAGGATTGGTGCCAGATAGGAAATTGGACAGGTATATTGCAGCTATAATTATAGGGAGGGGCTGGAATCTTTTCTGTGACGATCCTATGGCAGCCCCCATATCTGTGGTACAAGAATTCTACGCCAATGCTAAATTCACAAAATCCAATAACATCTTCGTGCGGGGTTGCGAGGTGTCTTTTGAAAAGGAAAGCATCAATGAGCTTTTTAGTTTGCCAAATATTGCATTGGATGCACCTTATTCTTTTTATGTTAGGGAGTGGAAATCGGAGCTTGACGCTATCTGTGATTATCTGTGCATGCCAGGCACGAATTGGAAATTAAAGCAAGGCACTGATCAGAAGCTGCATTTCCCCCAGGCCACCTTGAGCAGACATGGGAAGGCATGGTACAGCTTTATTTGTGCAAATCTGATGCCAACACGACATCAGAATGAGGTCACTAAGGACAGAGCAGTGTTGCTTTAAGGGATTATCAAGGGCAATAAGATTGACTTGGGATATGTGATCAACAGTTCTATCCGCATATTTCTGAGTGGCGGGAATTCAGCTGGTATCCCACATGCATCAATGATCACCAGGCTCTGCGCTATGCATGGAGTTATGTGGACTGACGCCGAGCCAATGCAGATGCCCATGAGCACCATTGACCACCATGCCATTGAGTCATTCAAGGTTTGGAAAGAAGGCAAATCCCATCCTCAGGGAGCGGGGTTTATATTGCCAGAGCAGAGAGAAGCAGGGGAGACTTCTGAGAGGGCGCCACCAGTACAGTCCGAGTCCTCCCACACGGTTCACGAGCATATTGATAGTATGGAGAGGCGACTGCAGTGTAGGATGGATTCCATAAACACGAACTTCCAGGCCTTCACTATAGATTTCTGCGTGGCATTGTCCCAAGATTTCGGCCAGATGGGAGTGCAGGTGTAGTTCCCGACATATGGATCCACCGCTGCTTATCCACCTCCAAACACACCACCAGAACAAGCTGATGAGGAGAACGATGAGGACGAGTGCGACGACGAAGTCGAATAGGGGAGTTCCTTTTTACCTTTACCCTTCAATGAGGACATTGAATACTTTAAGTTTAGGGGTATTAGGTTTATTTAGTGCATGTAGATCGTGTTTTGTTAAAATTTGTCAAAATTCTAAAAAAAAATTGTTTTTGTTTTAGTCAATTGTGTTAGGGCATATTACATGAATCCAGGTTGAAGTTGGTTTGTTATTTATTTAGCCAATGAGGAAACTAGAATTACTTAATTTTCGAACCGATTTGAGACTTAAGCTTGATTATAAGGTCATATGTGTAAATCCTTTTCTGTCAGATACTGTGTAACCAGTTAGCACGATAGAGTAACCATCATGATATGTTTAGTTTAAATGTTCGCATACTTGTCTTCTGGTCGGGAAATCTATGTTTTAACGAAAGTGTTTTAGTAATCTAATAAGAATAACTAGACTGTAAAAAGCTTAAGTTTGGGGGAAACAGGGGGTATGCATGCTAATTCGGGAGATGGAGCATAAGACGCACTCCCCTGTGAAAAAGAATAGAAAATCAAAAGAAAAAAATGAAAAGAAAAAAAGAAGAAGATAAAAAGAGAATAAACACGTCGGCTACGTCGAGTCATGTGGCCTTTGATATTCGAGCAAGTAATCCCTAGGGGTGTCTTTACACCCAGCGCCCTAAGGACGTCTGGTCTGGGAGTCATGGTCAAAAGGTCGCTACACGGATATCATTGAAAAGACTAAGAGGACTAGGCATTGCACAGTCGATTGTGTACATAATAAGCGTAATAAATCCCCTATGAACCCTTAGCTTAAGTAATGCATGGTCTTAGTTAGAAATTATCTAATTTACTGCTGTTCTTGAATTAAAACTTGTTTTTCCCCTAAGAAGCATAGTATGTGATTTATTTATTCCAAAACATGTCTAATGGTTACTAGGCACACAACGCACAATGCATCAGTGCTGACAAATTTGGATTTGCAATTATATGCTTTTGATCTTGTCATGGGTAGCTTGTCTGTTTGATTAGCCTGAGATTCTTCTGAGGAAATTCATTTGAATATCAATTCTGACTAGGGATATGGATTCACTTTCATGCTAGTGTAGGTTGCATGCATTATAGTTACTTGCATTGCATCTTTGTTTTGTTTTGTTTGTGTTACTCGAGGGCAAGCAACGTTTAAGTTTGGGGGTATTTGATAAGTGATTTTTATGACCACTTATTCGGATAGTAACCAACTCATTTTGTTGCTTAAACTCAAGTAGCGTTGTGCATTTAATGTGTTTTTGCTTTCTTTTGTGATTTTCATGTTTAGGAACTCTCCGGGTGCAAATTGAGCTAAAAAGAATGAAAGAAAGCTAAAAAGGCACAAAGCACAGAAAGCTTACGGCATGATGATGGCATGGTGATGGAGCAATGGGAATGTGATGATACTTTGAGGCTAAAAATATGCAAGAAGGCAAGCATGAAGATGGCAGCCAAGTGTAGAAGCAAAACAGCAGCCAAAGCTAAACTTCTAGAGCCGAGAGGCCGCGCCTACACCAAGGCCAAAACGCGCGCAGCCGCGCCAGTCTAAAATGCTGCCAGACTTTGACTTTCATTTCAGCAGACGGGGGAGGCTAATATATGAAGGCTTGCTGCCCATTTTCAGATATACTCCCCTTAAGGGAGCTTAGCCCTAGTTCTTGTTCTTCTTTTCCTTCTCTTTACTTCCCTTGTATAGATTAGGAGTAGATTAAGTTAGTGTTTAAAGTAGTTAGTTTTCTAGGGTATGATTAGACTTGATGGTTGAAACATTTGGAGAACATTAAGGATTCATATTTTGATCAAGAGGAATCAGATTTGCATTTTCTATCCTTATTTTCTCTTTGATTCTCATTTGTATTCTTATGATGCTTATTCAATATGTGGATGGTATATCTAATTCTTGTATAAGTTATCTTAAATTTTAAGATACCAATGGAACCTAATGAATAGTCTATATTGATTTCTTTCCTTGTTGGTCTTATTGATTGTTAAGTGATTGTCTATTATGATTCGTTCTTTCATTGCTTAATTGATTCGCGACCAATTACTGTGATAACCCATATGGACTTGAAAGACGAATTGTGGGTTTAGATCTAATTGTAATGGCGGGCGATTATATGTTTACATGGCGTTGAATATATGATTTGTGCTTAGGATAGACATATACCAAAGCGCCGCCCGTAGTCAATTGTGAACTTGAACTTAAACCCTAATTATTTGTAAATCACATAGACATATATGGGTTTAGATAATGTAGGTGTTCATGTGCGTTCTATCATCTGTGGATTTCATATGATATAGATTAGGTGCATTGAGAGATGGCCTTATCTCACTTTAGTGTTCTCGACTAGCAGCCTTTGACGATTAATTTGACCTAATTGGAAGTTTATTGATTTAGATGAATCATTAAGGAAAATTGGGATCTCATGCCTTCATTATCTGATTTTACTCTAGGATTAATTAGTTTAAGTTTAATTACTTGCCTAGTTAATTTAGTTTTTAATTAAAACACTTTACCGCTCGTTTAAATAAGACTGAAATGATTATGGACTAGTGGTTTGGTGACCTTTTATCTGTTAATTCTCCGTGGGAACGATATCTGTATTTACTGATTATTACTTGTTGACCGCGTATACTTGCGCGTAATTGTCATACCCAATCGGGGACAACAGTGATCAAGTTATGGCGGTGATTGAAGATGTTCTAGACAAGGAAGTAACCTCTATCGCCACTATCGAAGACAACCTGACCACTGACAACTAGACTATCAAGCCTCAACTAACTAGGAAAGCATAGATCTAGAGGATACGGTTGCGGGTCCCAAAAAGTGTGGGGACGTTATCGTTTTCTTAGCTTTATGTCTTGTTTTATTTTTCATGCATTACTATGTTATGCTTTGTTTATGTAAAAAAAAGAAGAAAAAAAAACTAAAAAAAAGAAAGAAAAAAAAAATCAATCCTTTGCCTGAACTACGTAAGACCTGATCTCCCCCATCTACGGGAGTACATAGGTAGCCAGTAAAGAAACGGTCTAACCCTTACAAAAAGCAACAAAACCCTTTCAACAATGCAGTGATCACAAGATACGACTCTTCAACAACTCATCAACCTTGAAGTGCGAGAAGACTTGATCTTCTTTTGACCTACAAAAGTGAGTAGACGACCATTGTGACAAAGTCTATCTCATACCCGACGACCTATTCTCCAAGATAAAAGCCACAAATCAAGCCTTGGTGATCGAACCAAACCCAATTAAACCATCAAATTATAAACCAAGTCTAGCTCTTAGTTCTAATTCAATGGAATTCGAAAGCCTATAGACATCAATCATCAAAGCTGAAGCGATAGCATGAAATCAGAAACACAGCGATATATCAAGTATGATCATCAGCGAGGACAGATACAAACTAAGGCGATGCAAAATACAGGGAAGATTACCATAAATAGTGATTCAACGAGGCGAAGTAACTATTTGATGGCCTCTTACGACCCTCAAAGAGTTGACACCCTCAATCACAAGCCTTCATCAAATCAGATGAAAGGGGTCATCAAACCCAAGTGCACCTACAAGTCAGAAGCTAGGATTGGGGCACCTCGAATGTCAAAGTTCAGTCTACTTAATCTCTATGTGGGTTATAAGGTAAAAGACTTTTGCGATCTCGACATCTTATCAGCCAATTCGTCAAACACAACGAAGCGACTGCCTAAACGGCAAACAAAACTGGGGTAATTTTAGAAGCAATGATAACTCGACACTAGGGTATTCATCGACCATCCCAAAAAGGAAAATGCAAGTTAGCGCCCATACTACAATCGCATTAGCTTGCGACGTCATCATCAGAGTTTCTCTCATATCATTTCACTGGTGATCCGGTACGATGACTTGTTATTTTCCAATCATACTTTTCTTAGAATACAATGATCCATATGAGAGGCACGACTCTTTCATCGATTTATTTATTTTCTATCTCCATACATTAGCGATGATATACATTTTATGTATAGATAACTCTTCCATTAGAATCTTAGAAAGAGATTTTCAAAAGAGTAAGTTTTATTTGGCTTGTTATGAATTGAATGAATTCTGATAAGCATCTGTTGAGCAAAAATCCTTGGTACGATTAGAGAATTAAAATTATTTTGATTAGGCACGAAATCCTAGTTCAAAGCACTATTTGGAGCAAAATTGACCTCATATGCATGTCTGCACTTTGCGGTTGCCATGACTCTTAATTGTGGGGTATGAAACTATAGCAACATCGATGACAATTAATGTGAAGATAGAAGATAAGTGATGGCGAACCTAATGTCTAGAATCGTGGCCTAGGTTACTCGAGTAATTAAGCTTGAGGGGTATCTTTACAGCTGGTTCCCTAAAGCCGTCTAGTTTTGGAGTCATCGGCCTAATGCTCGCTACATGGGTAACTTAGTGCCTTAGAAAAAGAGCACTGCGAGGAGGTAAAAGGTGAGACATGAGCAGATCTGAATCGTGGCCCGGGTTACTCAAGTAATTAAGCCTGAGGGGTATTTTTACACATGGTGCCCTAAAGTCGTCTGGTTTGGGAGTCACCGGCCTAACACTCGTTACATATGTAACTTAAGCCTAAGAAAATGAATCTTGCATAGGTCAGGCGAAGAGCAAATAGATTAGACTGCCGACTTATCTCGAAGAGTGGCCTTTGTTACTCAAGCAAGTAAACCCCAAGCGTCAATAGTTTGGCATTTAAAGAGTATGGAGTGCTGGGCAGTGTATTACCTTGCTGGGGCGGGGATGTGACCTTGAATACTCCCGCTGGGACGGGTAGGCGGACGGGTCAGCAAAAGGAATTGGATGGAGGCTAAGGCAAATATTAGGGCTGCACTCTTAAAATTATAAAAGGGAGTTAGAGGAACATAAAAAGGAGATCGATACTCTTGTATTTTTAAATTATTATTCATCTTTTATTGCTTGTAGACTTGGAGCATGTCAAGCTAGTTCCTTTATTCAGTTCTAAAGGGAGGTGGAACCTTGTTACAAGTAATTAATTAATTGAGTATTATTATTTATTCCTTCTTGTATGAAATTTCTTCTGATAATCTGTTTTCATTGATTGCATGCTAATTGATTTAATTAATTTGATATGGCCAATTGAGTTAATTTAATCATTATCATATGCTAGATTAAGATTGGTATTATATGTAATTGATATCTGTCTTCATCACAAGTAGCAAATTAGTGATACTAATTGTGGACTTTTGTGTATTGCTAAGATTATCAGAAAACAAGTTAAACAAATCGAGCTTATGTGTTTGTTGCTTGGATTAGCCTAATTCTCTATTTCTTAATGCTTCTATCATATTAAATCTAAAGAGCTTGTTTTAGGTTGTATACTAGTTGAATCTGGTGAAGAGCTTGTTTCATAAAGTGAATATTAGTTTGGGAGTCATTAGTCCAAAACTCGTTAAATGGGTAACTCTGAATAGCCTAAGAAAATTGGACAAGTTAAGCAAGGGGAAAAAGAAAAAAAAGAAAATTTGGAGTTAAGAAAAATTTTACGAGATTAAAACGAGATCATCTAAAGTTATGGAAGAGAAACCACTACTAAGGGTGGCGTCACTCATAGTGCACATGTAATATGACGTTAATTCTGTGAAGAGTGGCGTCTAGAGCAAAAATAAATTATCTTCGATAAAGGGAGATAAGTCTTTTGAATTTGATCTTACTCATGAACAATGATTATGGATGCTTAAAAGTTTTCTTGCGATTTCATAACTTGTTAAATGAAAAATTCCTTAAAAGGAAAGAAATGTCGACGCCGGGAAAATTTGATTCCTATAGTTTGATTCTTACCCTTTGTATTTCGCTATGTGATTTAACCTATCTTGCTTAAAGGGTGAGCTTTTAGAAAAAGACCGAAATATAAGGTCGACGATTTGAAAAGATTTGATTTGAATGTAATTGAGCCGAATTAGAAAGAGCAGTCAGTTGGTATTAGTTAAATGGTTGTACTAACTAAATCAAAATTTGAAAGGTTTTACAATATGGCCCAATATGTGATTACGTTTAATTAGCCTTGGAAACCGAGATTCATAGAGTTCAGGGGCTTGCTTAAGCGAGGGAAAGGTGTTAGGCACCCCCCGACTTCCGTGAAATACGGTTACCGCATCTTTTCATTCCCTAAACATGTAAAGTGTGTGGGTGTGTGTGTGTGTCATGCAGTTAATTTTGTCTGAAGTTATTTATTTAATAGTAGTGATGTGCTTCGTTAGACCTATATACGAAGGATTTGATTTGTTAAAAAGTTCATTTTAGACAATAATATGAAAGTGATATTTTGGAAAGAGGTTTTCAAACCCATTCGCTCGCATAGGAATTGAAGCCTTTTGGTACTTCCATTTTATTCTATATTCGGCTTGTTTTAATTTTATTCTCTAGATGCAAAGCATCTTCGACAACATATAAATATTATTCATTTATATTTACAACTTTTACAACTTTTGAACCGGTTAAAAGCTAGATCTAGCTAGATCTAGTACAGATCTAGTCAATAATGAATGTAGTATGCACATAAGACAATCATGTTTGATGGTAAAGCATATACTTTGTAACAATCTTATTCATTTATTAATAAAAGTATTCATTTATTAAAGGCATTTAATTATCTACATGATGCTATTTTTATAATATGTAAATAACCCATAGTTTTAAGTAATGCTATTAGAATCATGATGTTGATCATGCTAATGAGATCTAAATTCTTAGAAAGCTTAAAACTAAAATAGTTCCCAATCGTTGGATTACTAAAAAGGGATTAGTGAATTCGGATAGATTGGTACATATGTTGCTTGCTCAGTGGATGAGGATGATTGATCTCATGATCATTTGTGTGGAGACACTAAATCAAGTATATATGTTATTATTGGAGAATAAGTACACTGAACGTGACTCGCTAATGAATACCTAATGGAGTTTTGCTCGCCCGTCAATAGAAATTCCTAATGTGATAGTAGTACAAGTGATCCTCAGACTTGAGATCATCATAGTATTTTGTGTATAATGAATTATACTTTGACTTATTCCTTAAGACCTTTAGGGTATATCAAAGGGTATGCTTGGGTATAATGAATGATCAATAAATAAGTTATATATTGAGATAATGAATGATCAATAAATAATCTACCGCTTCTAGTAAAAGAAGTGATATGTCCTATGTAATTCGTTAAATGACAACCCAGGAATCCTTGGCCAAGGTGGAATGAAATTAGAAAGAAGTTTCTAATATGCATTATTTAGAGTTGTGTATTTTATGATCGAAATACAAATAATTAAATAAAATAAGACTTGATAGTAAATTCATTTCTTATATTTATTTGGGACATTGTATGGTGAAATAATTGAATTGTACGGTAACTATTAACTCACAGGTTCTTTTATAATTAATGTTGAATTCTATATTATCTGAAAAGTTGTTGATCGCTAAGGAGGGTTATCCTTATTGTAGAATAAATGTTATTTATTTAAATGAATTATTAGTTTAGTTTATTTATATAAATAAGATTAAAATTGTTCTAATTGATTAATTCACAATCGGTTTAATATGGAGAACCTAAAAGGTCACACTATAAAAGGAAGAATATTTATTAAAGAAGCAAATGACATAACGTAATAATAAGTTAAGTATATTTAATTTAATCTATGGTGATAGAATAAATTAAATAGCTTAATATTTATTATTTAATATTTTAGAAATATTAAATATAAATTAATAAGAGGAGTCTTATTATTATTATTATTATTATTATTATTATTATTATTATTTAATTCCTAAAGGAGTTTGGGAATTAATTAATAAGATACTCTCTCTCTCTCTCATATATATTCCTAATAAGATTAGGTGGCTAATTAATTAAAAGAGTTTAATTATTCCCAATAAGATTGGAAAGCCTGATTAATTAAAATAGTTTAATTAATTAATCTGAAACCCTAATCCTAAATTGTTTAGGAAGGTTGCCTACATCTATAAATAAGAAAGTCTTATTATGGAACAATGTTAGACATTTTAATTCCAAGAGTTGGGAGAGCACTCCTTTTCTAGAGAGAAGAAAACTAGGGTTTAGCTGCCAAACACCCTTCTCCTTGAATTCTTATTCTTTCTTGGTGGATCACCTCTAGAGGCCAAACACTTGGGTGGCTAACGTTAATCAAAGAAAGGAATCAACCCGATGGATTCAAGTAGAACGCAAAAAGAATTTGGAGTTGAACTCGTACCTAAGGAAGCTAGAATCTTCAAGGGTATGAATACTAATCTGCTTCTATTTCGTTTTAATTAATATCATTGTATAAA
Source organism: Panax stipuleanatus (assembly GCA_020205555.1). NCBI lineage: Eukaryota > Viridiplantae > Streptophyta > Magnoliopsida > Apiales > Araliaceae > Panax > Panax stipuleanatus. The sequence continues at coordinate 83,481,989 of CM035124.1, read as the reverse complement.
GGATGATCCGGATAATTGGTTTGCAGAAAAATTTTAAACTCTGATTTTACCATGCTTCCGCTAATTTTTGTAATTTGATTGCGCCATTATTTCTTACAAACCTAACAGTAGCATTAGAGTCAAACCTTTATGCAAGTTATTAATTGTTCAGATTTGATATTATATTGATATGTGTTTGGAACAATTTAGTGGGCATAATTTGTTATATAGGATCATATTTTTTGGAAGAAAGGATCAAAAAGTGCGATTTGCTAGAAAAAAAAATCCAAAAAAACGCCGCAGCGCGAGGCGCATCGGGTTCTGTAAGGGTGGCGCGGGGCGCGCCAATCTAACAAAATTTTTGATTTTAATTTTTGTATAGTTTTTCAAAATTAAAATAAAAGAGTTTACTTTATTTGAAATCGGATTAAAATAAAGATGTTTATTTTAATTAAAAATTAATTTCATGCTAACTAATTAGAGTTGGAATTGGATTCCATGATAATTAATTGGAGTTGAAATTGAATTTCATGTTTTTTAAAATAAAGGAGTTTATTTGTGATTAGGAAAGGGGATTCCATGTTTCCTTAAATAATGGGGTTTATTTAGATATGAAATATAATTTCATATTAATCAAAATAAAGGAGTTTGTTTTGATAAAGAATTGGATTCCACATAGTTTGTTCCTCCTAAAAACGTTTTTAAAAGTTAAAATAAAGTAGTTTATTTGGATTCCATATTAATTAAAATAAAGGAGTTTATTTTGATTAAATAATTTGATTAAAAATAAAGGAGTTCATTTTTATTTAAAAATGGATAAATTAAAATAAAAGATTTATTTTGATTTAAATTTGGATTAAAATAAAAGAGTTTATTTTAATTCAGAATTGAATTTTATGCTAACTAAAATTGGCCATTAAATCGATATCAATGTATATATTGAATGTTTATTATTCATGAGATGAATGTTTTATTTATTGATAGATATGTTAATATGTGTCGACGTCGGGAAAAAATTCTTGGGTCGGGTCATAACCCGAATCTTTTTCTCTTCCTAAGTTATCTCTACCCTCACTCTTTTTATTTCGAAAAAAGGTTTTGAATGATTTTTTAAGAAAAGGCCAACATGTATCATGTCGACGATTGAATGTTTTAAAGAGTCGCCAGTTGGTAGATTTGAAAGGGTTGTACTAACTTAACCGGGGTTTGTTTGAAAGAGGCCCAATTGTTGGACACTGTCAAAATTTGATCTTTGAAACCAAAGTTTTGAGCTCGGGGGCTTGGTTAAGTGTGAGAAAGATGTTAGGCACCCCACAACTCCAGTGTAAACACGGTACCACATCTTTTCAATATTTTCCTTTCAAAACTGAGATACGTGTGTGAATGCTGTTTGAAAATTGGGCCTATGTTTGATTTGAAATCATGTCTATGCATCGTTGAACATATATACGAAGGGTTTGATTTGATTGGAAAAAAGTGTTTGATTTTATTTGCAAAAGCTTATCTTTTAGAAAAGATTTAAAATGATGTCTTGAAAGCTGGTTTTCAAACCCTTACGCTAACATAGGAATTGAATCATATAGATACTTCAGTTTTAACTTTTTAGCCTTAATGCTCAATTTGAATGGTGATTGTCGGGCTGCGAAGCATCCTCGACCACAACATATATACAAGTGTCGGTCTCCTCATTGGCATGATAGCCATCGGAGGGACTCTGACACGACAAATTATATTTTTTCACTATGTTGAGACCTTAAATTCGGATAATCATTTTAAGGTCTTTTGTATGTATATTTTTACAGAAAAACTGGCAGCGTACATTCGTAAAGTGGAGCTTGTCCATCGTGGGAATCAGATTCTGATCTGTTTGATTATGAATCCCACAATTCCTAGGTTCACATATGAGTAGCCAATAAACCTTCACAGCTCAAACTTGTACAGAAACAGAAATATATCCCAAATGTCGCCTAAACCAAGGATTCATTTAGAAAATCCTGGTTCGCACTTGGTCGAAGCGTCTCGTTCCCACTAGATAGCGATCTAAGGGCCGGGAGGCTGCTTTAATAACTGAAACTAGAAAAATGCTAGATTTAAATAAATCTCAGCCATTCTAGCTTCTCGGTTCCGTCTGTACCAATTTTGAACTGTTTAAAAGCTAGAGTTAGAGAGATTTAAATAATTCTAGTTCGTCCGCAGATATGTTAGTGACAATTCATATAAAATGAATATTTAAAGCAACAGTTTAACAAAAGCGAGTAAAGCAATATATATATATATATATATATATATATATATATATATATATATAAAAGCTGTAAAGGGCGATGGGTTTTCACACCGTTGCCCGGACTAGAATGTAAATGCACAGAAATGTAGTCAACCAAGACTGGGAAGAGAACCCAGTGTGGTGAAGGCTGCTTATATATGCATAAATATATATAAAAGCAGTAAAAAGGTGAATAATCTAGCCAAACTGGAATGTAAATATATAGAAAAGTAGTCAACCAAGACTGGGTAGAGAACCCAGTGGTGGTGAAAGTTGCTTATATATGCATATTTATATGTAAAAGCAATAAAAAGGCCACAGAATAATTCAGACCGAACTGAAATATAAATATATATATATAGAGAGACAAAAACGTAGTCAACCAAGACTGGGAAGAGAACCCAGTGGTGGTGAAAGTTGCTCATATATGCATAAATATATATAAAAATAGTAAACTACCTCGAATTTGATATCCGGGCTTGACAGAATTGAAAAGTTAGTATATATATAGTTAAATATATACAAAAAAAGCCAAACCTGGAATGGAAAGATAATCCAGTCCGCAAAGTTGCTTAAAACAAAGATGCAAGTATGTCGAGGCTGCTGGAAGCGACGTATCGTCAATCCGAGTTGTAGAAATGCCAGAAAAAGTGTTTTATGTATAAAAATATACCAAACATTGACGAAAACGGCCACGAAACTGAGTTCCGGGCGTATTTAGAAAACGAAACTTAACGTGCAAGTGTATAAAAGTGCAAGGTAGTAGTACTGACTTGCTGATCGTAAAAATACTCATAATGGACTGCTACACGGGCTTTTCCCCAAATCGTAGGCCTTTAACATCCGAATCTACCGGTTATTTTTTTATATGTGGTATTATGTGGGTATATCTACGTGTTAGAGTGAAAATATTTGGGTTTGGAAGACAAGAAATTGGACAGAAAACCAAACGGGTAGAGGTTCGAAGCGCTTTTTTCTTTTTTTGAAATGAGGGGGGTGCCCTCATATATATATGCCAGAGTTCCTCCACCCTACCTGCTGCTGCCGCAGATAGAGGTACGGATCCCCTGGTGGGGCCCACGTTTCCGGTTCAGTAGTCTCGAAGTACGTGCTCGGAGCGTCATTTTGAGGCGTGCTATACCTTTACAAAAAGCCCACACCAAGAGTGTAGTAATGACATGGGATAAAACATTTTCCTGGTCCAAAAAGACGGGTTCATAACCAGGTCTTCGATTCCCCGCAGTTTGTCCGTTGAGCTGTCTTGCGCTATCTGTTGAGGTCATCATTGATTGATTATGTTAGTTTTTGTTGGGGGTGATGTTAATAGGCTATCACGAACGATTTTTTGTCATTTTTTGCTGGGGATGACGTCATTCATGAGAGCCCAGGAATGACATTGTTGCCTGCCTGAGTTAGGCGAATGCACTCCGGATGCCTATCTTGACGATAATTTACACCGGTAGTTGGCCACAAGGGGGTTGAATCACCAATACATCTTGGTGCTCCTTTTGAGGATGTGTACAAAATATTCCATCATTGGTGATGGATTACTATATTGCTTCGCCACCGGATCCCTTCTGACGCTTCGCAAGGGTTGTACTAATAGCTTAGATGTTGCTGGGATTGAGCCAACTGCAGAACTGTCACCGGTCTGTACCCGACTCTTCACTGGGGTTGTGTCAACAGTTAAACTATCTCGGTCTGTACCCAACGCTTTGTTGCGGTTGAGACAACGGCTAAATTGTCATCTGTCAGTACCCGACGCTTCGCTGGAGTTGGGCCAAAGGCTGAACTGTCATCGGTCAGTACCCGGCGCTTCGCTGAGGTTGTGCCAACGGCTGAACTGTCATCGGTCAGTACCTGACGCTTCGCTGGGGTTGTGCCAACGACTGAACTATCTCAGTCTATACTCGATGCTTTGCTGGGCTTGTGCCAACGGCTGAACTATCATCGGTCAGTACTTGACGCTTCGCTGGGGTTGTGCCAACGGCTGAACCGTCATCGGTCGGTACCCGACGCTTTGCTGGGGTTGTGCCAACGACTGAACTGTCTCGGTCTGTAACCGACGCTTCACTGGGGTTATGCCAACTATTGAACTATCATCGGTCAGTACCCGACGCTTCGCTGGAGTTGGGCCAACGGCCGAATTGTCTCGGTCTGTACCCGACGCTTCGCTGGGGTTGTGCTAACGGCTGAACTATCTCGGTCTGTACCCGACGCTTCGCTGGGATTGAGCCAACGGCTGAACTGTCATTAGTCAGTACCCGACGCTTCACTGGTGTGATGCCAATGGTTGAACTATCATCCGTCTGAACCCAACGCTTCACTTGGGTTGTGCCAACGGCTGAACTGTCATCCGTCAGTACCCGAACGCTTCGAAAGTGGCAGCTTTTGGCAGTTTTGCGCAGTGTTTCGGTCATTTTTCCACAGTTTGCATTATTGATCCCCGAATATGTCTTCAAGATGTATACCAAAGGTTTTTAGAGTGTTCCCTTTCTGTCAGGATTACGCTTCTTAAACGCAGGATTTCAGGATAAACTGTTCAATCGCGTAGCGAATTTTCTTCATATTTGACTTGGCAGATCATATAAACTCCATTTCAACTTAAACCGAACCGAGCCCATGGGAGTGGGACCCACCCTTGGGAGCCGCTGGTGGAGGTACGGCTACCGCAGATGGGCCCGCTTCCACCTGTGCTTTTATATTGGGCAGCTGGGAGTTCATAATTTCAAGTTTTCATTTCGAGTTTCAAACGGAATTCGATCTTCTTTTTCAGATCTACTGAGCTCGGGCAGCCTTTTTCTGATTCCGTCAGTTTCTGCTCGTTCAGCGCATCGCAGGTAACGTTTACGTCCTTTTTTCGTAAGCTTTGACATTAAAAGCATATAAACCATGTAGGGGGCTTTTAGACGCAATGTATGAAAAATGTATGCTTATATGACCTGCTAAACCATTTTTGATTACATATGTATGCATATCTTATTGTAATGCACGTTTGGATGTAAGAAAATTTAGATTTTGAGACAATCATATTTTGCTCTTTTTGATCAGTTTACTCATTTTTTTTGAGGCCTAGTGAGCCTAGATTTTTAACTAAAAATGTTCATGGTAATTTGGCTACCATGTGAAGTTTACTTTTGATTTTATTTCATAAATATGAACTGTTCCTATTTTTGGGAAAGTGTGCTACTGAATGGCCACCTAGACATGCCTGTGTGCATGCGGATAGCCCATTTTACAAAGGAGACTTTGGCTAAATTTTTTCAAAACCCGAGTATTTAAAACATACAGTTTTGACTCTACTGGGATTTTTGACTGACCCATGCATATTTTTAAGATTTATCTTTTGAGAAACATACAGTTTTGACTTTTCTGGGAATTTTTGACTGACCCATGCATGTTTTAAGACTTAGAGATGCATAGAGTACTGATTTACATAAATAAGTCACATGTTTTAGGCTTACCATACTCTTTCTGAGGTGATTTGGAGGCTTTATCCAGGTGATGGATAGAGATCGTGTTGGGTTTGTACGTAACGCAATCATGCAATCAAATCACATAAATAGGGCGGAAGCGTAAAAAACTAGGTTTTCAAAAAATTTATACAAACCCATTACCATGATCATTCTTATGCATCAATTATCAGTGAATGAGGAAGGAGAAAAACAGAATTATACCTTTGAAGATCCAAGCTTCCTCAGGTACAAGTTCTACTCCTTTGATTCCTTTGATTCCTCTGTAGTGGCTCATTCCCTTGATCAATGTCAGCCACCCAACTGTTTGGCCTCTAAAGGTGATCCACCAAGGAAGATGAAGAACTCAGTAAGATGGGTTATTGTCTTAACCCTGGTTTCTATCTCTATAGAATATGTGTACTCCCAACTCTTGAAAAATTCACGTACCTTATTTCTGATATAAGACTCTCTTATATAGATATTAGGTTAACCCTCCTAATCCAATTAGAATAGGGTTTTATTTAATTAATTAATTAATTACTTTTAATTAATTCATATCCTAATCTTTATTAGGATTGAGAGAGAGTACTGATATTATATTAATTCCTAAACTCCTTTAGAATTAAAATAATAATAATAATAATAATATTAATAAGACTCCTCTTATTAATTTATATTTAATATTTCTAAAATATTAAATAATAAACATTAAGCTATTTAATTTATTCTATCATCATAGATTAAATTAATTATACTTAATGCATTATTACTATCATGCCATTTTCTTCTTAAATAATTCTTCTTCCTTTTATGGTGTGACCTTTTAGGTTCTCCATATTAAACCGGTTGTGAATAAATCAATTAGAACAATTCTAATCTTATTTAAATAAACAAATTAAACTAATAATCTATTTAAATAAATAACATTTATTCTACAATAGGGATAAGCCTCCCTAGCGATCAACGACTTTTCAAATAATATAGATTTCAACATTAATCATAAAAGAACCTGTGAGTTAATAGTTACCGTACAATTCAATCCTTCCACCATACAATGTCCCAATTAAATATAAGACATGGATTTACTGTCAAGTCTTAATTTATTTAATCATATGTATTTTGATTAGAAAATGCACAACTCCAAATAATGCAAATTAGAAACCTCTTTCCAATTTCATTCTACCTTGGCCAAGGATTCCTGGGTTGTCATTTAACGAATCACATAGGACATATCTCCTCTTTTACTAGAGGTGGTAGATTCTTTATTGATCATTCATTATCTCCATATGTAACTCATTACACCCAAACATACCCTATATATGCCTTAAAAGGCCTTAAGTAATTAGTCAAAATATAATTTGTTACATACAAGATACTATGATGATCTCAAGTCCAAGGATCACATGTACTACTATCACATTAGGAATTCCTATTGACAGACGAGTAAAATTCCATTAGGTATTCCATTGCGAGTCACGTTCAGTGAACTTATTCTCCAATAAGCACCTACATACTTGCTTTAGTGTCTCCACACAAATGACCATGAGATCAGTCATCCTCATCCAATGAGCAAGCAACATATATACCAATCTATCCGGATTTACTAATCCCCATTTTAGTAATCCCACAATTGGGAATTATTTTAGTTTTTAAGCTTTCTAAGAATTTAGATCTCATCATGATTTTAAAAGCATTGCTTAAAACTATGGGTTATTTACATATTATAAAAACAGCACCACGTAGATAATTATATGCCTTAAATGAATATTTTATTAATAAATAAATAAGATTGTTTACAAAGTATGTGCTTTGTCATCATACATGATTGGCTTGTATGCACACTACTATCAATCTCCCACTTGCACTAAAGCCAAACGCCATGGTATCTCATACCCATCTTCTCTAAGTGACGATCAAACTGCTGTTGTGTTAAAGCTTTAGTAAATCTTCCATGCTAAACCTCTGTAGCATCGTATCAATGTACGTTCCTTGGGATAAGCCGAGCATCCTTTTAGATCTATCTCTATAGATCTTTATCCCCAAAATATAGGATGCTTCACCCAAGTCCTTCATGGAGAAGTTTTTAGATAACCAAATTTTAATGGATTGTAACATAGGAATGTCATTCCCTATCAGTAATATATCATCAACATATAATACAAGGAATGATACTGCGCTCCCACTAACCTTCTTGTATACACATGGTTCATCCTCATTTTTGATAAAATCAAACTCTTTGATTGTCTCATCAAAACGAATGTTCCATCTACGAGAAGCTTGCTTCAACCCATAAATGGATCGTTGTAGCTTACAGACTTGATTTGTTCCAACTTTTGAAATAAATCCCTCTGGCTGTGTCATATACACATCCTCCTCAAGTTTCCCATTGAGGAAGGCAGTTTTCACGTCCATCTGCCAGATCTCATAGTCGTTGTAAGCTGCAATCGCAAGACAAATCCGAATGGACTTGAGCATGGCTACTGGTGAGAAGGTTTCATCATAGTCAACTCCTTGTCTTTGTTTGAAACCTTTTGCAACCAGTCGGGCCTTATAGGTCTCTACCTTTCCGTCTGCTCCAGTCTTTTTCTTAAAAACCCATTTACACCCAATAGGTTTAATACCTTCAGGTGGTGAAACCAAAGACCATACTTTGTTTTCATACATGGAGTCTATTTCGGATTTCACGGCTTCAAGCCATTTCCCTGAGTCTTTATTACTCATGGCCTATTCGTAATTCAATGGATCATCATTATTCATGATGTGTACCTCATCGTCATCCTCTATAACGAATCCATACCTCTCAGGTATCTTCGGTACTCTTTCAGATTTACGAACAGGGTGTGGTACAGTAGGTTCTTCTACTTGGTTAGGTACCTGACTTTGGTCCGTGGTAACTTGTGGTTCTTGAACTTCTTCAAGATATATCTTGCTCCCACTGACCCCTTCATGGATAAACTCTTTCTCCAAGAAGGTAGTATGTTTTGCAACAAACACCTTTTGATCAGTTGGATGATAGAAATAATACCCTACGGTTTCTTTAGGGTATCCCACAAATCTACACTTATCGGATTTAGTCTGTAGCTTATCATTTTCAAACTTTTTGACATAAGCTGGACAACCCCAAGTCTTAACATGCTTAAGATTTGGTTTCCTCCCTTTCCACATCTCATATGGAGTCTTTGGGGTGAATTTGGTAGGTACCTTGTTAAGTAGGTATGCAGCCGTTTCTAGGGCATATCCCCAGAAGGAAATTGGAAGGTCGGTAAAACTCATCATGGATCGAACCATGTCCAACAGTGTTCGATTTCTCCTTTCAGATACTCCATTTAACTGTGGTGTACCTGGAGGAGTCCATTGTGAGATTATACCATTTTCTCTGAGACAATTGAGAAACTCACTGCTTAAGTATTCTCCACCTCGATCTGATCGAAGTATCTTAATACTCTTGCCCGTTTGTTTCTCTACTTCACTTATGAACTCTTTTAACTTTTCAAATGATTCTGATTTGTATTTCATTAAATACACATATCCAAATCTTGAGTGATCATCAGTGAAAGTAATAAAATAAGAATACCCACCCCGTGAACTTGTTGTCATAGGTCCACAAACGTCTGTGTGAATCAATGCCAACAACTCTGTAACTCTCTCTCCTTTTCCACTAAAAGGAGATTTAGTCATTTTACCCATGAGACAAGATTCACAAGTTGGATATGATTCATAATCAGATAGCTCGAGGAGCCCATCTTTATGCAACATGGATAATCTTGTTTCATTGATATGACCGAGTATACAGTGCCACATATAGGTATAATTAGTATCATCTCTTTTCCTTTTCTTAATTTGTTCAATTTGAAATATATTTTCTTGTAAGTCAAGTGTATAAAGTCCATTTCGCAAATTTCCAATACCATATAAAACATCGTCATTATAAATAGAACAACCATTGTTCTTTATAATAACGTCAAAACCTTCCATATCCAATACAGAAATTGAAATAATATTTTTAATAATATTCGAAACATAATAACAATTATTAAGATAAATGGATTTGCCCGAAGGCATTGCTAAACAATAAGTTCCTACAGCTAATGCAATAATTTTTGCTCCATTTCCCACTCATAGGATCACCTCATCTTTGTTCAGCTTTCTACTTCTGACCAGTCCCTGCACAGTATTATATATGTGAGAACCACAGCCGGTATCCAATACCCAAGTAGAATTATGACTTTCAGAAAAATTAATTTCAATCATAAGCAAACCTTGATTGGAAGTCGAAGCTTCTCCAAGCTTCTTCTATGCTAGAAACTTCTTGCAATTCCTCTTCCAATGTCCCGGCTCATTGCAATGAAAGCACATTCCTTTAGCTGGTTCAGGTTTCTTTTGCTCCTTTTCTTTCCCTTTTCCCTTAGCCTTCTTAGATTTCTTCTTTTCAGAAGACACCTTGGGCCTCTTCCATTTATTGAAAGAATCCACCATCAAGACATGGTTCTTCTTGGATGAGAAGTGACCTTCTGCAGTTTTCAGCATGTTAAGCAGCTCAGGTAAGCTGACATCTAGCTTATTCATGTGAAAATTAACCACAAACTGCGAGAAGGTCTCAGGGAAGTGACTGCAAGACCAAGTCTTGACTCAACTCCCCATCCATGATGAACCCAAGCTGTCCAAGGCGTTCAATCAAATTGATTACCTTCAAAACATGAGTCTCGACGGCAGTGCCCTCGGTCATCCGAGATCGGAAGAGCTCCTTAGATATCTCATATCTAGCAGTCCTACTCTGTTCACCATACAACTCCTTGAGGTGAAGCAGCATAGCAGGAGCATCCATTTTTTCAGTGCTGACGCTGAAGCTCGTTATTCATGGATGCGAGCATGATGCATTGAGCCACAGATGCATCATCTTGCCACTTATTGAAAGTGGCAATCTCTTCCTCAGAGGCTGTTTCTGAAACAGATTCAGGGATAGTGAATTTAGGACATAAGAAATCTTTTCAGCAGTGAGAACAATTCTCAGATTTCTTAGCCAGTCCTCATAATTCAGGCCGGTAAGCTTATTTGCATCAAGTATGCTTCGTAGTGAGATTAGTGATTTTGACATTTTTAAAATTCTAGCATGTGAAAAGACAACATTTTAGCAAACATTCATTTTATTAACTTTGCATACCAAAATAAATTTAGGTCTTTATTTTAAATTGGTATCTCTCACTATTTTCATCAAACTATATTACCCTCACTCATATAGTTCGGCAACATCTAATTAAAGATTTGCTAGTGAGATTAAGGATCCCATTTCAAATGTATATAACCTTGTGGATAGCACAACAAGCGATATACAAATAAATAGGTAGACAACTCTTGTCAATTACATCACCATGTAACTCCTTTTATTTTGCCTTTTAAATAATAATGGTCATATGTGTGCACATCCGAACTAAAATGATTTAAGTTAAGTCCAGCCTAGCACTTCCATAAATTCAAAAAAGAAAATTTTTCGTCCTTGTGGATAGCACAACAAGACTAGATCGTTCAATTTTCTTGATAAGCATCAAATGTTATTAATTAACATCTTAAATATTCAATACTCGACTTGTGGATAGCACAACAAACTCATATTAAATATTTAATACTTATTAACTAATCATGCTAGAAGGCGACGTTCGATATTCCAAATATCATTTGAACGCTTCAGACTTAATAATATTTCTTTGAGGGGTTTGTTATTATTTGTCTCATCTTTTGAAGCGCGCATGCACATATATATATAAAATACGCGTCATTTTATTAAACATGCGAAGCATGTTTGTATAAAATATAATATATATAATATTTAGCATGCAATATAGAATACTATATTCTACCCTGGATTGATTATGGACTTTTATTCTAGTTTGGTTCACTAGAGCCACCAAGTGAACCAAAAGGTCAAACCTAGGAGTGCAAAAATTTAAATTTAAACATAACTATTACATTTAAACCTCGGGCTCCATACAAACTGAGTCTTCACGGCGTTCCTTGCTCCTTAGTCTCCAATTTCTTCAAGATAATTCTAACTATCTTATTACATAACTATTTAAATTAAATAGAAACCTTGATCAACAGTCAAGGGGAAGTACATAGAAAGGAGATAGAATTTACATCGAGAATAAAACTAGAGAAGACGAGGTACGCAGACTCCATTTTATAAAACCCATTCACTCAAGCATTCAACCAAAATAAAATCCAATCACATTGGTCATAGTCCATAATCAATCCCTTTTATTATCATACATATCATCATACGTATCAATATAACTTATTCATCTCATGAAAATAAATTCATTCCATATATGTATTAATATCAGTTAATGGGCAAAAGTTTGCTAAACTTTGTTTTTGGAAAAATAAACTCCTTTATTTCATTCAAAAACAATTCCAAATTAAACTCTTTAATTTTAGCAATTCTGAAATCTCATTTCATATAAAATAAACATCTTTATTTTAAACCTTTATTAATTAAATAAATCATTCATTTAATTAAATAAAACAAAAAAAATTCAGATTCTGTTAGTGGCGCAGCTGCGCCAGGAATATAAAAAGAACCAGCGCAGCATGAAAAACCAGGGCAAGACACCGGCGTAGCTGCGCAGCAAGAAGGCCAGGAACCGGTGCAGCTGCGCAGCATGAAAACCAGCACAAGACACTAGCGCAGCTGCGCAGCAAGAAGGCCAGGAACCGGCGCAGCTGCGCAGCTTCGCAGAATCAGAAAAAATTTTGTTGCCCAGAACTCGATCCAATCGCATATTATACATGTATGGAATCACATAGACTGATAATTAGCACAAGATTGGCTCTGATACCACTGTTGGGTTTGTACGTAACGCAATCATGCAATCAAATCACATAAATAGGGCGGAAGCGTAAAAACTAGGTTTTCAAAAATTTATACAAACCCATTGCCATGATCATTCTTGTGCATCAATTATCAGTGAATGAGGAAGGAGAAAAATAGAATTATACCTTTGAAGATCCAAGCTTCCTCAGGTACAAGTTCTACTCCTTTGATTCCTTTGATTCCTCTATAGTGGCTCCTTCCCTTGATCAATGTCAGCCACCCAAATGTTTGGCCTCTAACGGTGATCCACCAAGGAAGATGAAGAACTCAGTAAGATGGGTTATTGGCTTAACCCTTGTTTCTATCTCTATAGAATATGTGTACTCCCAACTCTCGAAAAATTCACGTACCTTATTTCTGATATAAGACTCTCTTATATAGATATTAGGTTAACCCTCCTAATCCAATTAGAATAGGGTTTTATTTAATTAATTAATTAAATACTTTTAATTAATTTATATCCTAATCTTTATTAGGATTGAGAGAGAGTATTGATATTATATTCATTTCTAAACTCCTTTAGAATTAAAATAATAATAATAATAATATTAATAAGACTCCTCTTATTAATTTATATTTAATATTTCTAAAATATTAAATAATAAACATTAAGCTATTTAATTTATTCTATCATCATAGATTAAATTAATTATACTTAATGCATTATTACTATCATGCCATTTTCTTTTTAAATAATTCTTCTTCCTTTTATGGTGTGACCCTTTAGGTTCTCCATATTAAACCGGTTGTGAATAAATCAATTAGAATAATTCTAATCTTATTTAAATAAATAAATTAAACTAATAATTTATTTAAATAAATAACATTTATTCTACAATAGGGATAAGCTTCTCTAGCGATCAACGACTTTTCAGATAATATAGATTTCAACATTAATCATAAAAGAACCTGTGAGTTAATAGTTACCGTACAATTCAATCATTCCACCATACAATGTCCCAATTAAATATAAGACATGGATTTACTGTCAAGTCTTAATTTATTTAATCATATGTATTTCGATTAGAAAATGCACAACTCCAAATAGTGCAAATTAGAAATCTCTTTCTAATTTCATTCTACCTTGGCCAAGGATTCCTGGGTTGTCATTTAACGAATCACATTGGACATATCTCCTCTTTTACTAGAGGTGGTAGATTCTTTATTGATCATTCATTATCTCCATATGTAACTCATTACACCCAAGCATACCCTATATATGCCTTAAAAGGCCTTAAGGAATTAGTCAAAGTATAATTTGTTACATACAAGATACTATGATGATCTCAAGTCCAAGGATCACATGTACTACTATCACATTAGGAATTCCTATTGACAGGCGAGTAAAACTCCATTAGGTATTCCATAGCGAGTCACGTTCAGTGAACTTATTCTCCAATAAGCATCTACATACTTGCTTTAGTGTCTCCACACAAATGACCATGAGATCAGTCATCCTCATCCAATGAGCAAGTAACATATATACCAATCTATCCGGATTTACTAATCCCCATTTTAGTAATCCCACAATTGGGAACTATTTTAGTTTTTAAGCTTTCTAAGAATTTAGATCTCATTATCATGATCTCATCATGATTCTAAAAGCATTGCTTAAAACTATGGGTTATTTACATATTATAAAAACAGCACCATGTAGATAATTATATGCCTTAAATGAATATTTTATTAATAAATAAATAAGATTGTTTACAAAGTATGTGCTTTGTCATCATACATGATTGGCTTGTATGCACACTACTATCAGATCGACCCGGCAGTGCCAGCAGAGTCGTTTCAGGTGTTAGACGGAGGAGGGCTTCTGATGTTCCTCAGCTACGTCCAGCTCGATCGCCTCACAGATTGATGGAGTCGGTGATTCGTCCAGCACAGGACGAGCAGCCGATCGATATTAATGACAAGCAGGCTCATTTTGCTGCTCCTGCCCCTGTCCAGGCTCCACGTACGGAGGTTCCGGGCATTGTTGTGCCGACCCAAGAGCTGTTGGGCGACTTGAGTCACCATCCATCGAGATTTCTTCATGCCAACGAGGTTACTTGAAGTTCTTTTCTTTATAGATTCTCTTTTTTTCTTTTTGCCATTCTCGGGGCACAAATTCTGATATGTATTGATTTTTTATGCAGGTTCCCGGCTTTACGCAGCCTCGAGGGAACTGGTCAATGTGCATTCCTTGTATCATACTTTGCACCATGAGTACAGGGATATTGTTGATGGTTGGGGGTTTTAGGCCTTCTTTTCTATTCATCCCCGCCGTTGCCCCTAGGGGTATATGAGGGCTTTGTTTGAGCTATGGTTTTACCAGACTCAGTCCCTTCATTTGTTAGACTGTGAGGTGATGATGACCCCTATGGACTGGAGGTTCATCACCGGCATTGAGTTTGATGGTGAGCCAGTGCCCGTCGTGGCTGACATCACGCCTACTGCTATTCTGTCCCTGCTGGGAGTTCCTGCGACTGGTGATCAAGGGTCAGACGGTCTGATCAGGTCCCTTGAGTATAGATGCCCAAAGTGGGGCTTTAATTGAGCCTCTGCCTGATTATCACAGGGTTAAGGATCGCATCTTGAGGCGATTGTTCTTAGTGATCATCAAGGGTTATTTTGTGGCGGACAACTCATCGACTATGTCCTTCGCCCTAGTCAGTGCTACCCGATATGTAGTGTGACGCCCCCAAATCTGGGTCCCTTCTATTACCTCGAATTCAGTGCAGTCACGATACTACTAGTTAAATATTTACATTTTGTTATTCATAACTACAAGAATATAACTTCTCTTTATTACAAAATAGAATATAATTTCTATACATCATAATCGTCGTTACAAAAATGCGGAATAACTTAAACTGTTTCAATCTCCTTTGAATAAAATCTTTTTATTGATTTCTTAATTTTGAATCAATTACAAATCTCTGAATCAACTATATGATATGATTTATTCTATTTGAGTTATTGTATAAACATTTATATCTCAACTCGATATCCTCTATGTATTAACTAATACATCTTTACAATACGACAAGTATTAAACATCGTAAACAACTATCAAGTACAACTCCTAGAACCTAAACATGGTTCAAGCAATAATCTAAATAGTATTCTTCGTTGCAATACTATTTAACTTTATCAATCAAGAAGCACATAATCTTTACCGTGAGTCCTTAACCTGTAAAAATGGTTATTTGTAAGACTGAGCTCGACAACTCAGCAATTCTAACAGTTTTCATACATCACATAACATATAATATCATGCACAGTTCATGCATTCATAATCATTTAAAGTATACTACGCATGTTATTGCTCACATAACAGGCATATATCATCAAATATAAGCTTTCAAATATCATACATATTCCATATTCATTTCATATCATCATTCTCATAGCATAACATAATTCAAGTAACAGTTATCAAATTCATATAACAAATACGAACTGAAAGAATTGTCTGATTCGTAGTTTATCAACTACGACTTAACTGCTTAAAGCTATCTGCGCTTCGTGTATTCCTACGCAGTTCTATAATCATGGATTCATACCCATCAGTCATATATTTTATACGCTCTTAATATAAGAACAAATATCGTTTCCTAACTTAGTTTCTTCAACTTAGGATAACCATGAGACTAGCTCGTTCTACTATCATATTTATCTAAACAATCTTGTTTCATATCTTGTAGTCCTTAAGGACGACATATAAACATAACTTAAGGTTATGCAGTTAACAAACTGCTCTTGGCAACTCTGCAGAACGGCGCGGCCATGCTGCATATAAGCTTGGGAGTGGCGCGGTCGCGCTACTTCCTGCCATAACCAGAACTGAGATTTCATAAACTCAGTTTAGTCCTAACATACCATGCATTTTGATACATACAATAAACAAACATCAAGTAGGTTTTCAAATTCATATTCGAACTATTTAGCTTCGAATAACGTAGCTCCACGTTGAATTACTTAAATCAATAAGGCTCAACATCTTCTTTTAACAAAAGGTCATTGACATAAGTCTTTAAACCATATAATGCTACTAATAAGCCTCTAATAGCATGCTCACATGTATCTATCTTATTTACATAGCATAAGTCGTTATTTAAAAACTTATTTTAAACCATGTTCAAATAGTCTAATTCATGCTTAGCTACATGATGAACACACTCGACACGTCTAGAGGCATAATGCATCCTAGTATACATGTTTGAAAAGTCATAATACACTTCGCACAATGTTCAAGACTATTAGTTCTCACAACTTCCAAGTTTCCCCTTTAAATTCCTTTGCTCAACTAGGATCAATACGTTCAACAATTTAATGACCAAGTTGAAAACCATCTCAAGTATCTAAAACATGCTTTGAGGTAATACTCGAATGGGGTTTTAAAACTACCTTTAAAACTCTTTAATCAAGACTAAATATGTTCGTTTAACAAGGGACTAGCTATGTTAACCATTAGTCCACATTAGGGTGCTCAATGATCCTTAATATGCATGATCATTTGCAACAACTCATCAACATATAGTTAGTATAATTTCTTTTATGAAAACTTACTTCAAAATATGCTTGGATAGGTTATATCATACTTAATAACCTCCTATATGCAATATATATTAAAACCATATTCCTAATCCATTCTCTCACATGACTAGGTCACATACTCATGTTCGAAGTGTTAAAACTTGAAAGACACAAAGTTCGTCAAGTTTCATTTTCAAAACCTCAAGTTTTCTTTTAGAAAATCATTATTACCAAGCTAGTGCAACCATTTGGATGCAAGGCCACTGTAGGCCACAAGTAAGACTACTAATATACCTATTTAAGTTATACACACATGCTCAGAATACCAAAAGCACAAAAATCACTTTTCATAATCTGCCCACCAGCGCGATCGCGCTGGTTTTGTATGGGGAAGTGGAGCGGCCGCGCCACCTCGATTCAGGTTCAGGATTGGTTCAGCTTTTGCAGAATTCCCATGAACTAATTATCTAATACTTCAATGTAGCATGCTTTAGACCAACTACACTACACCATAAACATGCATATAATAATGTACTTTATGTTACTACACCACATGAAGTTGTAGGTATACATATATATATACACATGTACACCCACATTTTACAAGCATACCAATACATATAATAATGTACTTTATGTACATTGGTTTAATTCAATTAATATTTTAATTGGACTAGATATAAAATAGTTGGGTATTCTCATCCCATAATTTTCCATAAAATTATTATCTCAATTACACCCAAATATTATAATGATAATTAATATCAATTATTTATTAACTTGTCATTTCTTTTAATAATCATAGTTAAACCTCTAATTGATTTAACTATACCACTCATGCCACATAAGGCACAATTATGTAAGCTTAGTATTTAATAGACCTCAAGCTTACAAAATAATATTACTCGTAATGTCACATCTTATAATAATTTCATGATGTAATACCATTACAATGCTTATTTACATGTTCTCTAATTATAGTAAATCTATTACCCTCCTATGGGCAATACCCAATGGGCAAAGAGGAGTTGGTGGTTAACTCCACGAACTACTACTATTCATGGTCCTTCCTCATCCTGTCCCCCACATGGCTTTAGCTTGAACTTCACCATGGTATAAAAATCAGCATTTGGGCATAGAATAGGGGTCATTAGAGGGGTCTATTGCACCATGTCACATAATTAATTCCCATAACATATGTACTTGTATTTAGCAAATAAACTAGAACTCTACACACCAATGCATGGCCTTTACTTATATTCAAGCTATTACCCTCCTATGGTCATTACACAAGGGGCAAAGAAGAGTTGGTGGCTAACTCCCACAAACTACTACTATTTATTATACTAGCCATTTAGTTAACCATCATTGCTCTCACAGGGGCTAACTTGCAAGCTTATATCTAATAACTTAATGTTATTACCATATGATATGATAGGGTCACACATACACCCAATCATATAATTATATAATCCATGTACAATTGACAATACCGAATATATTTTAATTGAGTAGTGTCACACCCTATTTTTGTAAATTTTATTATTTCAATTATACTTAACCATTGAAATAATTATTAACAACAATTATTTATTTAGTTTAATTTAATATCATTCATAAAGTACACATTTATGTACCGTACATAACACATTGTCACATAGGTCCATTTATGTAACTCATGTGACTCATTTCACTTTGCCATATAGTTTTTTATATTATATAGTTTTCTTGAAGTGTCACACTTCATTTCATATTATATAGATGTAGCTACTATATAATTTATAATTACACATCATTGCACATAGCAATTTATCCACATAATAATACTAATTAATTCTTTTAATTATTCATTCGTTAATTTATATAATGAATGTCTATCCCACCACTTTGCCACACTAGGCATACCTCACAAGCTCAATATTAAGCTTATCATTACTTCCACCACACTTTAATATTCATTTTAATATAAGATTTGTGTAACACATTCACTCTAATGTCAAGCTATCTTAAATAATTATACACTTATAATATGTATAACCTTTATGCTCAGAATAATTAAGATTTACTCTATTATTATAAAATCTACTAATAAAATAATAACTTAAGTTATTTAATACATTAAAATAACTTAGCTTTCTTTTATTAATTAGATCTCTTAAAAATACATTAGAAATTATGTACTTTGCCATAACATGACATAAAAATATTTTTATCATGTTTTTCTCTCAATATATTCATTAATTATAATAAAATGACTTACTCATTTTCTCAAGATATTATTTTAATATCATATCTAAGTATTATTAAAATAGTTACTTGTATGACACATGTACACCTTTTATATAGAAAATAGGCCATAAGTTTATTTTCTATTATGATAAATTATTCCCAAAATAATTTCTTTAATCTATACATTTAACCATATCTCAATATTAATTAATTCTCTAATCAATATTTATTTAAAGATATATATTGGTTTAACAACGTATATATATTTTATTAACGTCGTTCGTACATTCATATAATACCATGCCGAGTAATATATAAAGGCACTTACTAGAATCACATACTCCACACATGTATTAACTCACTATTTACTTAAGTGATCTTAAACCCCTTACTATATCACCATAGTTAATTAAAGCTTTACTATTCAAATTGTATTATTCTATAATATAACTTCCAATTTAATATAAATTAACCAATATATATACTCGGTTAATAAACTTCCATAATAAATATTTATTCAATTCACGCTTTGCTATCTAAAGCTTGATCACTAATTATGATACATATTAATCATATATATATCCTCAAGTTCAGATTACACAACTTTCTCAGAAATTTCTACAGACCGGTGCAGCTGCGCCGGTATAAGGCTTGGTAGTGGCGCTTCTGCGCCACCTCAAGTTTAGGTGCAGACAGGTTCTGTTATAGCAGAACCAAAATCTAAATTCTTAAATACTTAGTGCACACTTGTAAATTGCTAACTTGTTATACCAGTTAACCAATAACTTTTACTACCTCCTTCAATGACTTGGAGATTAAACTTCAAATTTAAACTCTATTTTTCTTTAATAGTTATTCAACTATAAAATCTCATATATATAGAATTCATTCTTATCGAACCGCATACTTTAAGATATAATATATATATATATATATATATATATATTCTTATTCGAAGACATCTCATGCTTTAGGAATTTTATTTATTAAATTCCTATTTTATAATTTCTGAAAATTCGGGTTCTTACATCCTCTCCCCCTTATAAGGATTCCGTCCTCGAAATCACCAAAACCTCCTCTACTCGGTGCCATTCCGAATATTACATATTCTTTTGAATAATTTTATCCATACTCTTTTCGGAAGTTTTATTATTATAACTTTCTCAATTGCATTCTATCATTTACTCATTTCTAAGGAGCATCTACTTACTACATTCATCCTTCAGAAGAATAAGAATCTTCCACAGTTTTTCAATAATCTGAAAGTAGTATGAATAACTCAGATTCCAAATTTATGCTGAGGGGTCACAAGACCGTGAACTTTTCCATAGGTTTACTAATGCTTCAACATAATTCTTCACACTGTAACCCAGAGTGTTTATCAATCACAAAGACTGAAAATACCCTCCACACGTACACTAGGTGGCCGACCTATTGTACCACTATGTTGAGCCACAACGTAGTGTTTTGTAACGACTATATGCGTTACGTTCAGAACCATTGTCTCTGAAAACATGTCCCCTTTATAGGGTTGTTCACCTCAGCTTTTCAACATCTAAATCCGCACCAGAGCAATCTGGTTTAGCATAAATACACAAGAATGCTTGAATTCCATAATTATTCTTTAACAGTCGTCTAGCCGAATCAAATAGCTTAGACTTTTTTTAACAACTCGGACATCAATCGAAATTAATCAACTTAATTAACCTTTTTCATAGTTCAAACGAAAACTAGAAATTCTTTTATGACATCATGATACCGTACCACCTCAGTCGTACGTTGAAGATTCTGTCATTTTATGACTTTATCCTACTACATCATTCCATAACGTACGAACGATCTTACGATCGCTCCGGACACTAGGTTTGATTGTATCGAAGACTCCATCGTTTATCGTTCTACACCCTATCAAATGATGCACACGGTCAAAAATACTTTTTGAAATATTTTGAAATCATTTTTGTCTTAGCTGAAACAAATAGCATAGACATACGACTAACGGTATCATTTTTAAAACTCATTGGTTCAGTCATCTGACCCAACGTTTTCTCAAGAAAACCGAAGTACAAGCACTAGCACGAAGTCAATAAATTTTGAAAATCTAGCATAGCTAGAAGATTTAGAAAAATCCAAATTTCTCCATTAACTTCAATCTCTTACTCCATCAATGCTCACTATACCAAAACTCTTAATTCTAGTATATAATATATCTATTCCCATTATAGTTCATCAACTTACCACACCACGAAGTTCAGGAACTTACCATAATAATACGATTTTAGGAACTTGTCCTAGCTATACGTAGTCCAAGAGCCAATCAGGGACTGTCCGTACGCTGAGGGGCTAAAAAAATTCATATGATTATGAGTACACAAACTTGTCATAGGCATGAGTCTTAAGAACTCGCACCTAATCTTAATATTATCTAATTTAATCTTAAAAACCTCTATCTATCAGAATAAACATGAGAAAAGAATCACCTTTTCGCCATATGTATAATGATAGCGTGATACTAACATTCCAACGATTATCATTGTGATGCACTCAGCGCAAGCACAAAACCTCCGCCCATACAAAGGTTTGTACAACTAAGCCGTCACTGTGAGTCCTCAATGGAAATCCAACACTTTATCTCACTCTTAACTTGCTCTTTGCTCATTACAAAATTTCTATATTTTATCACATACAACTCCTCATGAGTTCATCTCGTACCATATCATAGTACATTCTCTCATAGCACCAAGCTATACACACTTAGTCGTTACAAACTATCTATCATTTCATAGCTCAATACGATCACGTCGTGATCATCGATTTACCTTAGGTTCTTTCCTTATTATCAACCAAAATCCATTCGAGTTCATTCTCATTATCTTTGTCATATACATCTTATAGACATCGTTTTATCATTTACATTACCGAAATAAGGTAACTCCTGATTCTCATTATCTAGATACTCCAAGATTCTTCTTTGAATCTTTATGTATATATTTTAATCTTTATCTTTCCCTCTCTTAGGTTATAGTCTAAGGAACACTTACCTAAGGTTTATAACCTACAGCTTTGATACCAACTTGTGACGCCGCCAAATCTGGGTCCCTTCTATTACCTCAAATCCGGTGTAGTCACAATACTACTAGTCAAATATTTACATCTTTTATTCATAACTAAAAGAATATAACTTCTCTTGATTACAAAATAGAATATAATTTCTATACATTATAATCGATGTTACAAAAATGCGGAATAACTTAAACTGTTTCAATCTCCTTTGAATAAAATCTTTTTATTGATTTCATAATTTTGAATCAATTACAAATCCCTGAATCAGCTATATGATATAATTCATTCTATTTCAGTTATTGTATAAACGTTTACATCTCAACTCGATATCCTCTATGTATTAACTAATACATCTTTACAATACGACAAGTATTAAACATCGTAAACAACTATCAAGTACAACTCCTAGAACCTAAACATGGTTCAAGCAATAATCTAAATAGTATTCTTCGTTGCGATACTATTTAACTTTATCAATTAAGAAGCACGTCATCTTTACCGTGAGTCCTTAACCTGCAAAAATGATTATTTGCAAGAGTGAACTCGACTAGCTCAGCAATTCTAACAGTTTTCATACATCACATAGCATATAATAGCATGCTCAGTTCATGCATTCATAATCATTTAAATATACTACGCATGTTATTGCTCACATAACAGGCATATATCATCAAATATCAGCTTTCAAATATCATACATATTCCATATGCATTTCATATCATCATTCTCATAGCATAACATAATTCAACTAACAGTTATCGAATTCATATAACAAATAGGAACTGAAAGACTTGCCTGATTCGTAGTTTATCAACTACGACTTAACTACTTAAAACTATCTGCGCTTCGTGTATTCCTACACAGTTATATAATCATGGATTCATACCCATCAGTCATACATTTTATACGGTCTTAATATAAGAACAAATATCGTTTCCTAACTTGGTTTCTTCAACTTAGGATAACCATGAGACTAGCTCGTTCTACTATCATATTTATCTAAACAATCTTGTTTCATATCTTGTAGTTCTTAAGGACGACATATAAACATAACTTAAGGTCATGCAGTTAACAAACTGCTCTTGGCAACTCTGCAGAACGGCGCGGCCACGCTGCATATAAGCTTGGGAGTGGTGCGGCCGTGCTACTCCCTGCCACAACCAGAACTGAGATTTCATAAACTTCATTTAGTCCTAACATACCATGTATTCTGATACATATAATAAACATACATCAAGTAGGTTTTCAAATTCATATTCGAACTATTTAGCTTTGAATAACGTAGCTCCACGTTGAATTACTTAAATCAATAAGGCTCAACATCTTCTTTTAACAAAAGGCCATTGACAAAAGTCTTTAAACCATATAATACTACTAATAAGCCTCTAATAGCATGCTCACATGTATCTATCTTATTTATATAGCATAGTTCGTTATTTGAAAACTTATTTTAAACCGTGTTCAAATAGTCTAATTCATGCTTGGCTACATGATGAACACACTCGACACGTCTAGAGGCTTAATGCATCCTAGTATACATGTTTGAAAAGTCATAATACACTTCACACAATGTTCAAGACTATTAGTTCTCAAAACTTCCAAGTTTCCCCTTTAAATTCCTTCGCTCAACTAGGATCAATACGTTCAACAATTTAATGACCAAGTTGAAAACCATCTCAAGTATCTAAAACATGCTTTGAGGTAATACTCGAATGGGGTTTTAAAACTACCTTTAAAACTCTTTAATCAAGACTAAATATGTTCGTTTAACAAGGTACTAGCTATGTTAACCATTAGTCCACATAAGGGTGCTCAATGATCCTTAATATGCATGATCATGTGCAACAACTCATCGACATATAGTTAGTATAATTTCTTTTTTGAAAACTTACTTCAAAATATGCTTGGATAGGTTATATCATACTTAACAACCTTCTATATGCAATATATATAAAAACCATATTCCTAATCCATTCTCTCACATGACTAGGTCACATACTCATGTTTCGAAGTGTTGAAACTTGAAAGACACAAAGTTCGCCAAGTTTCATTTTCAAAAACCTCAAGTTTTCTTTTAGAAAATCATTAATACCAAGCTAGTGCAACCATTTGGATGCAAGGCCACTATAGGCCACAAGTCAGACTACTAATATACCTATTTAAGTTATACACACATGCTCAGAATACCAGAAGCACAAAAATAACTTTTCATGATCTGCCCACCAGCGCGGCAGCGCTGGTTTTGTATGGGGAAGTGGAGCGGCCGCGCCACCTCGGTTCAGGTTCAGGATTGGTTCTGCTTCTGCAGAATTCCCATGAACTAATTATCTAATACTTCAATGTAGCATGCTTTAGACCAACTACACTACACCATAAACATGCATATAACTCTACTTACAATCAAGAATTCAATAATTTCTAAGAATTCTAAATCTTGAAACTCAAGAACACAATTAAGAGTTATACCTCATTGAAGCTTGAACGGACAGAGCTTCCTCTCACAATCAGAGTTCTCCCTCAAACACTCTATAGCAACTTAGAAATTATTTAGCAACTTCAATTTGTGAATATGAAGCTTCAATTTATAGAGAAATCATGTACCAAATTTGGTACTTGCATATTGAATCAAACCAATGAGATAATGAACAAGACATTGGGCAAGAGGGGTTTGGTGGAGGGTCACTATTGAGACCACTTCCCCCTTCATCATCACCATCATTGCATAGCCATTATTGCTTTCTTGCTAGCCTTTATCAACTCTTAGCATAGACCAAGGGTCTAATACACGTGAATGAGAAAGAGTGGGACTATGAATATGGGACAAGCATTTTAAACTCAGCATTTGGCAATTTTATGCATACATACTTAAGTTTATCTCATTTGAGCTTATTAAGTCAATTTCCATAACTTTATGTTACTACACCGCATTAAGTTGTAGGTATACATATATATATATACACATGTACACCCACATTTTACAAGCATACCAATACATATAATAATGTACTTCATGTACATTGGTTTAATTCAATTAATATTTTTAATTGGACTAGATATAAAATAGTTGGGTATTCTCATCCCATAATTTTCCATAAAATTATTATCTCAATTACACCCAAATATTATAATGATAATTAATATCAATTATTTATTAACTTGTCATTTCTTTTAATAATCATAGTTAAACCTCTAATTGATTTAACTATACCACTCATACCACACAAGGCGCAATTATGTAAGCTTAGTATTTAATTGACCTCAAGCTTACAAAATAATATTACCCTCAATGTCACATCTTATAATAAGTTCATGATGTAATACCATTACAATGCTTATTTACATGTTCTCTAATTATAGTAAAGCTATTACCCTCATATGGGCAATACCCAATTGTCAAAGAGGAGTTGGTCGTTAACTCCACCAACTACTACTATTCATGGTCCTTCCTCATCATGTCCCCCACATGGCTCTAGCTTGAACTTCACCATGGTATAAAAATCAGCATTTGGGCATAGAATAGGGGTCATGAGAGGGGTCTATTGCACCATGTCACATAATTAATTTCCATAACATATATAGTTGCATTTAGCAAATAAACTAGCATTCTACACACCAATGCATGGACCTTTACTTATATTCAAGTTATTACCCTTCTATGGTCATTACACAAGGGGCAAAGAAGAGTTGGTGGCTAACTCTCACGAACTACTACTATTCATTATACTAGCCATTTAGTTAACCATCATTGCTCTCACAGGGGCTAACTTGCAAGCTTATATCTAATAACTTAATGTTATTACCATATGATATGATAGGGTCACACATACACCCAATCATATAATCATATAATCCATGTACAATTGACAATACCGAATATATTTTAATTGAGTAGTGTCACACCTTATTATTGTAAATTTTATTATTTCAATTATACTTAACCATTGAAATAATTATTAACAACAATTATTTATTTATTTTAATTTAATATCATTCATAAAGTACACATTTATGTACCGTACATAACATATTGTCACATAGGTCCATTTATGTAACTCATGTGACTCATTTCACTTTACCATATAGTTTGCTATATTATATAGTTTTCTTGAAGTGTCACACTTCATTTCATATTATATAGATGTAGCTACTATATAACTTATAATTATACATCATTGCACATAGCAATTTATCCACATAACAATACTAATTAATTCTTTTAATTATTCATTCATTAATTTATATAATGAATGTCTATCCCACCACTTTGCCACACTAGGCATACCTCACAAGCTCAATATTAAACTTATCATTACTTCCACCACACTTTAATATTCATTTTAATATAAGGTTTGTGTAACACATGTACTCTAATGTCAAGCTACCTTAAATAATTATACACTTATAATATGTATAACCTTCATGCTCAGAATAATTAAGATTTACTCTATTATTATAAAATCTACGATAAAATAATAACTTAAGTTATTTAGTACATTAAAATAACTTAGCCTTCTTTTAGTAATTAGCTCTCTTAAAAATACATTAGAAATTATGTACTTTGCCATAACATGACATAAAAATATTTTTATCATATTTTTCTCTTAATACAAGCATTAATTATAATAAAACGACTTACTCATTTTTCAAGATATTATTTTAATATCATATCTAAGTATTATTAAAATAGTTACATGTATGACACATGTACACCTTTTATATAGAAAATAAGCCATAAATTTATTTTCTATTATGATAAATTGTTCCCAAAATAATTTTTTTAATCTATATATGTAACCATATCTCAATATTAATTAATTCTCTAATCAATATTTATTTAAAGATATATATTGGTTTAACAACGTATATATATATTATTAACGTCGTTCGTACAGTCATATAATACCATGCCGAGTAATATAAAAAGGCACTTACTATAATCACATGCTCCACACATGTATTAACTCACTATTTACTTAAGTGATCTTAAACCCCTTACTATATCACCATAGTTAATTAAGGCTTTACTATTCAAATTATATTATTCCATAATATAACTTCCAATTTAATATAAATTAACCAATATATATACTAATTTAGCAAAAAAAAAAAACCAATATATATACTCGGTTAATAATCTTCCATAATAAATATTTATTCAATTCACGCTTTGCTATCTAAAGCTTGATCACTAATTATGATACATATTAATCATATATATATCCTCAAGTTCAGATTACACAACTTTCTCAGAAATTTCTACAGACCGGCGCAGCTACGCTGGTATAAGGCTTGGAAGTGGCGCAGCTGCGCCACCTCAAGTTTAGGTGCAGACAAGTTCTGCTATAGCAGAACCAAAATCTAAGTTCTTAAATACTTAGCGCACGCTTGTAAATTGCTAACTTGTTATACCAGTTAACCAATAACTTTTACTACCTCCTTCAATGACTTAGAGATTAAACTTCAAATTCAAACTCTATTTTTCTTTAATAGTTATTCAACTATAAAATCTCATATATATAGAATTCCTTCTTATCGAACCGTATACTTTAAGATATATAACATATATATATATATATATATATATATATTCTTATCCGAACACATCTAATGCTTTAGGAATTTTATTTATTAAATTCTTGTTTTATAATTTCTAAAAATTCGGGTTCTTACATGTAGAGCGCCTCAGTGACTTTGATTGGGGTTCTTACACCTTTGTCTATTTTCTCCGAGGTATGCGCATGCTTTCGGAAGGGTTTGACGGAGGCTTGGTTAGGGTTCTACCCATTTCTACTGGTGAGTACATCTTTCTTGTACCTTTTTTGATTTCTGCATTTATACTTGTTAGTCTGGGTCGCTGAGGACTTTTGATATTTATATTGCTAGTTCTGGGCATTTGAGAGGCTTCCTTGCCTACGGCCCGCCACTGCTTTAGGCCTAGAGACCTATCCTCAAGGACGCCGTTGGCATCCCTCCACTCTGACGGAGGTCCCTGTTGCTTAGGGATTTACCCATGCTCGCCTAAAGTTAAAGCTTTTGACGGCTGGATCGATTTCCTAGTTGCCGTATACCTCCGAGTTTTTTATGGTTAGATTTGAGGGAGGTCTCCCCACTGGTCGGGAGTTTGCATTATCGACCCGCAGAGTCCCAATTTTGACACAAGGAGGCTGGGAGCTCTATTTGGGATAGCGTGCTATCATGAGCATTATGAGGCAGATATGTTTTCCCATTGTTCCTCCTGCTTGGCATCATTGGCCATTACTCTTGCCACTGACAAATATCCCTATGTAGGGCATAGATGGCTTTACCCTATCAGAGGGCCCTTATAGCCAGGAGGCATTCAGCAGCTGGTGGAGTCCTCGCACTATTGTAGCTCAGACTCGTGCTACCCAATTCATGGTAGATATGGTTCCAGGGTCTGTGATGATGATAGACTGGATATCTTGCCTCAATGAGCCCACGCATTCAGATCAGATATTAGAGCTGACCCGAGAGATGGAGAGAGCTCGCTTTTTTATCAGGCATCTTAGCCGAGATCCGTCAGAGGCATCTTTTTTTGACCCGTCCAGCTCAGGAGTGGGCCCCTCTTTTGGTCCATTCTCCAGCAGCTTTACAGGGGAAGATCCTTCCTTATACCTCCCAGATATGCCTGGTGACAGCGGTTTTGTGTCCACGGATGACATGGAGCAGGTTAACCACCTGAGCGTAGATATCTTGGATCTTTTTGGATAGCTATTATAGCTATATCTTTTGATCAGCCACTATTTTGTCTTTTGGGCGGCTGTGCCCAATTTTGAAAGACCACTGTTAGTAGTTGGGTGGTAGTGCCCCATTTCCCTGTACTTTTTATTTTGCTTTGTATTATCAGACAGGGATGATGCTTGTAGTAGATAGTTTGTTGTAGATATATATGATATTTTCTATCTATCGCATCATGTTTATAGTTTCCATTATGCATATATTTTGTCATGCGTATGCATTTAGATAGATGAGTTCAAATTTGACCTCTGGATGGTCTTGTGATACGGTGATACAGATGACATTGTCTACCGTTAGCCGTATCGAGCATTTACCACCATCTGAGGTGGCATTGTCGTTGAGATCATGGTATAGCAGTTTGTCCTTCTCAGCCAGAGGGGCAGTTGATCAGATGTTGAGGCATTCATTGGCCCTTGCAGACTTTCGGGTTTGTACGAATTCGTGGATGGTCTTTTACCCTTCTGGATACCCGAGCGACAAGTCTTCCATTTTGGACAGCATGAGCTGACGCCGACTCTTGAGGAGTATCAGCGGTTTAAAAGTTTATTATTAGAGTTGCCCTGCGCTCGGACAGCTATCAGCGATATGAGGAGATCGTTCACACGGATGTCAGGTCTTCGCCAGAGCATGGTGAGAGATGAGATCATATCTGGACAGGTGATCTCTACTGACTTCTTAATTGACCGCTTTGGTGAGCTCGACAACTATGCTCGACATGCTGCGAATTTTATTTTTTTCAGCAGAGGCATGGCATTTGGCCAAGGTAGACATGCTGCTGTTGTGCATCGTGTCTTATGTTTACATACCGCTCCGCTTGGATCATTTAGATATGGGATTGATAGTCGTGGTTAGGACCCTTAGACAGGGTAACACTATCATGCTAATGATATTGGCTGAGACGTTGCGGTCAGCTACTCACTGTACTATCCACCTGGAGGGGTTC
Source organism: Panax stipuleanatus (assembly GCA_020205555.1). Lineage (NCBI taxonomy): Eukaryota > Viridiplantae > Streptophyta > Magnoliopsida > Apiales > Araliaceae > Panax > Panax stipuleanatus. Next base: position 83,451,906 of record CM035124.1, on the reverse strand, counting down.
TTCAAAGGCATCTCGGTCTTGTTATATGTATGGCTTATGTCCCATATCCGACCGATTGGATTTTTCAAACCTCATGGGTATTGCTTCATCCAGGAGGTAGCCGCATCTTACTCATTTTAGCCTGCGGAGTGTACTGATGCAGAGACATGGTCGGCATTTTTGTCCGATATTGAGCATCCGTTCTCAATTTTTTCATGCTTAGGTCTAGCCTCCCCTTATAGCTTCATCACCCATGAATCTGGCATAGACTATTTTGTTGGGTTTGTACGAAATCGTGACGCAATCAAATTGCAAAAATTAATGGAAGCATGGTATATCAGAGTTTAAAAAATTTCTACAAAACCATTACCCAGATCATTCTTTATGCAAATTATTAATTTAAAATAATAAATAAGAAATTTTGGAATCATACCCTTGTAGAACGAAGCTTCCACAGGTACGAGTTCAATTTCTTGTTCTTCGTGATCTCCTTGAATTTCCGAGTTAGATTCCTTCCTTTGATCAACGTTAGCCACCCAAGTGTTTGGCCTCCAGAGGTGATCCACCAAGGAAGATGAATTATCAAGAAGGAGGGTGGTTGGCTTAGTTTTTTATCCTATATAGAAAAGGAGTACTCTCCAACAATTGGAATTGCATCAACTGATATCTATTATAAGACTCCTCTTAAATAGATATTGGTTAACCCTTCTAATCATATTAGACATGAGATTTCATTTAATTAATTAAACTCCTTTAATTAATTTAGGCTTCCCACCACATTGGGAATAATTAATTAAATTCATTTAATTACTTTGTCTCATAATCTTATTAGGAATAAATGAGAGTACTAATATTAAATTAATTACTAAACCCCTTTAGAAATTAAAATAATAATAATTATAATAATATTAATAAGACATCTCTTATTGATTTATATTTAATATTTCTAAAATATTAAAAAATAAACATTAAGCTATTTAATTTATTCTATCAGCATAGATTAAATTAATTACACTTAATGCATTATTACGATTATGCCATTACCTTCTTAAATAATTATTCTTCCTTTTATGGTGTGACCCTTTAAATTCTCCATATTAAACCGGTTGTGAATAAATCAATTAGAACAATTCTAATCTTATTTAAATAAATAAATTAAACTAATAATCTATTTAAATAAATAATATTTATTTTACAATAGGGATAAGCCTCCCTAGCGTTCAACGACTTTTCAGATAATATAGATTTCAACATTAATCATAAAAGAACCTGTGAGTAAATAGTTACTGTACAATTCAATCCTTCCACCATACAATGTCCGAATTAAATATAAAACATGGATTTACTGTCAAGTCTTATTTTATTTAATTATATGTATTTCGATTAGAAAATGCACAACTCTAAATAATGCAAATTAGAAACTTCTTTCTAATTTTATTCCACTTTGGCCAAGAATTCCTGGGTTGTCATTTAACGAATCACATAGGACATATCTCCTCTTTTACTAGAGGTGGTAGATTCTTTATTGATCATTCATTATCTCCATATGTAACTCATTATACCCAAGCATACCCTTTTATATACCCTAAAGGGCTTTAAGGAATAAGTCAAAGTATAATTAATTACATACAAGATACTATGATGATCTCAAGTCCAAGGATCACTTGCACTATTATCACATTAGGAATTCCTAATGACAGGCAAGTAAAACTCCATTAGGTATTCCATAGCGAGTCACGTTCAGTGAACTTATTCTCCAATAAGCACCTACATACTTGCTTTAGTGTCTCCACACAAATGATCATGAGATCAATCATCCTCATCCAATGAGCAAGCAACATATGTATCAATCTATCCGGATATACTAATCCCCTTTTTTAGTAATCCCACGATTGAGAACTATTTTAGTTTTAAGCTTTCTAAGAATTTAAATCTCATTAGCATGATTCTAAAAGAATTGCTTAAAACTATGGGTTATTTACATATTTTAAAAACAACACCATGTAGATAATTAAATGCCTTTAATAAGTTAATACTTTTATTAATAAATAAATAAGATCGTCTCCAAAGTAGATGCTTTATCATCATACATGATTGACTTGTATGTATACTACTTTCATATTTACTGTAATACCCGAGAATTTCCTAATATTATTAATTAAATATATTAATGGAAATGAGAATTTATTTAATATAAATGATTTTGTGTTATGAGATGAATTAATTTAAATTATATAAAATTGAATAATTATAATAATTGAGAAATTTATGGAGTTTGCGATAAACTCGTTGATAGCCTTGTGTGGCACAGTGATGAGGATTATTAATGATTATATTAATTAACAAATGAATTATTAAGTAAACAATTAATCTATATTAATTGTTTATTTACTATTGTAGAATATTAATTAATTGTTGTGGAATATTAACTGTGATTGATTAATAATATGTGATTATTATTATTGCATGAATAATAATAATAATAATGAGCAACGTGTCTATAATATGATAAGAATTATATTTATATACTGTGCGTGATAAATGAGCAATGGTTATGGAAGTTAATAATTTCATTATTAATCAACGAGGAATGGATTAATTAATATTATCGTTAATTAATCAATGAGATGAATAATTTATTTATTTGACATTATGAATAATAAAATAAATAAGTAAATTATTAATATAATAAAATTATATTGTACAAGCATGCAATAATTAAATATAAAGTATATAGAATACAACTATATTATATAGTGTGGTGCAACATTTTTGTGACTAAACTTTATATATGAACCATGTATTGGGATTTATTAAACTATGTAAGCTACATGATTAATACATATGTGACAATATGTATGTAAGTATACATTAAATTAATACATCTTGAAAGGATTGTAAACAAGGGTTGATTAATAGAATTTAATAACAAAGGAAATAATGTGATGTGATTATATCCGAGAAAATTATACCAGTATAATTAAAATGTACCTGGATTATATGTGTACAAGTGACACTTACTACATTATGTGAATTATAGTGTGACATTTCAATTAAAGACATATGTATAAAATATATATATGTGTAGATAGCCTAAGTATTTAATACATATGTGTATAATGATTTAAGTGTAGTATGTTGCTAGAAGGCTGAGTTTGTTTTGCTGGGAGAGTCACTATCTCCTTCACGTGAAATACACAGGCTATCCTACTCCCCTATTCTTCCTTAAACTCAGCAACACAGGCTAGCAAATGATGAAGAAGGGTGTGGCTATCATGATGGATTTCAACCACCATTACCAACCCCCTAATAACCTCCCTGCAATTCAAATTTCCGTTAGTTTGAAATGGTAGGCAATTGCATTGTCTGTATATATGTTCTTCTATAAATAATATCTCCTCTCATCTCTTTTCAATTGCTGAGATTTGTATAAGTGTTGAGTTGAGAGCTAGTATATCATCAGTGTTAGTATTCTGAGAAGTGGAGAATTCAAATTCCATTAACAGAGGTATAATCCCATTTCTGTATTCTTCATTCTTGGTTTTTGTCAAAAATTTCTATTCTTGAAATTCTCTGTCAAATTAAGCTTCTGGATTATAGATGCAATTCATTCTAATTGAATTATAAGAAGCTGTGTAGTTGTTATATGGACTTGTATACATGTTGGGATTACAAAATAGCTTCCTTATTTTTCATTTTCATTTTCTGTCTCTGAGATTTCTATGTAAACTTAAATTCTTGAATTGGTGAAATTGGATGACAATTAGAGGTTAGAATGTTTATTTGAATGTTATATGGCCTTAGTAGTATGTTTAAAAGCACAATGTAACTGCTTGGGACTGATTCGGTGAAGTAATTTTGTGAATTGGACTGATAACTACCGAAGCAGACTGCCGTCCGGCCAGGACCAGGGGTGGCGCAGATGAGCAGGACACTGTTTGCAGTTTTTGATTTTTTGCTTGATTCTGCGAAGCGTAAATTGTTGAGATAAATTAGAACAAGCATGCTAGCATGAGTGGTACATATATATGGGTATACTAAGGCAATGTAAGCATGTTTTACTAAGAGTTACACGCATACTTATAGTTTGAGATAAACTTAGCGTTTTAAAAACAAACTTCGAATTTGAAAGCAAACTCGATATGTATACTTGCCATGTTAACATTATGACCTAGCAAACATATTAGTATGATTTAAGGATGTATGAAATGTAACGACCCCAAATTTCATACAATATAATTCTCATCCTCGATCGTTAGCAATACATCTTTAATCTATCTTTACATCATTATTCGATATTAAAATCACTAAAAATGCGGAATATTTAAATTTTTTATAAACTCTATCTTTATTACCCTGAATCGCAACCTTAACATTACAAATATTTGATTCAATTCTATTACATGAATCGCTACAACGAAAGGACTATACAAAGTCTTACATCACTAAGCAATATCCATTATACGTCGGATAGCTCAACTTACAACTTAACAATTAAGTTACAATGAAAACATCAACTACAATTTGAAATTTAACAAAATTAATATTCTTTAACATTGATCTCTATAAATCACTTAACATGTATCTTTACTTTGCATCCTTGACCTGCAAAAATGGTTATTTGCAAGAGTGAGCTCGACAGCTCAGCAAGATCTAACAATTTTCATGCATCACATAGAACATAATTAACATGCTCAACATTAAAGTAACATGGCATACATGTTTTAATCACATAACAAATATAAAGATTGAGTTCCTTACTCAATCAACATTATTAAATCAATCAATGTAGTCATAAATTGACTTTAACATTTCATGCTTGCAACATATACAACATAGCATACTCTTTGCAATACAATTTAAAACAGTTCATAATATCATCAAGTTCACATAGAAAATAGGAACCGAAAGACTTGCCTGGCTCGTAGATTACCAATTACCGAAAAATAGCTTAATATAATCTGCTTCATGATCCTACATAACGTATTATCATACGCATCAATTATTAGTTACCTAGCAACGCTTATCAAACGTCTAAGTAAATAATACTTTATACTTTCTAATTCTCTTCTATTTACTCGTTTGACACTCGCTGTCAAATCATATGTATAATTAACAATATCAGTTAATTATCACATAGCTAATCCTCATCGTTAGTTAACCAATCTAGGTTAACTCATTCCTCATTAACTATTAAATTAATAATTATTATCACATAATAATTTACATCACATACTCACATTACATTTTCTCATAATCATATTATATATCACATGATTAATCAATTAATAATTACATACTCATATTAAATTATAATTAAACAAATTATAATTTAAACATCCACTTTAGTTATAACTAATCAATTTACATCTTATGTTAATCAAATTATAATTTAACAATTATAACGATTAATCAATCTACATCATGTATAATTAAACAAATTATAATTTATAATTAATTATGCATTTATTAAAATATAATTATAATTTAAATTACACATTCATCTTAATCATAATTATCCCATATTAATCAATTAAATTATAATTACACAAAATTATAATTTAAGTTAAACAAATAATCCACTAACCTTCATTATAATTTAACAAGTTATAGATTAAATTAAATCCTTACTCTAATTATAATTATTAAAATTATAATTGCATATGATGTTCACTACATTATAACCAAACAAATTATAACTTAAGTTAAACCTTTACTTAATTAAAATGAATTAACTAATAACAATTTAAGGCTTTCACCACCTTCTTCCTTTTCTATTTTGAAATAGCCAAATACATACTCATAACGTCTTATTGCAAATCTTGGTTCATGTTAACACATAACCAAATCAATTTAGGTTTTAAAACTGTACAAATACTTTAAGTTTTCTGCCTCTGCTAAGGTACTGGCGCAGCTGCGCAGCCACAAGTCTTGGCACCGGCGCAGCTGCGCAGGTGACCAGCCTGAGAAAACCCAGTGGCGCAGCTGCGCTGCTTCTGGCTGTGCTACCGGCGCAGCTGCGCATGTACACAGACAGAAGCAGGTAGTGCAGCCTCCCTGTTTCACCGATTAGACCCAGCATGCCATCAAACGGCAATAACAAGCTACTACAACAATGTATAGCATATACTTGATATAATACACTCATATAACATATCTCCAAACACAAAAATATTTAAACAACAATAATCAAAAGTTTTAGAAATCAAATTTGATATTTTCATAAAACTTATATATTTTATAAAACCATTCATTGTAAATCACTTTCTCAAGCAATTTAACTCTATATACATGCATTATATACGTAATTGAAGATAGCATCAAACAAATTCTTAATAAACATATTAACATATATCAATTTCATCAAACTAAAATCAACTATAATACCTAAAACTCATATGAACTCATATGAACATAACTTTTCTATTAAAACATGTTTCTACAATCAATTTGATTTCTGAAAATCATTGTTTATGGCATCTAATTAAATTTATAAACAGTATATTAACAAAATTCCAACATATATTCAACATAATTACTAACTTTCATGAAAACATTTTTACAGAGAAGTTCCACAACATAAAATACATTTTTAAAACTAAATTTAGAAGTTATACCCTTTGATTAGGCTTAGGAGAAGAAGATGATTGCTTAGCGAGAATTCTTTCAAGGTCTCTTTCCCCTTTCTTTCTCTTCTTCTTCCCTTATTCTCTGTTCTTCTTTTTCCTCTGCACTTTTCTTTCTTTGTTTTTCTTAGTTTGTAAAACTAACGTAGTTGTACTATATACAATATACATATAATACATATATTACATAAAACATGTAACTCCTAATAATAATTATATATACTAACTCTTATTAATTAGGTAAGTTACAAATTCAAAAGCCAACTTGGCTTGTTTGGCTACAAGAAAATTTGAAACTAGTTTTATTAAATCCAAACATAGTTTAGGTAATTTAGGGTTAGGCTAGTGTAAGGGCCCTGTTTGGCAACAATCTTTTAAAACAAAAGCAAGGGCCTTGTTCGGTAAAAAAATCATTTACAAATTCTTTTCCTTTTATTTTAATAAATCATTTTAACACATACTTTAATGTCATATTTTAATTAATTAAATATTAAACAACTAATTTAATCAATTAAAATCTAACATCGATAAATCACATAAAATTTGCCACATAATTATAATTACTTGCTAATTATAATTCATGTAACACTAACACATAAATCATCTAATTTAATTCTCTCGATTAAATTAGAACTATAATATAAAATTAATATACATCATTTAAATTAAATATTACACATTCATTTAATCGATATATAACACTTAATTAAATCATTCCATAAATCACATAATTTATTTATTTGACTCAATAAATAATTCAATTAAAATATTTATTTAATTAAAATTAACATTTAAATTATCTTCCCATAAATTCACATTTTTCACCATATATGACACGTATTCACATACTCAAACTCAAAACATCAGATAATAATAATTTTATTTATTAAATTCCTCATTTATAAATTCTAAAAATCTGGGATGTCACATGAAAAGCATGCTAACTCGAGTATATAGGTTCCATAATAAAATATGAACATGTGAACCTTACTAATGCACATTCTTAACAAAAGTATAAGTTTTGAATCTAAATCTTGACATGTTATATCGAAGTCTAGATTCTGATTTTACGAGCATGTTAGAATGGTTTAGAAATGTATAAAAGACATGTGGTCTTATGTATATATGGTTCATAGTATGACAAGAGCGTGTTAGACCTCACTATTGAACATTTCTATCAAAAATACAAGCTTTGATTGTGAACCTTAACATGTTATTGTAAGTTTCATATTCTGATATTTATGGACACATATGATAGTACTCTTAGACTCATTCATGTGTTATGCATATATATATATATGTCATGATTAGTTGCCGTGATTCAAGTTTAGCGTAAACGAAGCATGTTTTCAAGATAATAACAATGCTAGCTACATATATGCTATATGAATACTCATGAGCATGTCTAATACAAGTTATATGAATATCTTATGTGTTTAAAAAGCGAGCATGTTAGACCTTATGAGTTCGTGTCTTTGAATGGCTTTAAGAATTAACTTAAGAACCTATACCATGTATGATTGGATTTGGAAAAGTTATACAAACATAAAAGTATTCTTTAAAATGTATACATGCTATGTGAGATTATATGATGTTACTTGAACCCTATTTTGACGGTTAACTTATGAGAATGCCATAACTTGCTAAAATGAAATATATTTAGTATTGATTGTAGTCTTATATGATATTAATAATATGCGCGTATGTTTGCTAATTGTGGTAGTCTCACATGATAGTAATGATGTATAAATATGATCACCTTGAGAAAAGAGGAATTTAAGGATAGAAATTATATTCTATATAACTGTGTAGCTAGGTTAAAACTTTAGCTTATGTGTTGATCGTATATTCGAAGATAAAATGTGAAGTTAAATTATATGACTAATGAATATCATATATATACGTAATTGTATTACGATAGGAATCCGAAAGCGTTGGCTAACTTTACGTGAGTAAACTACGCATAAGGTAAGTATCCTAAACCCTTACATTACTTTATTCAACAGATATCGTAAGCGAGTATCTAAACCTTATCTCTTTGGATACAAGTATTCTATCTTTGTATATTGCGAACTAGTTCTCTACTTAAGCGTTTGAATTGAATTAGCATACTTGAACTCTTATTTCATTAAAGCTATTATTCATGTTGAACTTAGTATTGTTCTTGAATATTGTGAAAGTGTCTATGCCATTTGATTCGACTAGACTTATATTATTGAAAAGCGACCCAAACTAATTGATTGGTGTGAGATCTTGTATTTGACTGAGAAGAACAACCTTCTTTGAAGGGAATATATAATTGTCGGAGAACCGACGTGCACACTTGAGTATGAATGATTGTTATGCATAACGATGGTGCTTTAGGCTGATCACCTGTTGTACCTATTTTTGTTGGATTTTCAGTTTATTACTGTTAATTCTAGTAGAAGTTCATAGTCCTTAGCGACTGCTCAGTGTTTAGTCATCTTGAAATCTTGAATTGATTTGTTATTGAATCACATTCATATTATTCTGTCCTTAGCGACTATTATTGAAAACTGTTGATATTCTTGTTATCCTTGAACTACCAAACTTTGTTATACCCTTTCGAGAATTAAGAATTATATCACTTACCCTTATTGTATATTACTTGCTGAGTAATTTGTGTTCATTCTTGCTTTCCCTAAAATATTTCAGTTAAGGCAGAGCATGGCGAACCTTCGGGCGTTGATAAGGGCAAGAGCAAGGCTACCAACTGACTTGTCTCTTTTATGTTTTAAATATTTTAATATTGTATTAAGATGATGTAGTAAGATTGGATTTGATTATGTTTAAGCTTAAGTTAGATTATGTAATAAGTTGTTAATTGATATTATTATGTAATCTATTAAGTACTGTAGGTTGCGAGACTTGGGGAAATAATTATAATAAATCATTGTAAATTATTCTAGAATAGATTTTTCGATGTGATTGTGTGATATTTAGTTATTATTATTGTGATGTATTACCATGAGCACGTGATGAACCGAATTCGAGAGACCAAGTGGCGGTCACGGATTTGGGGGCGTCACAGGTTGGTATCAGAGCTGTAGTTATAAACCTTAGGAACGAGTGTCCTTAGACTATAACTTAGGCGAACTTATAAGTTGGAAAGGAGATGAAACTCACATAGAGTTTTCCCTAGAGCGAAACTTAGCGTGTTATGAAATGTAACTTCATTTTATACAATGAACTTATGTTTTATTTAACATTCTAATGGAGTTGCTGTTTGTTTATCTTGTGTTTGTGATTGTAGGATGACAGACACAGGTGTACCTAGTAGAGTGGCAGAGGAGTAGCGCAGGGATATACATGTAGTATACGAGGCACTTCTAGAGGCTACACCAGTGTAGGGTGTTGCACCGTTCGAGTCTGACGACGAGGATGAGATTGAGATAGATTCTGATCCAGAGGAGGAGCCGATGGAGGAGGAGCCAATGGGGGATGATCCAGTGGAGGACTATGATGAGGCTACAATAGAGGAACAGATGCTAGGAGAGTACGAGGAACGTATCCTAGAGTTAAACTGCCGGGTGCAAGAGCTGGAGACCGAGGCCCATGAGAGAGAGTCTGAGTTCCAGAAGCTGAGGGACGAAGACCATCAGAGGAAGCTGGCCATGCAGGAGTTAGAGGTGGAGATCGCTTACCGCAGGGAGGCAGGGATCCAGATGGGAACCTTATTTCACAGGTCCGTGGCGAGAAATATAGATCTGGCAGGGAAGCTGGAAGAAGTAGAACAGAGATAATTGAGTGAGAAGACTGAGAAAGAGGCACTCCATACTCAACCAGAATTGGAGGTGATGGATAGGATACACTTCGAGGAGAAGTGGGAAGCGTCTAATGAGAGAGCTGACGACCTAGAGGACGAGGTCAGGTGCAAAAAGAGAAAGATGAACAAGATGGGGTATGTGTTCCGTTCAGCTTTTGAGAGGGTGATTGATGGTGTGTACCACTACCCGGCAGAGCAGGGACAGACTCTACATACTTTGAGTCAAGAGCTGGTTGCGTATATAGCACAGGTGGAGTACAAGAGTGCAGTGGAGTGCGGGATGATGGAATGAAATTTCCTTAGATGATCTAGTGGTAATTTAGTAGAATTTATCTTTATGTGTTGTACATACTATGTTGCAATCCCGATCTTTTGTGTAAGATGTGGGATAATGATGTAAACCCCGAGTTAGCTTTTGTTGGAGGGGTAGTATGGTAGTAGGTTGGTATATTCCTCATCTTTTGTGATATTAGGGGATATATGTGATAACATTTATAGCAGTATGCTAGGGAAATCATGTAATGAAACGATTTGGCAGATGAATATAAATGAAGTTTATTTTAGAAATGTGTTATAAATTTATTCTTTTAAGTATTAAAGGAAATACTTAAGTAATATACTTGAATAATAATAAAATGAAAATTTGTGTTGCAGATAATGCTGCCCAGACGTAGATTGACTGCACCTGAAGAATCTATTAATAACGAGAGGGAACAAGTTGACCCGATCTAGAAACTGGTAGACTTGTTAGGAGAGACTTTAAGGGGAAGGAACAATGAACCCGTTCTCCCAAACCCTCAGACTGTGCCAGTAACAACCTTTACAGACTTTAAGAGTGTAGGACCCCAGAAGTTTGAGGGAACTACCGACCCAATCTTCGCACAAACGTGGATCAAGGAGATCGAAAAAGCTTTCACTATAGCTCGCATAGGCGAAGATCAGAAGACGGTATTTGCCACATACATGATGAGGGGAGAAGCGAACTACTGGTGGGAGGCTAACCAACAAAGAGCTGGAGAAGGGATAATAGCTTGGGATAAGTTTAAGACGCTGTTCTTTGAGAATTACTTCCCGAAGAGTATGAAGAATCGGATGGAGGTGAAGTTCTTAGAACTAAAACAAGGTGACATGACAGTGGCGCAGTACGCAGCTAAGTTTAATGAACTAGCGCCATTTGCGGAACACCAAGTTGGAGATGAAGAGAGGAAGGCTAGACGCTTCGAACAAGGGTTGAAGCCGTGGCTATTCAATAAGGTATCAGTTCTTCAAATTGATTCCTTTGCAACATTACTGGAAAAGGCAATCATTGCGGAAGGTTACAGTGAGGCCTTAAGTCTATATAACAAGGAGAAGAAAGGAAAGAATACTGGAGGAGAAAACCGTACGGGAGGAAGCAACTTGGGAAAGAGAAAATGGGTGAACAACAACAAAAACAACAATAATCAATCAGGGAATTCTTGTGGAGGTTTCAAGAAGAGGGCTGAAGGATGCCCAAAGTGTGGGAAGAATCACCAGGGCGAGTGCTGGAAGGGACGTGGCACTTGCTACAACTGCGGACAGGAAGGGAACATCTCGCCCAACTGTCCGAAGCCAAAGAAGATCCAAGGGTGTTTTGCTTGTGGCTCAACTGAGCACCGTATTAAGGATTGCCCAAAGAAGGGAAGTGGCGGGGGGTAACAATCAGCAAGGAGGCAACAAGCTGATGATCAGCGGGCCGACACAATCCAACCGCCCAACCGCCATAACTTTTAATATGATCGTCTAGGACGCCGTGGCTGCGAAGGACGTGGTGTCAGGTATAATCCCAATCAATGATATAAATGCTTATGTATTATTTGATTCGGGTGCCACCTGTTCTTTTATATCTGAAGAATTTGCTAGTAAACTTAGTACACCCCGAGAACGATTAGAAAATCCTTTGATCCTAGAAGTTGCTAATAAGGAACTGATCCCTATAGAATACGTTTATCGAGATTATCGCGCAAACATTAGAGAACATGAACTGAGCATAGACTTGATTCCTATTAGACTAGGAGAATTTAACGTAATAATGGGGATGGATTGGTTGTATAACCATGCTGCGACTATTGACTGTCAGAACTAGTGTGTGAACCTTCAGATACCGAATAAGTCTAAGGTAGTGTTTTATGGTAGCTCATCGCTTAAGCAATCTTGTTGCGTTACGATGATGCAGGCCAAGAAATTATTAAGGAAAGGATGTGTAGGTTATTTAGCTTACATCGTTGATACTCGAAAAAAGGGAGTACAAATTAAGGATATATCTGTAGTGAATGAATTTCAAGATGTGTTTCCGGACGATCTGCCTAGTCTTCCGCCAGACAGAGAAATCGAATTCGTAATAGACTTAGCACTGGGAACGGCACCGATTTTGAAAGCTCCATATCATATGGCGCCAGTAGAAATGAAGGAATTGATGATACAATTGCAAGAGTTGTTGGATAAGGGTTATATTCGACCGAGTGTTTCTCCTTGGGGAGCACCAGTGCTATTGTGACAGCCCCAAATTCGGGTCCTCTGACCCCGTCCGGTCGTCACGATCTAACATAAACATCCACCTCTAAACAACATACGATAACTAAAATGCGGAATATAATAAACGTACGTCGTTTATTCAAAAGGTGCTACTAGACCCAAGATTCGATAACCTTAATACAACATACAAACATACCCTAGAATAGTCAATAGGGTTCATATTACATCACAATAATTAATTAAACATAAAGATAAAGTATCCTCCTTGCAAACTAATCCTACATCTTCCCTTTACCCTTGTCGTTCCCTGAAGTCTCGGGCTTAACTACAATATAAGTCATGATATAGCAAGAATGAGCAACAAGTTTGCTCAGCAAGTTTAAATACAACAATAAAGAATATATCATGATGAAAAGAATATATCTGACAATGAATTCAACAATATGAATATCGGAAGCAGAATAATAATTGCTTTTAGAATAACTGATAGTCAAGTAGACTTTTGAACTATAAAACTCCAATGGACTCAATAGCTGATTGACCCTTTGGTTACTAGCTACAGAATAAGTACTTGAGGGGATCAGCCTCGCGTACGCCATGTATATGCATAACATTCAACTCTGCTGTTTGTATCTTTATACTAGATACCTGGGGTACTCCTCTATATATATAAGGGGCCTTCTTTCAGTCTAAGAATCATTACCGTCAATTGGTTTGGATAGCTTTTATAAAATTTGATACCTGTCTGACCGAACAAGGGTTCAGACTCTATCTGACACAGTTCAAGAATTATAGAACTTTAAATGATGTACAAGTCCAAGACTGTACGAACTCAAGTGCACCAAGTGCGAATAACGATAATATAGATGTGGAATAATTGTTAAGTAATTAAACCACCTAATAGCATGCTTGGAAATAAAGTTCAAGCTTTAAATAATTAACTGTCAATACGGTAATAACCTGCTCAATACGATATGAGAAGGATAGGAACTTGCACAATAAAGAGTGTAAGAGAACTTGTATTCAATCAAGTGAAGTTAAGAAACTCGTTTACACGATTCATTGAATAAGGTAGTGAAAGAATTTAGAATACTTGAATTCAATATAACAATTAAATAAAGTTAGGAAACTTGCACAACCAAAGAGTGAAGTTAGAACACTTACCTGATTGCTCAGCTACAATTAAGTTCTAGCTTTAATTAACATGCGTTGAAAGGACCTAACATTAATAAATCGGCCTATCAGTTACCATGTGTAAACCAATATAAGTCCATACTTACAAGCATCTACTTATCATATAAGTTTATCACGTAATTCATGTAAGTCAATCACTATGACTGAGTCTATAAACAATTAACTCTGTCCTTGATTTAATAGTTTTAGAACACGTAGTTTCTAAAAATCAACGTAGGTTTGAATATTTAGCATTTTAAATTAATCATGCTTCAAGAATATACTTTGAAATTTGAATTCTAGCATGCTCACCCTATTCAATTCAAAATCGTATGTCTTTATGCCGTCCATTCACATACTTTAAGCCATACACGTTCATGCTTCAAAATCGATTACTAGAGTCATGTCATCACATAACAAGGCTTAACAATATTTAATATGCATGCTTGAGTATACTACACACATATACTTTAATCACGTAGTTCATGCTTCGGAAATTCATTTCTTATGAATACGTGCATATGCGAAATTCACGCTTTGATCAAACGAGGTCTATGTTAATATGCTTATAGGTATAATGAACGTTAATACACATGTTCGCATGATCATAATATCATTTTCATGGTAATCGACGCTATTTAGTTTTCTCATTCTAAGTTTTCATATCGAAAATTACATTAAGTCAACAAGATATCATAACACATGTTAAGTGCATTGTAGTCATGACTCACATGCCTTAGAACCCATTTATATGCCACATATATGTTCTTAAATAGTCAGAGAAAAGACATTAAGTCTTAGTCAAGTTTGTTTTCAAAAGTTTTAAGTTTCTCATTTTGAAATCGTCCGAATCTTGCAATCACGTATGCTAGTGTGTGAACACACTTTAGACTCGTATTTCATGACAATATAAACCATACTATTGTGTTTACAAAATCAGAATGTTCACGTGATACGTCCATGACAAGGTTTACTTTTGAAATTACAAGTTTCCCTTTTTAAAATATATGTTTTTCTTTTCGTAAAACATGGCCATAACATATATGTGTAGCATCAAGGAATACCTACTTATACCATGTCATTGTACTAATACTTATAGTTTAATCATGTTCACATACTTGTTTCAATGGTATATCACATGTTAGTATATCACAGCAGCTTGACAGAAGCAGAAAGCAAAACTGGCCACAGGAACCTGCGCAGCTGCGCAGGCACCAGGTATAAACCCGGCACAGCTGCGCCGGTGTCCGGCCAGTGCTTGAGCAGTTTCTGCTTTGGCAGAAGCTTAAGCCATACTCAGATTTCTTCAATAATTTGATCCTATACCAGCCATATTACAGTTTCTAAACTATCATAACAACTTATACAACACATAGCAAGCATTCTCTAATCAAATGATCATTCAATTTAACACAATCAAGAATTTGATAATGAAGATCATGAATGGAAATTACCTCTGTTATATGGACTAGCTGCTATCTCTCGCCCTTACTGATCTCTCCCAGCAATTTACTCAATATAATGCTATACTTAGGAAAATCTCAGCAACTCAAAAGATGAAGGAGAAAACTTTATATATAGCCAAATAAATAACCAGACAATACTATCATCCTCCAAATTAATTCAAAGGATTGCAAGAATGTATAATGGATAAGAAGAAGTTGGTGAGAGTTGGTAGATTCAATCATGAATCCCACATCTCTTATAATCATGAGCTAGAATTTGTGAATTTGAGGAAGATATAGAATAGGCTAGCTTCTCACGTGAAGTGGAATTTGAGGGGTGACTCTCAATTAGGGACAAGACCAAACTCAGCATTTGCAAATACCACACTTGGGTTATATCATATATACACATAATATATACACTTAGGCTATTCTTAGTTTATACATTTAATTGGTTACAATGTTATTTCAATTAATAACACAATGTATCAAATAGGGGTACACCACATATAATCCATGCACATTTTCCTTAATACCGCATGTAAAGCAATTGGGTATTATTATTACTATACTAACTGTTACTATAATCATTATACTAACTTATTGAAATCATTTATCAATTAATAATGTTATTGATATTAATATAAGGTAATAGGGTATTCATCAAATTTTACCCACACACATTATGTCACATAAACAATATTATTATGTAACTCTATTAATGCAATTAATCTTACTATATAGTCTATAATATATATTTATGTGTCACCTTGTACTATATATAATATATAGCTAACTACCATCTCTTAAAAGTTTAGTGTCGCATGCTTGTGTATAACAGTAAATAAATTAAATATAATAATATTATATTATCAGTTCTCTTACTCATTAATTATTATTTATTCATAATAATAATTAAACAACACATTATCGATTGATTAATCATAATTGAAATTAATCAATAGGTTCAAATCTTGCCACTATATTCAATTAAATAAATTGAATATTTAATTATTAATAATCTCATAAATTCTCTGATATTAAATCCTTAAGGTTAGTCCACTAATTTAAATAACTCATTAGTGACTTCCTTTAATCATTTCACAATTCTCACCCCCACATAAGGTTTAAATAAACTCACAAAATTAACTCGTTAAAAATTAAATCACATATTTAATAAATAAGGAGTTTAAAATTCATCGTCGTTACATCCCTCCCCCCTTATAAAAATTTCGTCCTCGGAATTGTAAAAAAAATAAGGTTACTCAAATAAAAACGGATAATTCGCTCTCATTTTCTCTTCTAGCTCCCATGTAGCTTCTTCCACTGCGTGATTCCTCCAAAGAATCTTAACGGAATGAATGATCTTATTCCTCAGCTTCTGTTCCTTCCTATCTAGTATCTGGACAGGAACTTCTTCGTATGATAAGTCTTTCTCGACTTGGATCGGCTCATAGGAGATAACATGCTTGTAGTCTGGTTTATACGGCCGCAACACTGACACATGAAACACGTTGTGAATGTGTTCAAGTTCAGGAGGTAACGCCACCTCGTACGCCACTTCACCGACTCGCCTCAGAATCTCGAACGGTCCTATGAACCTAGGGCTTAACTTGCCCTTCTTCCCAAAACGAATCTTCCCCTTCCAAGGAAATACTTTCAGAAAAGCATAGCTTCCTAATTCAAATTCTTTCTTCTTGCGATGCAAATCTGCATATTTCTTCTGGCGATCTTGAGCCGCTACCAGCCATGCTCTTATCACTTTGATAATCTCTACAGTCTGCTGTACCAATTCTGGTCCCAACAGTCGACGTTCTCCAACTTCGTCCCAACACAACGGTGTTCGACATTTTCTCCCATATAGTGCCTCGTACGGTGGCATTCCGATACTAGCGTGATAACTATAGTTGTACACGAACTCTACTAATGGAAGGTGATCCTTCCAACTACCCTTGAAGTCCATTACACAAGCTCGGAGCATGTCTTCAAGTGTTTGAATTGTTCTTTCATTTTTCCCATTGGTTTGCGGATGATATGCGGTACTCATTCGTAACTGTGTCCCCAATCTCTCTTGAAGACTCTTCCAAAAATTTGACGTGAAACGCGGATCTCTATCAGATACAATAGATACCGGCACCCCATATCTTGAGATAATTTCCTTGACATATAATCTGGCTAACTGATCCAAACTATTCTTAATCCTAATCGGCAAAAAGTGAGCTGACTTCGTAAGACGATCTACAATTACCCATATGGCGTCGTGCCCTTTCTGCGTTGCCGGAAGTCCTACCACAAAGTCCATCGTGATGTGTTCCCATTTCCATTCTGGAATCTCTAATGGTTGTAATAACCCGCTTGGTCGTTGGTGCTCTGCCTTGACTCTCTGACAAGTTAAACACCTACTTACGCATTCTGCAACCTCCTTCTTCATGTTTGGCCACCAAAAGTGATGACGCAAATCTTGGTACATCTTCGTGCTTCCTGGGTGTATCGAGTATCTCGTACTGTGCGCTTCTTGCAAAATTTCTTCTCTCAGTTCCGGTACTAATGGTACCCAAATTCGTCCTTCAAACCTTAGCAGTCCAGTGCTATCAATCTTGAATTTCAAATCATCACCTTCAACAATCCGCTTCTTGATAATATTACAATCTTCGTCCTTCTCTTGTGCCTCTTTAACCTTATCTAATAAAGTCGGGCTCGCTATCACTGAAAATTATTTCTCGTTGGTCTCCATCGGATACTTAACCTCCAAATCCAGTCGTTCGAATTCTTTCATTAATATTTCTTGAACGGTTAACTTCGATAACTTCTCTCTGCCTTTTCTGCTCAAGGCATCTGCCACCACATTTGCTTTGCCTGGATGATACAGAATCTCACAATCATAATCTTTGATCAATTCTAGCCATTGGCGCTGCCTCATGTTTAATTCTTTCTGCGTGAAGATATACTTCAGACTCTTGTGGTCCGTATATATCTCACACTTCTCACCATACAAATAATGCCTCCAAATCTTCAAGGCAAAAACTACTGCTGCTAATTCTAGGTCATGAGTCAGATAACCCTTCTCATAATCTTTCAGCTGACGTGAAGCGTACGGAATGACCCTGCCGTGTTGCATTAGTACACAGCTAAGACCTTTGTGTGACGCATCGCTATACACTAAAAACCCTCCCGTGTTATCCGGTAAAGCTAACACAGGTGCTTGACTAAGCCTCTTCTTCAATTCTAGGAAACTCTCTTCACACTTCTCCGTCCAAACGAACTTAACTGTCCTCCTAGTAAGATTGGTCAACGGCGATGCTAATTTCAAAAAATCCTGGATGAATATCCGATAGTATCCCGCTAATCCTAAGAAACTCCTGATTTTTATTGGCGTCTTCGGCTGCTCCCAATTGATAACCGCTTCTACCTTTGCAGGATCCACCGAAACACCATTCTTGTCGATAACGTGCCCCAAAAACTGCACTCTCTGCAACCAAAATTCACACTTGGAGAATTTTGCATACAGTTTCTCTCTCCTTAATGTCTCCAACACTATTCTAAGATGCTCGGTGTGTTCTTCCTCCGTCTCTGAATACACCAGAATGTCATCGATGAATACGACAACGAACTTATCCAAATATTGTTTGAACACTCTGTTCATCAAGTCCATAAATGCTGCCGGCGCATTCGTCAATCCGAATGACATTACCAAAAACTCAAAGTGTCCATACCGAGTTCTGAATGCCGTCTTTGGAATATCCTCCGGCCTCACCTTCAGTTGATGATAACCGGTCCTCAAGTCAATCTTTGAAAAGTACTTTGCCCCCTTCAACTGATCAGACAAATTGTCGATCCTAGGCAATGGGTACTTGTTCTTAATGGTGACCTTGTTCAACTCTCAGTAGTCGATACAAAGTCTGAGCGATCCATCTTTCTTCTTCACGAATAAGACTGGCGCTCCCCACGGTGATACGCTCGATCGAATGTATCCCTTATCCAATAACTCTTGTAATTGAGCCATCAGTTCCTTCATCTCTACCGGTGCCATACGATACAACGCTTTATATACCGGTGCTGTCCCTGGTGCCAAATCAATGACAAACTCAATTTCTCTATCCGGTGGCAATCCTGGAATCTCGTCTGGGAAGACATCGGTGAATTCCCTTACAATAGATATCTGACCCAGTTCACCCTCGACTCGTCGAGTATCAACCCCGTGAGCCAAATAACCTATACAACCCTTCTTAAGCAATCTCTGTGCTTGCATCATCGTCAGACAATGAGATTGTCTCGGTGATTTACTACCATAAAATACCACCTTTGACTTATTCGGAGTCTTAAGGTGTACGCACTTCTTCTTACAGTCGATAACTGCTCCGTGATTCGATAACCAATCCATTCCAAGGATTACATCGAACTCCCCCAAACGAATCGGTATCAAATCCACTCTAAGCTTAAATCCTCGCAATTCGGTATAACAGTTCCTATGAATGTATTCTACGGGAATAATTTCCTCGTTCGCTACTCTACGTTCATTGGGTGTTCTAATCTTTCTCGGGGTAAATCTAATCGTTTAGCAAATTATTCGGAAACAAAAGAGCAGGTAGCACCCGAATCAAATAACACATAAGCATCAATATCATTGACCGGGATGATACCTGACACCACGTCCTTAGACTCCACCGCATCCTGAACGGTCATGTTGAACGTGCGTGCCGTTGGTCTGTTGGATTGACTGGCTGGCCCTCCGATGCTCAGTCCATTGTTGTTGTTGCTGCGATTGTCGCTAGCTGCATCACCCTTTTTCTTCGGGCAGTCTTTGATTTGATGGTCTGGGGCTCCACATGAGAAACACCCTCCTTTCTGCTTATTCGGACACTGAGGAGCTATGTGACCCTGTTGTCCACAATGGTAACAAGCGTTCTTTCCCTTCATGCACTCCCCCAAGTGATTCTTCACACAGTTGTTGCACCTTACACTTTTCTTGGCCTCTCCCCCGGACTTGTTGCCTCTCCGTCCATTTTCGTTTGTTGGGGTTGCTGCCTCCACTGCTTCCCCCTTTTTGTCCTTCATGCCCGGTCTTCTTTTCTTGTTTAAATCTAGCAATGGCTTCATTGCCTTCTTCGGCAATGATAGCCCTTTCCAGTATATCAGAGTAAGTCTTAATCTTCAATACCGCGACTGCTTTCTGCACCTATGGTTTCAGTCCTAATTCGAACCTTCTTGCCTTCCTGGCTTCCATGTCCACTTGATGTGAAGCGAATCGGGCCAACTCGTTAAATCTTGTCGCGTACTCTGCGACAGACATACTACCTTGCTTCAATTCCAGAAACTTAACTTCCATATCCTGTTGCGTATTCTTCGAGAAGTAATTCTCGAGAAATAACTCCTTAAATTTATCCCAAGGAATAACTCCTTCGCCTGCTCGTCCCTTATTGGCCTTCCACCAATAGTTAGCCTTGCCCTTCATCATGAAAGTGGCAAAACTCGTCTTCTGTGCTTCGGCCACTCGTGCGACCTCAAACACTTTCTCTATCTCTTCTATCCAGGTTTAGGCTTCGATTGGGTCCAAGGTTCCCCGGAACTCCGGTGGTCCTACCAATTTAAAATCTTTGAAACTAGCTAAGTGATGTCCTGGCTGCCCTACTGCTGGCTGGGGTCTATTATGCATTGCCTCAGTTAACAAGTTAACGAAGTTTTGCATAGGGTCGATATTTTCCCCTCCACCATTATTAACGGATCCTTCCTCCCTCCGGTTCCGCTGTAGTCTCCTAGGCGGCATGATCCTGGAGAAAGGAAGAAAACATTATGCTTTACGTGATATGCTATTAATGTTAGCATTAAGAAGTTTAAGACGTCTATCAATCATATGTGATTCAAATAAACAACTTCAGTATCACAATAAAAATCGATGGATCTCCTCAACCCATCACTTACATACTCTACTTGAGTTTCTACTAAGGTTATAACCTAGGTTTCGCATTCCTAACGTTTATAACCTAAAGCTCTGATACCAACCTGTGACAGCCCCAAATCCGGGTCCTCTGACCCCGGTCCAGTCGTCATGATCTAACATAAACATCTACCTCTAAACAACATACGATAACTAAAATGCGGAATATAATAAACGTACGTCGTTTATTCAAAAGGTGCTACTAGTCCCAAGATTCGATAACCTTAATATAACATACAAACATACCATATAATAGTCATTAGGGTTCATATTACATAACAATAATTAATTAAACATAAAGATAAAGTCTGCTCCTTGTAAACTAATCCTACATCTTCCCTTTACCCTTGTCCTTCCCTGAAGTCTTGGGCTTAACTACAATATAAGTCATGATATAGTAAGAATGAGCAACAAGTTTGTTCAGGAAGTTTAAATACAACAATAAAAAATATATCATGATGAAAAGAATATATCTGACAATGAATTCAACAATATGAATATCGGAAGCAGAATAATAATTGCTTTTAGAATAACTGATAGTCAAGTAGACTTTTGAACTATAAAACTCCAATGGACTCAATAGCTGATTGACCCTTTGGTTACTAGCTACAGAATAAGTACTTGAGGGGATCAGCCTCACGTACGCCATGTATATGCATAACATTCAACTCTGCTGTTTGTATCTTTATACTAGATACCTGGGGTACTCCTCTATATATATAAGGGGCCTTCTTTCAGTCTAAGAATTCTTACCATCAATTGGTTTGGATAGCTTTTATAAAATTTTATACCTGTCTGACCGAACAAGGGTTCAGACTCTATCTGACACAGTTCAAGAATTATAGAACTTTAAATGATGTACAAGTCCAAGAATGTACGAACTCAAGTGCACCAAGTGCGAATAACGATAATATATATGTGGAATAATTGTTAAGTAATTAAACCACCTAATAGCATGCTTGGAAATAAAGTTCAAGCTTTAAATAAGTAACTGTCAATACGGTAATAACCTGCTCAATATGATATGAGAAGGATAGGAACTTGCACAATAAAGAGTGTAACAATTAAATGAAGTTAGGAAACTTGCACAACCAAAGAGTGAAGTTCGGAGACTTGCCTGATTGCTCAGCTACAATTAAGTTCTAGCTTTAATTATCTTGCGTTGAAACGACCTAACATTAATAAATCGGCCTATCAATTACCATGTGTAAACCAATATAAGTCCATACTTACAAGCATCTACTTATCATATAAGTTTATCACGTAATTCATGTAAGTCAATCACTATGACTGAGTCTATAAACAATTAACTCTGTCCTTGATTTAATAGTTTTAGAACACCTAGTTTCTATACATCAACGTTGGTTTGAATATTTAGCATTTCAAATTAATCATGCTTCAAGAATATACTTTGAAATTTGAATCCTAGCATGCTCACCCTATTCAATTCAAAATCGTATGTCTTTATGCCGACCATTCACATACTTTAAGCCATACACGTTCATGCTTAAAAATTGATTACTAGAGTCATGTCATCACATAACAAGGCTTAAAAATATTTAATATGCATGCTTGAGTATACTACACACATATACTTTAATCACGTAGTTCATGCTTCGGAAATTCATTTCTTATGAATACGTGCATATGCGAAATTCACGCTTTGATCAAACGAGGTCTATGTTAATATGCTTATAGGTATAATGAACGTTAATACACATGCTCGCATGATCATAATATCATTTTCATGGTAATCGACGCTATTTAGTTTTCTCATTCTAAGTTTTCATATCGAAAATTACATTAAGTCAACAAGATATCATAACACATGTTAAGTGCATTGTAGTCATGACTCACATGCCTTAGAACCCATTTATATGCCACATATATGTTCTTAAATAGTCAGAATCTAAAAGACATTAAGTCTTGGTCAAGTTTGTTTTCAAAAGTTTTAAGTTTCTCATTTCGAAATCGTCCGAATCTTGCAATCACGTATGCTAGTGTATGAACACACTTTAGACTCGTATTTCATGACAATATAAACCATACTATTGTGTTTACAAAATTAGAATGTTCACGTGATACGTCCATGACAAGGTTTACTTTTGAAATTACAAGTTTCCCTTTTTAAAATATATGTTTTTATTTTCGTAAAACATGGCCATAACATATATGTGTAGCATCAAGGAATACCTACTTATACCATGTCATTGTACTAATACTTATAGTTTAATCATGTTCACATACTTGTTTCAATGGTATATCACATGTTAGTATATCACAGCAGCTTGACAGAAGCAGAAAGCAAAACTGGCCACAGGAACCTGCGCAGCTGCGCAGGCACCAGGTATAAACCCGGCGCAGCTGCGCCGGTGTCCGGCCAGTGCTTGAGCAGTTTCTGCTTTGGTAGAAACTTAAGCCATACTCAGATTTCTTCAACAATTTGATCCTTTACTAGCCATATTACAGTTTCTAAACTATCATAACAACTTATACAACACATAGCAAGCATTCTCTAATCAAATGATCATTCAATTTAACACAATCAATAATTTGATAATGAAGATCATGAATGGAAATTACCTCTGTTATATGGACTAGCTGCTATCTCTCGCCCTTACTGATCTCTCCCAGCAATTTACTCAATATAATGCTATACTTAGGAAAATCTCAGCAACTCAAAAGATGAAGGAGAAAACTTTATATATAGCCAAACAAATAACCAGACAATACTATCATCCTCCAAATTAATTCAAAGGATTGCAAGAATGTATAATGGATAAGAAGAAGTTGGTGAGAGTTGGTAGATTCAATCATGAATCCCACATCTCTTACAATCATGAGCTAGAATTTGTGAATTTGAGGAAGATATAGAATAGGCTAGCTTCTCACGTGAAGAGGAATTTGAGGGGTGACTCTCAATTAGGGACAAGACCAAACTCAGCATTTGCAAATACCACACTTGGGTTATATCATATATACACATAATATATACACTTTGGCTATTCTTAGTTTATACATTTAATTGGTTACAATGTTATTTCAATTAATAACACAATGTATCAAATAGGGGTACACCACATATAATCCATGCACATTTTCCTTAATACCGCATGTAAAGCAATTGGGTATTATTATTACTATACTAACTGTTACTATAATCATTATACTAACTTATTGAAATCATTTATCAATTAATAATGTTATTGATATGAATATAAGGTAATAGGGTATTCATCAAATTTTACCCACACACATTATGTCACATAAACAATATTATTATGTAACTCTATTAATGCAATTAATCTTACTATATAGTCTATAATATATATTTATGTGTCACCTTGTACTATATATAATATATAGCTAACTACCATCTCTTAAAAGTTTAGTGTCGCATGCTTGTGTATAACAGTAAATAAATTAAATATAATAATATTATATTATCAGTTCTCTTACTCATTAATTATTATTTATTCATAATAATTATTAAACAACACATTATCGATTGATTAATCATAATTGAAATTAATCAATAGGTTCAAATCTTGCCACTATATTCAATTAAATTAATTGAATATTTAATTATTAATAATCTCATAAATTCTCTGATATTAAATCCTTAAGGGTAGTCCACTAATTTAAATAACTCATTAGTGACTTCCTTTAATCATTTCACAATTCTCACCCCCACATAAGGTTTAAATAAACTCACAAAATTAACTCGTTAAAAATTAAATCACATATTTAATAAATAAGGAGTTTAAAATTCATGGTCGTTACAGCTATTCGTTAAGAAGAAGGATGGATCGATGAGACTCTGTATCGATTATCGAGAATTGAATAGAGTAACGATCAAGAACCGATATCCGCTACCGAGGATAGACGACCTGTTTGATCAACTGAAGGGAGCAATGTGTTTCTCAAAAATTGACCTACGAATAGGATATCATCAACTTTAAGTGAGGGATGAGAACATACCGAAGACTGCGTTTCGAACCCGTTATGGACAGTACGAGTTTTTGGTAATGTCATTTGGATTGACTAATGCTCCGACAACATTTATGGACTTGATGAACCGAGTTTTCAAGCCATACTTGGATAAATTTGTCATCGATGACATTTTGATCTACTCGAAGACAGAGGAAGAACACGCCGAACATCTGAAGATTATTTTGGAGGCACTAAGGAAGGAGAAGATGTATGCGAAATTTTTTAAGTGCGAATTTTGGATGGAGAAAGTTCAATTCTTAGGTCACGTTGCGAAGGTTGAAGTAATAAGTAATTGGGAACAACCGAGAACACCGACGGAGGTAAGAAGTTTTTTAGGGTTAGCCAGGTACTATCGAAGATTTATCCAAGATTTTTCTAAGATAGCAACCCCGCTGACCAATTTGACTAGAAAGACGGTGAAATTTGTATGGACCGACAAATGTGAAGAAAGTTTTCAGGAGTTGAAGAAGAGATTGAGCGAAGCACCTGTGTTATCATTATCAGATGATGCGGGAAATTTTGTGGTGTATAGTGATGCGTCGCACAAGGGACTTGGTTGTGTGCTCATGCAACACGGAAAGGTTATTGCGTATGCGTCATGACAACTTAAGGATTACGAGAAACGATACCCTACTCACGACTTAGAGTTAGCGGCAGTAGTTTTTGCGTTAAAGATTTGGAGGCATTATTTGTATGGAGAGAAATGTGAGATATACACGGACCACAAGAGTCTGAAATATATCTTCACACAGAAGGAGTTGAATATGCATCAGAGGAGGAGGTTAGAATTGATCAAGGATTATGACTGCGATATTCTTTATCACCAGGGAAAGGCAAACGTGGTTGCCGATGCTCTGAACAGAAAAGGAAGGGAAAAGTTGTTTAATTTAACGACTCAGGAAGAATTGATAAGAGAAATGGAGAAATTGGAGATAAAGTGAAAGGACCAGAAAAGTCTGGTGAGAAGTTAATTGTAATGGAAGCTTGTCCGACGTTGTTGGATAGAGTGAAGGAAGCCCAGGAAATACATGAAGAGTGTGAGAAAATCCGAAATAGGATCACAGAAAATGAGGAAGAGAAATTTCGAATGGATAAAGACGGTATCTTAAGATTCGAAGGAAGAGTGTGGGTACCAGCGGTAACCGAGTTGAGGGAAGAGATTTTGCACGAGGCACATAATACGACGTATTTCGTTCATCCGGGAAGCACTAAGATGTACCGAGATTTGAAACAACATTTTTGGTGGCCCAATTTAAAACGGGAAGTTGCAGAGTGCGTCAGTAGATGTTTGACTTGCCAACGCGTTAAAGCAGAGCATCAACGGCCGAGTGGTTTACTACAACCGTTAGAAATACCAGAGTGGAAATGGGAGCATATTACCATGGACTTCGTGGTAGGACTTCCAGTTACACAGAAAGGTTATGATGCCATTTGGGTTATCGTGGATCGACTAACGAGACCGCACATTTTCTACCAATCAAGATCCGCTACAGTTTGAATCAGTTAGCGAGCCTATACATAAAAGAAATTGTCTCACGACATGGAGTGCCGGTGTTAATTGTCTCTGATCGAGATCCGAGCTTCACGTCCAATTTTTGGAAGAGTTTGTAAGAGAGAATGGGAACGCAGTTGAGGTTGAGTACCGCCTATCATCCTCAGACAGACAGACAGAGTGAGCAAACTATACAAACGCTGGAGGACATGCTTAGGACTTACGTGATGGATTTTAAGGGAAGTTGGGACGACCACCTACCCTTAGTCGAATTTGCGTATAATAATAGTTACCATGCGAGTATCGGCATGCCACCGTACGAAGCTCTTTACGGAAGAAAGTGCAGAACGCCATTATGTTGGGACGAAGTCAGGGGAGCGACGAATACTCGGACCAGAGCTAGTACAACAAACCGCAAATGTGGTCACAGTGATAAGAGCCAGACTAGTAGCAGCTCAAGGTCGCCAGAAGAAATACGCAGAATTGCATCGACAGAACTGAGACTATAAAGTCGGCAGTTTTGTATTTTAAAAGGTATCTCCATGGGGAAAAATCCGTTTCGGCAAGGAAGGAAAATTGAGTCCAAGATTCATAGGACCGTTCGAGATACTGAAGCGAGTGGGCGAAGTGGCATACAAAGTTGCGTTACCACCCGAACTGGAGCACATCCACAACGTGTTTCACATTTTCGTGTTGCGACCGTACAAAGCCGACTACAAGCACGTGATTTCTTACGAGCCCATTCAAGTGGAGAAGAACTTGGCATATGAAGAAATTCCTGTCCAGATATTAGATAGGAAAGAGCAAACCTTGAGAAATAAAATTATATCTTCTGTAAAAGTACTTTGGCGTAACCACGATGTCGAGGAGGCTACGTTAGAATTAGAAGATAGGATGATGAGGGATTATCCCCATTAATTTGTGTAACCTTGTAGCAATTCCGGGAAGGAATTTTTATAAGGGGGGGGGGGAGGATGTAATACCCGAGAATTTCTAATATTATTAATTAAATATATTAATGGGAATGAGAATTTATTTAATATAAATGATTTTGTGTTATGAGATGAATTAATTCAAATTATATAAAATTGAATAATTATAATAATTGAGAAATTTATGGAGTTTGCGATAAACTCGTTGATAGCCTTGTGTGGCACAGTGATGAGGATTATTAATGATTATATTAATTAACAAATGAATTATTAAGTAAACAATTAATCTATATTAATTGTTTATTTGCTATTGTAGAATATTAATTAATTGTTGTGGAATATTAACTGTGATTGATTAATAATATGTGATTATTATTATTGCACGAATAATAATAATAATAATGAGCAACGTGTCTATAATATGATAAGATTTATATTTATATACTGTGAGTGATAAATGAGCAATGGTTGTGGCAGTTAATAATTTCATTATTAATCAATAAGGAATGGATTAATTAATATTATCGTTAATTAATCAATGAGATGAATAATTTATTTATTTGATATTATGAATAATAAAATAAATAAGTAAGTTATTAATATAATAAGATTATATTGTACAAGCATGCAATAATTAAATATAAAGTATATAGAACACAACTATATTATATAGTGTGGTGCAACATTTTTGTGACTATACTTTATATATGGACCATGTATTGGGATTTATTAAACTATGTAAGCTACATGATTAATACCTATGTGACAATATGTATGTAAGTATACATTAAATTAATACATCTTGAAAGGGTTGTAAACAAGGGTTGATTAATAGAATTTAATAATAAAAGAAATAATGTGATGTGATTATATCCAAGAAAATTATACCAGTATGATAAAAATGTACCTGGATTATATGTGTACAAGTGACACTTACTACATTATGTGAATTATAGTGTGACATTTCAATTAAAGTCATATGTATAAAATATATATATGTGTAGATAGCCTAAGTATTTAATACATATGTGTATAATGATTTAAGTGTAGTATGTTGCTAGAAGGCTGAGTTTGTTTTGCTGGGAGAAGCACTATCTCCTTTACGTTAAATACACAAGCTATCCTACTCCCCTATTCTTCCTTAAACTCAGCAACATAGGCTAGCAAATGATGAAGAAGGGTGTGGCTATCATGATGGATTTCAACCACCATTACCAACCCCCTAATAACCTCCCTGCAATTCAAATCTTTCGTTAGTTTGAAATGGTAGGCAATTGCATTGTCTATATATATGTTCTTCTATAAATAATAGCTCCTCTCATCTCTTTTCAATTGCTGATATTTGTATAAATGTTGAGTTGAGAGCTAGTATATCATCAGTGTTAGCATTCTGAGAAGTGGAGAATTCAAATTCCATTAACAGAGGTATAATCCCATTTCTGTATTCTTCATTCTTGGTTTTTGTCAAAAGTTTCTATTCTTGAAATTCTCTGTCAAAGTAAGCTTCTAGATTATGGATGCAATTCATGCTAATTGAATTATAGGAAGCTGTGTAGTTGTTATATGGACTTGTATACATGTTGGGATTACAAAATAGCTTCCTTGTTTTTCATTTTCATTTTCTGTCTCTGAGATTTCTGTGAAAACTTAAATTCTTGAATTGGTGAAATTGGATGACAATTAGAGGTTAGAATGTTTATTTGAATGTTATATGGCCTTAGTAGTATGTTTAAAAGCACAATGTAACTGCTTGGGACTGATTCGGTGAAGTAATTTTGTGAATTGGACTGATAACTGCCGAAGCATACTGTCGTCCGTCCAGGACCAGGGGTGGTGCAGCTGCGCCGGCTTGGCCTTGGCATGCTGCGCAGCTGCGCAAGACACTGTCTGCAGTTTTTGATTTTCTACTTGATTCTGCTAAGCGTAAATTGTTGAGATAAATTAGAAAAAGCATGCTAGCATGAGTGGTACATATATATGGGTATACTAAGGCAATGTAAGCATGTTTTACTAAGAGTTACACGCATACTTATAGTTTGAGATAAACTTAGCGTTTTATAAACAAACTTCGAATTTGAAAGCGAACTCGATATGTATACTTGCCATGCTAACATTCTGACCTTGCAAACATATTAGTATGATTTAAGGATGTATGAAAAGCATGCTAACTCGAGTATATAGGTTCCATAATAAAATGTGAACATGTGAACCTTACTAATGCACATTCCTAACAAAAGTATAAGTTTTGAATCTAAATCTTGACGTGTTATATCGAAGTCTAGATTCTAATTTTACGAGCATGTTAGAATGGTTTAGAAATGTATAAAAGACATGTGGTCTTATATATATATGGTTCATAGTACGACAAGAGCGTGTTAGACCTCACTATATGCTTTGATTAAACATTTCTAACAAAAATACATGCTTTGATTGTGAACCTTAACATGTTATTGTAAGTTTCATATTCTGATATTTATAGACACATATGATAGTACTCTTAGACTCATTCATGTGTCATGCATATATATATACCATGATTAGTTGCTGTGATTCAATTTTAGCGTAAACGAAGCATGTTTTCAAGATAATAACAATTCTAGCTACATATATGCGATACGAATACTCATGAGCATGCCTAATACAAGTTATATGAATATCTTATGTGTTTAAAAAGCGAGCATGTTAGACCTTATGAGTTCGTGTCCTTGAATGGCTTTAAGTATTAACTTAAGAACCTATACCATGTATGATTGGATTTGGAAAAGTTATACAAACATAAAAGTATTCTTTAAAATGTATACATGCTACGTGAGATTATATGATGTTACTTGAACCCGATTTTGACGGTTAACTTCTGAGAATGCCATAACTTGCTAAAATAAAATATATTTAGTATTGATTGTAGTCTTATGTGATATTAATAATATGCGAGTATGTTTGCTAATTGTGGTAGTCTCACATGATAGTAATGATGTATGAATATGATCACCTTGAGAAAAGAGGAAGTTAAGGATAAAAATTATATTCTATATAACTGTGTAGCTAGGTTAAAACTTAGCTTATGTGTTGATCATATATTCGAAGATAAAATGTGAAGTTAAATTATATGACTAATGAATATCATATATATACGTAATTGTATTACGATAGGAATCCGAAAGTGTTGGCTAACTTTACGTGAGTAAACTACGCATAAGGTAAGTATCCTAAACCCTTACATTACTTTATTCAATAGATATCGTAAGCGAGTATCTAAACCTTATCTCTTTGGATACAAGTATTCTATCTTTGTATATTGCGAACTAGTTCTCTACTTAATTATTTGAATTGAATTAGCATACTTGAACTCTTATTTCATTAAAGCTATTATTCATGTTGAACTTAGTATTGTTCTTGAATATTGTGAAAGTGTCTATGCCATTTGATTCGGCTAGACTTATATTATTGAAAAGCTACCCAAACTGATTGATTGGTGCAGGATCTTGTATTTGACTGAGAAGAACAACCTTCTTTGAAGGGAATATATAATTGTCAGAGAATCGACGTGCACACTTGAGTATGAATGATTGTTATGCATAACGATGGTGCTTTAGGCTAATCACCTGTTTTTGTTGGATTTTCAGTTTATTACTGTTAATTCTAGTAGAAGTTCATAGTCCTTAGCGACTGCTCAGTATTTAGTCATCTTGAAATCTTGAATTGATTTGTTATTGAATCACATTGATGTTATTCTGTCCTTAGCGACTATTATTGAAAACTGTTGATATTCTTGTTATCCTTGAACTATCAAACTTTGTTATACCCTTTCGAGAATTAAGAATTATATCACTTACCCTTATTGTATATTACTTGCTGAGCAATTTGTGCTCATTCTTGCTTTCCCTAAAACATTTCAGTTAAGGCAGGGCAGGGCGAACCTTGGGGCAGTTGATAAGGGCAAGGGCAAGGCTACCAACTAGCTTGTCTCTTTTATGTTTTAAATATTTTAATATTGTGTTAAGATGATGTAGTAAGACTGGATTTGATTATGTTTAAGCTTAAGTTAGATTATGTAATAAGTCGTTAATTGATATTATTATGTAATCTATTAAGTACTGTAGGTTGCGAGACTTGGGGGAATAATTATAATAAATCATTGTAAATTATTCTAGAATAGATTTTCCACTGTGATTGTGTGATATTTAGTTATTATTATTGTGATGTATTACCATGAGCACATGATGAACCGAATTCGAGAGACCAAGTGGCGGTCACGGATTTGGGGGCATCACATTTACCCCTAGCGGGATTGAGGGGAGTGACCACTTACCATCCTCTGGCTGTTATGAGCCAGTTTGATCAGTATTAGAGCCTGCACCAGTTTGAGGGGGCTATTGATCAGAGGATGTCGGCTTCTTATATGTCATCTGCCGAATTAATTCGAGTGTATAAGTGTTGGACTCACAAGGAGAAGGCTGTTTTCTCCAGTAGCCATCCGGATCGTTCTCTAGAGTACTCGACGTGGTTAGAGACAGATATCGCATCAGTTGCATTCATCCAGTTAGCTTCTATTATAGCTTCAGACGCGGAGGAGCCTATGGAAGATCTTGAGTCTCCTACCGAGGATGTGTTGTTTATGGGTAGGCATGCACAATAGGTCGGCCTGGTCTGGGCCTGCCAGGCCTTGGGCATTGACCAGGCCAGGCCTTGGCCGCTAGACTGTGGTCTGGTTAGGCCTGCAGGCCAGGCCAGTCCAGGCCCAAGGCCTTGGCTAGTCTGATTTTCTTTTTTAATGTTACATATTAAATATTAAAAATATAAATTAATAAAATTTTATAAAAATGATGCTAGATTTTATTTTAACATTCTACTACACACCAATATAAGTTGAATGATTAGAATAAAAATAAGTATATTCCTCTTAAAATAACAGAAAGTATAATTTAGATGTAACTGGAATATAAAGTAAATTGATTTCCTAAATATATGTATAGTTGTTTACTATGCACTTTGTAGAAAATACTGGAGATTACACTTTTATTTTTTGAATATAAAGTTAGTTTCTATTTTAGTTTCTTATAGTACTAGGATCGGTTGGGCATATATTTTGTGAAGTTTAACTACACATATATCTTTTTATTTATGGTCATTAAACACTTACATAGTTATATCTCAAGTATTATTTTCAAATAGTTTTCTAATTGCTTTATTAATTTTTTTTAAATTGGTGCAACAAAATACCTGAAAAATAACCAAAATCATAAATCCCCCTAATTATTTAGCCTATCCAAATTAATGAAGAACTTGAGTATTTACAAGAAACTAACTTATTGTTAATATTTAATATTAAACGTTAGTTTATTGATGTATTAATTAATGTTAATATTTAACATTAAAGTAACAATAAATATTAATAAAATTTTATTGTTAAATATTAGTAGTATTTATAATAAATTAACTTATTATTAATATTTAATCAACTAAGTAACTAATTTATTATTAATACTAAATATACTAAATAGTTATATTCATTGAAGATATATATTAATTAAATGTATCTACAAGAAATCAAGAATGAATAATTAAAATTTTAAACTTTATTGATGTATTAATTAAAAATAATGTATTATAATTTATAAATTATAATAATGAATAAGTAAAAATTTATAGTTTATTGATGAATAATTATAAATTTAAAGTTAAAAAATTACAAATAATTGAATAAAAAATCATGTAAGGCCTCAGGCCAGGCTAGGCCTTATGTCAGGCCCAGCCTGGCGAGGCCAGGCCAGATCTTTTTGCAGGCCAGGCCAGGCCATATTATTTTTCTAAAAATAGCAGCCTTTTCAAGCCTTCCAGGCCAGGTCTGACCGGGCTAGGCCTTGACTAGGTCGGGCTTTGACCAGGTCAGGCCCAGGCCGGACCAAGGCCAGGCTGCAGGCCTCGGGCCTTTTGTGCATCCCTATTTATGGGTTTGACAGCAGCATTAGTTAGTGATCCGCCGATCATTCATGCAGGGACAGATCCTGCTTTGGCAGACGCACTGGCTAGGATGACCTTTGAGATGGATCTGGCTAGAGCACTGATGTTAACCGCTTTGTCTGGCAAAGATATAGCTTTGGCTGAGAGAGATACAACTCGAGCTGCTCATGATGCAGGATTGATTGAGCGAGAGGAGATTCGATCTGCCAGAGATGCAGCTTCTGTTGAGATTGAGGAGACATTGATTGCTAGGGATGTAGCTTTTGTGGAGAGGGTGAGGCTATAGCTTCCAGGGCTTTCCACATTGCCGACAGTACTGCTCTCCGATCTTATACTCATAGTATGGTTACTAAGATGAGTGCATATATTGATGACCACAGTGCCACCTTGCAGATGACTGTGGAGGTTTTGAGCCGTATGGAGGCTGAGGGTATTGCACTTGCAGCTGCTCCTCCCTCTTCAGAGAAAGACGCCATGGTGGCATTGCTGGCCCGCTTATCCCTAGGGTCCATAAACTAGCTTTGTTTTTCCTGCATATACTAGATCAGCCATTTTTGTCATGTACAAAACATTATGTATATATCAAACAGTGTTATATATCCGAGAAATATTTTTAATTCACTTCCCTGTTTGGATATGTATTGTCATTGCTGAGTGATTACCACTTCTTTCATGACTCGCTGTTGTTGATGTATCTTGAGCTTCTCCTTGATGGACTGACAGTTGAGATGTCAGGGAGTATCTCAGATGGGCCTGTTCACCAGGGTAGCTTTGCTTTTATATGGTTTTGGTGTCTTGGAACTGGTTTATATTTGGTTTTTTGTTTTTTCTTGAAGGTCAAACTGCACCGTAAATGGCTGCCTACATACTCTCGGGATGAGGGAGATTGGGTCATTCGTAGTTCAAAATTTTTTTTGTGAGAGAGGTTTGAAAAGTATTTACCTTGGGTTTTTAGTTTGGTTTGATAAATTTTTGAATTTTTGTTTGGTTTAACCGCACTAGAAATGGTTGCCTACGTACTCGCGGGTGGGGGGAGATCAGGTCATTTGTAGTTCTGGCTTCTATTGAAAATCGAACCTGATTTGATTTGTAGGACCCGGATGCGGGTGTGCATGTGTTTAAGACATAGCAGCTTTTCACGGTGTCTGAATTGATGAGTTGGGGAAATTCGCTCCTGTCCATCTCTTGTAATCTAATAGCTCCTCTTGTCAATGCCTTCTTGACAATGAAAGGGCCTTACCAATTAGGGGCGAATTTTCCTTTGGCTTCATCCTGATTGACCAGGACCTTTTTCAGTACCAAGTCATTTTCTCTGAATTGTCGTATTCGGACCTTGTTGTTGTAGGATCGAGCAATCCTTTGCTGATATAACTGTCCGTGGAAAATGGCTGTAGCCCTCTTTTCATCAATCAAGGACAGTTGGTGGTATCGGTCTTGTAACCACTGATCTTCGTCCATCTAAGCGTCGATTAACACTCGCAAGGACTCCATCTCTACTTCTATGGGGAGGATTGCTTCCCTGCCATAGACTAATGAATAGGGTGTAGCCTCAGTAGAGGTGTGCATTGATGTCCTGTATGCTAACTATAAGAACCCGAATTTTCAAGAAATTATTAAAATGAGAATTTAATAAATAAAATTCTTAAGACATGTATTGGGTTCGAATAGACATATGTGTGTTATGAGGAATGAAGTATGGTGTTACATAGGGTAATATAAACTATGTAATATGTGATTTTGTGATTAATAAATATATTATTAATATATATTTGAGACAATTGAGTTGAGGTAAAGGAGGTGGATAATATTTCCTATCGATATTAAATAATTTATAGAATTATTTTATCATAGTAAGTTGGTGATATTAAATATTTTTAATGAATAATCACCTTTTTCTTGAAAAATATATGTACTAGTGAATAGTATGATGTAATATAGATTATTGTTAGTACTTATACTATTCATGGATGGATTGAGATAGTAAGGCACGAATTAGTTAAGGGAATTAACTAAAAAGAATACATATTGATTAAATTATATTGAATTGAAAGATTATATTATAGAATAATATAATGTGAATATTAAACCTTAATTAACTAAGGTGATATAGTACAGGTTTCAATTTACTTAAGTAAAGGAGTGAATTAACATGTGTTGGATATGAAATTATAGTTGGTACTTTTATATATATTACTTAGAATGGTAATATTTGAGAAAGTCTAATGTACGAATAACGTTAAATATATATACGTTATTAAGGGGAGATGAAAATCATTATATCTTTATATGAATATTTAATATTTGAAGAAATTATTTTGGGGATAATTTATAGAAAAGAAAGAGAAATAATTATTATATATTTCTAATAAAGGATATTAAAATAATTTTTAATATTGAATTATTTTAATAAAAGAGGGAATATTATTTTTAATAATAATATTACCTTATATGTCTTTGTCTGGGGTAATATGTATGATTGATTAATATGGTAAATATATTAAAACATATTTGCTATATGTAAATAAATTGATGGAAACAATTTATTATAATAGAAAATAAACTTATTATCTATTTTCTATATGTAATATATGTACATGTGCCGCACATGTAATTATTTTTAATAGATATTATATTAAGAATAATATCTTGAGACAATAAGTAAATTATTTTCTAATAATGAATGACTTTAATTGGAGAAAGCATAATATTTTATGTCATGTTATGGTGGAATACGTAGTTGTTATAATAGTAATATATTTCCAAGGGAGTTAATTAATAAAAGAAAGTTGAGTTATTTTAATGTATTAAATAACTGAAGTTATTATTTTACCATAGACTTTATAAATAACTAATAGAGTAAATATTAATTATTATATGCGTAAAGGTTATACATATTATTAAGTGTGTAAATAATTGAGGTAGCTTAGCATTTAAATGCTTGAGTCACACAAATATTATATTAAAAGAATATTAAGTGTATTGGAAGTGATAATAAGCTTAAGATTAAGCTTGTGAGAAATGCCTTGTGTGGCACGATATTAGATTCGATGATTAATTAATTAATTCAAGGATGGAGAAACTATTAATTAAACAATTAATATATATTAATTATTAATTGTTTTTATAATAGTATATTGATGGCCAGTGATAGTATAATAAAAAAATTGATTATAAATATAATCGAAATTGTGATTATTAAATTGAAGAGGAATGAGATAAATTGTCTTATAATATTGATATGGGTAATATACTATTATCAAGTAATTATTTGATAATACGTTGATTACTGAGTAAATGATTTATAAATATAATAAGATTTATATTTATTTAATGTGATAATTAATCATATAAATGTTAATTAATTTTTATGGAGATTTATAATTTCATTGATCGATGAAGAATGTATTAATTAATTGATAAGATAAGTCATTAATTAATTACCATTGAGAATAATAATATATACACGAGTAGATTATATTTGCTCAACTAGTTGATATGTGCAAAGGATGTGATAATTTAAAAGTATAACATATAGTAATGACACATGTGTTATATAAAGTGTAGTGTAACACTTAAGTGTGACCCTACAATTATATATAAACTATATTGAATAACGCAATGTGACGCACTAATGTGGCTATATATGGTATATATATAGACTATATAGTAAGTGTTTATGAGACAATAAGTGTATGGGTGAACATTGATGTATAGTAATATCAATGACCATTGTTAATTGATAATGTATGCAATAAGTTATTATAACTGTAATAATAACCGTTATGATAATTAATAATGGTTATGATAATACCCAATTGAATTATATTCGGTGTTAAGAAAATGTACATGGATTATATGTGGTATATATATACCCCTACTTGATATATTGTATTGTTAGTTGCTCATTTGAAACGACATCGTAACATCCAATTAAATGTATCACCTAAGTATACATGGTATGTAATGTGTATATGTTATAACATAACAGTTATATGTAAGTCATGTTGCTCATTTGCTGAGATTAAGTAGCATTGTCCAACAAAGAGTGTCCTCATCTCTTCTTCACGTGAACTCTCAAAGCCTATAGCTACTCTATACTCCTTCTCAATTTCAGCAAAGCATAGCTAATAATTATAAGGGGAGTGGGAATCATGATGAATTCACCAACTCTCCCTTAACCATTGAACAATCCTACATTCCTTTGGTTTTATCTAATGGAGGATTGCAATGTCTGTTTATTCATTTGCCTATAAATAGAGCCTTCCCTCTCCTTCATTTCATTTGTTGAGAGTTTCAATTGAGTTAAGAAGGAGTATTATAGCAGTATTGTAAGAATCATTGTAGAAGTAAACTCAATTAGGCAATTGAAGAGGTATAACTCCCTATCCATGTTCTTCAATTTTCAAATTCTTGATTTTACTAAGTTAGATGTTAAATTGTGTGTAGAATAGTTGTTAATGGTTATACAAACGTTGTAAACCTGTTAAATCTATAGTGTAGCACGTTTAGTTTTGAATTTTACTGAGAGAATTTTGATTTGGGTTTGTAACTGTCGAACAGAAAGCAGTCTCTGGTTTGGCCGGACACCAGCGCAGCTGCGCCGGGTTTATACTCGGGAACAGCGCAGCTGTGCAGGGTCTTTGATTTTGTTTTTTGTTTTCTGCAGCAGCCTTCTATGTGATAACTTGTTGATATTATTTAAGACATGCATGAAAACTGGTGTAACTCCTATAAACATGTCCCTTGATACAACATGCATGTTTATAGCCATAATAGCATACACTTTAGATAAAAAGCTTTCTAGTTAGAAGTGAACTTAGAAATGATTAAAGTGAACTTCGTCACAAACATTTTATGTGAGCATTCTGATTTTTGTGAACATGATCATATAGTCTATATTGACATGAAATGTACGTTTAAAGTGTTGAATAAACTAGCATATGTGATTGCAAGATTCAAACGATTTCAAAGAAAAATTCAAAGACTTTTGAAGCAAACTTGACCAAGGTTAATGTCTTGTAAATTGTGACCATTTGACTACGTGTATGTGACTTATAAATGTGTTCTAATACATGAGAATCATGGCTACGAGATACTTTGTATATACTAAGTTACCTTTGTAGAATTAATGTAATTTTCAAAGAAAGCTTAGAATGTGAAAGCTAATATCATCAAGTACTAAGTGAATTACGTTATGATCATGCAAGTATGTATATTAGGATTTTCTTATACCTATAGACATGTTGACATGAGCATTATACATGATGAACAAAGTAGCCTTGCATGACTAGTGTAAGTGTGACAAGGATTTGAAAGGTAAACTTGAAAAGTTTAAATGTAATGGTTATATAAACCCGAGAATTATAATTTCGATAAGGATTGAGAAATGTAAGAGTAATATAGATCATGTATCTATGAGTTTTAAATATATGTCAAACACCT
Organism: Panax stipuleanatus; assembly: GCA_020205555.1. NCBI lineage: Eukaryota > Viridiplantae > Streptophyta > Magnoliopsida > Apiales > Araliaceae > Panax > Panax stipuleanatus. Next base: position 83,412,648 of record CM035124.1, on the reverse strand, counting down.
TTAGTTAAGTGTGTGATACATGTGTATGTAAGATGATAGTAAGTATGTATGGTTAAGGTATACTTGTACGTGCATAGTTATTCTAAGAATACGATGAGCAAGTAAAACGAAGGTTCTAAGAACCAAGTTAGACAACAATGTATCAATTGTTATTATGTTGAGAATGTAGGGATGCATGTAACTGATAAGTATGAATCCATAATTATATAATTGTGTAGGAATACACGAAGTGCAGATATCTTTAAGTAGTTAAGTCGTAGTTGTTAAACTACGAATCAAGCAAGTCTTTCAGTTCATATTCGATATATGAATTCAATAACTGTTAATTGAATTGTATTATGCCATGAGAATGTGAACTTATATATGAACTGCATATGAGATATGTTTGAAAGTTGATCTTTGATGATATGCTTGTTATATGAGAAGTAACATGCGTAGTAAATATTAATTGAATATGAATATATGAATTGAGTATGATATGATATACTATGTGATGCATGAAAACTGTTAGAATTGCTGAGCTGTCTAGCTCACTCTTGCAAATAACCACTTTTGCAGGTTAAGGACTCACGATAAGAGTAACGTGCTACGTGATAGAGTTTAAAGATTTTTTTATATTTAGATATATGCTCTCGAACCATGTTTAGGTTCTAAGAGTTGTACTTGATAGTTGTTTACAATGTTTAATACTTGTCGTATTGTAAAGATGTATTAGTTAATACATAAAGGATATCAAATGGAGATGTAAACGTTTATACAGTAATTCGAATATAGTGAATCATGTATAATTGATTCAAGATTTGTAATTGATTTAAGATTGTGAAATCAATAAAAGATTTTATTCAAGGAAGATTGAAAAAGTTTAAGTTATTCCGCATTTTTATAATATCGAACATGATATAAGACAGGAATGGTAAATGACCAAGATTGTAACTTGTAAAAGTTTGTAGTCATTATACGAGATCCTGATAGTGAAAAGAATTTATATTCTAAATTGTAATAAAGCAAGTTTTATTCTTTAAGTTATGAATAAAAGATGTAAATATTTGACTAGTAGTATCGTGACTGCACCGGATCCGAGGTAATAGAAGGGACCCAGATTTGGGGGTGTCACACTAACAGGGTTAGAGGCAGTAGGTCAGGCCATTCTTTGTGATTGGCGGACATTTTATGCATGATCTTTTTGATGTTCTTGTTGGCCACTTCGACAGCACCGCTCATCTTGGGCCAATAGATGATGGAGTTAAGATGCTTGATGTGGAACTTACTGCATAGTTCTCTCATCATTTGATTGTTCAAGTTCTTGGCGTTGTCTGACACGATCACCTCTGGTTGTCCATATCGACATACGACATTATTTCTGAACAAACCAATGATGACCTTGTTGGTAACTTTGGGAAAAGAGGCTGCTTCAACCCACTTGGTGAATTAATCAATCATGGTGAAGATGAATCGATGACCATTGCTGGATTTTGGTTCCACTGGACCAATCACATCCATTCCCCACATGGGGATGGTGAACTCATATTGTGTAGCTTATTTGGAGGAGCATATATGGCATTTCAATATACTTGACATTGAAAGCATCTCTTGACGTGATCATCACAGTCAGATTTGAGCGAGATCCAGTAATGTCCTGTTCTTAGTATCTTCTTGGCCAACAGATGAACGCTCATATGTGGACCACAGACTCCACCGTGGATTTCATCCATCAGTCTCTGGGCTTGCTTTTTATCAAGGCATCTTAACAGGCCGATTCCAGCATCTCTTTTATAGAGTGCATCTCCGCTCAGGTAGAACTTCATAGCCATCTTGTGAATCCGCTTTCGCTCGAATTGGCTTGCTTCAGCAGGTGTGGATCCATCTCGTAGATATTCCTTAATGTCTTGATACCAAGGCTGATTGTCAGGAGGTATTTCATCTGATACTTCCCCAATGTAATTCTCGTATATCGTGGCTTTTGGAATTGTTAATTTGATACAGGGAATCCCACTCCTATTGGATATGCGAATTAATGTAGCCGACGTTGCCAATGCATCAGTGAAGTCATTCCTACCCCGAGGAATATGGCTGAAGGTCATGTCTTTAAATTCCAATGATATTTTGATGACCTACCGATAATAGGGCAGCAAATGCAGTTCTTTGGTGTGATATGCTCCGGTGGTTTGTCAGATAACCAACTCAGAATCTCCAAAGACTAGTAAGTGTTTGATACCTATGGATTGGGCTAATTTCAACCCCATTATACAGCCTTCATACTCGACTGTGTTGTTCGTGGTTCTAAATTAAAGTTTGGTAGCCATAGGATATTGTTCTCCTGTACCAGAGATAAGGACTGCCCCAGCTCCGAAACCTTCCACGTTTACTGCTCCATCGAAATACATTTTCTATGGTTGGGCTGTATTCTGTTGTTAGAGTTATTAAATCATCATGATCCCATCATCCGGGAAATAAGTCTTCAGGGGCTCGAACCCTCCTGAAGGTGCTTCAGCTAATTGATCTGCAATGCCTTGACCCTTGATTGACTTATGGGTCACGTAAACAATGTCGAACTGTTGTAGGATCAACTGCCATTTGGACAGTCGACAATTCAATATTGGCTTGTTGAATACGTACTTGAGTGGATCCATGTGGGATATGAGGTAGGTCGTATGCCCATATAAATAGTGTTGCAACCTCATAGCGGCCCATGCTAACGCACGACATGTCTTTTCGATTAGGGTGTACTTCTGTTCACCACTGCCAAATCTTTTACTGATGTAGTAGATGGCTCTTTTCTTGCTACTATCATCCTTCTGTCCTAACATGCAACCCATTACATTGGCATTGACGGACAGGTACTTGAATAAGGGATCTCCATCCCTCAACGGTACCAAAACAGGTGCTTCAACCAGCTATTTTTTGATGGCAATGAAGGCTTTTTGACACTCCTCGTTCCATTTAGTGGAGGAATTCTTCCTTAGTAGCTTGAATATGGGTTCACAAGTTACTATGAGCTGGGAAATGAATCGGCTTATGAAGTTGATCCTTCCTAGGAGCCCACGTATCTCCTTTTTTGTTTGAGGTACTGGCATCTCAGTGATGGCTTTGATCTTGGCAGGATCCAGCTCGATGCCTCGATTACTTACCAAGAATCCTAATAATTTGCATGATTTGACGCCAAAAAGCACATTTGGCTGGATTTAGCTTGAGGTTGTACTTGCACAACCTATTGAACAGCTTCTTGAGATGTTCGATGTGATCATCCTCCCTCCGGGATTTGATGATGATGTCATTCACATAAACTGTGACACCCCCGAATCCGGGTCCTCTGACCCTGGTCCGGTCGCCACGATACAATACTAACATCCACCTCTAACAACATACGATAACTAAAAATGTGAAATATAATAAACGTACGTCGTTCATTCAAAAGGTATTACTAGTCCCAAGATTCGATAACCTTAATACATCAATACAAACATACCCTAGAATAAACATTAGGGTTCATATTACATTAACAGTAATTAAACTAGACATAAAGATAAAGTCTGCTCCTTGCAAACCATCCTAAATCTTTCCTTTACCCTTGTCCTTCCCTGAGGGCTCAGGCTTAACTGCAATATAAGTCATGATATAGCAAGAATGAGCAACAAGTTTGCTCAGCAAGTTTAGATACAATAATAAAGGATATATCATGATGAATGAAAAAATATCTGACAACGATTTCAACAAAATAAATATCTTAAAGATTCAACAATATGAATATTAGAACGATTCAATAATATGAATATCTGAACGATTCAACAATATGAATATCTGAACGAATCAGTACGAATAATAGAATGATTCAATAATATGAATATTTGTAAGGTTCAACAACCTGCATGATTCAACACTATGAACATCTGAACAATTTAACAATATGAATATTAAAAGCAAAGATAATAATTGCCTTTATAATGACTGATAGTCGAGTAGACTCTGAACTATAACTTTCCAATGGGTTCAATAGCTAATTGACCCTTTTTAGAATTACTGGCTTCTGGCTACAGAAACTTAGTACCTCGAGGAGATCAGCCTCGGGCACAACGTGAATATGCATAACACTTAAATCTGCTTACTCGTATCATATATATTAGATACCTGGGCACACTCCTACATATGAGGGGTGTTCTGTTCCGTCTAAGAATCCTTACCATCAATTGGTTTGGATAGCTTCAAAGAAAATTTCATACACTAGTCTGACCGAGCAAAGGTTCAGACTCTTACTGACATGGTTCAAGAAATTTAGAACCTTGAATAATGTACAAGTCCAATACTTTACGATTTCAAATGCACTAGGTGCAGACATCAATAATATCGATGTGGAATAATTGATAAGTAATTAAACCACTAAATAACATGCTTGGAAATAAAGTTCAAACAATTAAGTAAACAACTTTCGATTCAACAATAACCTACTCAATACAATATGAGAAGGATAGAGAACTTGCACAAAGTGAAGTTTAGAATTTGCACAATATAGGAATTTGTGTAAGTTCGGGGAACTTGCACAATATTCAACGTGTGAAGTTCGGGGAACTTGCACAATACTCAACGTGTGAAGTTCGGGGAACTTGCACAATACTCAAAGTGTGAAGTTCGGGGAACTTGCACGATAATAGATTCCTTGCATAAAATAAATGCATAGGCTTAGACACTTACAACATCAAAGAATGAAATTCGGGGAATTTCACCATAATAGATCCCTTGCATAAAGTAAATGCATAGGTTAGGACATTTGCTTACAACGTTCTTTGAGTAAAGTAAACGCAAAGATAAGATACTTGCACAATATACGAGTTTGTATAAGTTTAGAGAACTTTCGTAATAAAGAAATGATGTTCGGGAAAACTTGCCAAATAACCAAAGTGTGAAGTACGGGGAACTTTCACAATACTCAAAATGTGAAGTTCGGGGAACTTTCACAATACTCAAAATGTGAAGTTTGGGGAACTTTCACAATAACCAAAATGTGAAGTTCGGGGAACATTCACAATAACCAAAATGTGAAGTTCGGGGAACTTGCACAATTGATAAGTGTAAGTCAGTGAACTTGCTTACAAGATTTATCAAATAAAATAGTGCAAGGGTCTAGAATACTTGCTCAAATATAACTTGAGGAAAATAGGGAACTTGCACTATAAATGAGTGTAAGTCAGGAAACTTGCTTACAATATCTGTTGAATAAAGTAATGCAAGGGTCTAGGAAACTTGCTCAAATATAACTTGAGGAAGATAGGGAACTTGCAAATAATACAATAACGGGTTCAAAAGAAGTTGCACAATCAAAGAGTGAAGTTCGGGAACTTTCCTGTTTGCTCAGCTACACATAAATTCTAGCTTTAATAAAACTGCGTTGGAATGACCTAGCATTAACAAGTCGGCCTCTCCAATTAGTATATATAAACTAATATAAGTTCACACATACAAGACTCTAGTCATTATATAATTCTATCACGTAGTTCACGTAAGTTAATCTAATCCTGTCTTAGATTTAATAATTTTGGATTGTCTAGTTCATAAGCATCAACATAGGCTTGAACACATAGAACTTCCAGTTAGTGATATAAATCAACACATATGTTTATCAAGTTTATCTAACTCAAGTTCGAAAGCTAATATATTCATTCTATGTCCACTTCAAGACCACATGTTTGTATGTCGGATATTCACATACTTTAAACAATATAAGTTCATGCTTCAAGATTGGTTACTAAAGTCATGTTATTACATAACAAGGTCAAACAATACTTAAGTAGTTATGCTTGTGCGTATACTACAAGTGTACACTTTAATCGTCATAACTCATGCCTTAAGAATCCACTTTCTATGATTATGCGTGCATAGTTGAAATCTGTGTTTAACTAAGTGCGGTTCATGTTAATATGTCTATAGGCATAATGACATCCTAATAAACATCCTTCCATGCACACAACATGACTCACATGGTATTTAACTTTCAAATCTTAAGTTCTCTTTTGAAATAGTTGAAATCTTGCAATCGTGCATGCTAGTGTGTTCAACACTTTAAACGTACATATATAGACCATACGGTCAGGTTCATAAAATTAGAATTTATATCTCAATGTAACATGCCAAGTCCATGTTCAATGCTCACGTTTCGTTAGTAAGTTTTTCCTAATGAGGTCTAACATGACCGTGCACATTTTTAAACATGTATATACCAATTATCATGTTCTTCATGCCTATCTAGGTCATACTAACATGCTCGTTAAATTAGAATGCATACACAATATCTACATGTTAAAGTTCACCTTTGAAACTTATATGTTTCGCTAGAAATGTTCAATAGTGGGGTTCACATGCTCATATTCTATTATGAAACCCGTATACTAAAGTCAACATGCCTCCCATACAATTCTAAGTCATACTATCATGCTTGCAAGGTCAGAATACTATCATGGCAAGTATACATATTGAGTTTGTTTCCATATTCGAAGTTAGTTTATGAAACGCTAAGTTTATTTCAAACTATAATTACTTGTGCAACTATTAGTGAAACATGCTTACATTGCCTCAATACATCCATATATATATATATATCACTCATGCTAGTATGCTTAATCCAAACTAGTACCATAAGTTAGCATGAGCAGAAAGTAAAACAGAAAGCAAAACTGCAGACAGGCACTGGCGCAGCTGCGACGCTGGCCAGTGCAACACTGGCGCAGCTGCGCAGGCTGGCGGCCAGGCCTGAGGCAGTGCAGTTTTCTGTAGACTGTAAACCCAACTCAAATTTTCTCCAACGAAAATCATTCTAACAATTTCTAACATAATTCTAACATGATTATAACTCCATATAACAAACATATATCACAATTCAATTACCATCAATCCTTGTTCAATCAAGAATTCAAAAATCAAGAAAATTGCAGAGAATGAGATAGGGAGAGCATGAATTGGAATTTATACCTCTGTCAAAGGAATGGACTGCAATACTAATTCTCCCTCACTGATAACTCTCTCAACTCAATTGAAAACTCAGTCTACTAGCTCAATTTTATACTTTAGAGAAAATCTCAGCAATGTTAATTATGAAGGAGGAGAGCTCTTATATAGACAAATGGATAACCAGTCCATGACTTTGCAAAACAATGGAAATCCAGATTATACAATGGGCAAGGAATGGTTGGTGAGTAGTGATAGTAGTGTGCATACAAGTCAATCATGTATGATGACAAAGCACATACTTTGTAAACAATCTTATTTATTTATTAATAAAATATTCATTTAAGGCATATAATTATATACATGGTGCTGTTTTTATAATATGTAAATAACCCATAGTTTTAAGCAATGCTTTTAGAATCATGATGAGATAATGATAATGAGATCTAAATTCTTAGAAAGCTTAAAAACTAAAATAGTTCCCAATTGTGGGATTACTAAAATGGGGATTAGTAAATCCGGATAGATTGGTACATATGTTGCTTGCTCATTGGATGAGGATGACTGATCTCATGGTCATTTGTGTGGAGACACTAAAGCAAGTATGTAGGTGCTTATTGGAGAATAAGTTCACTAAACGTGACTCGCTATGGAATACCTAATGGAGTTTTACTCGCTTGTCAATAGGAATTCCTAATGTGATAGTAGTACATGTGATCCTTGGACTCGAGATCATCATAGTATCTTGTATGTAACAAATTATAATTTGACTAATTCCTTAAGGCCTTTTAAGGCATATATAGGGTATGCTTGGGTGTAATGAGTTACATATGGAGATAATGAATGATCAATAAAGAATCTACCACCTCTAGTAAAAGAGGAGATATGTCCTATGTGATTCGTTAAATGACAACCCAGGAATCCTTGGCCAAGGTAGAATTAAATTAGAAAGAGGTTTCTAATTTGCATTATTTGGAGTTGTGCATTTTCTAATCGAAATACATATGATTAAATAAATTAAGACTTGACAGTAAATCCATGTCTTATATTTAATTGGTACATTGTATGGTGGAAGGATTGAATTGTACGGTAACTATTAACTCACAGGTTCTTTTATGATTAATGTTGAAATCAATATTATCTGGAAAGTCGTTGATCGCTAGGGAGGCTTATCCCTATTGTAGAATAAATATTATTTATTTAAATAGATTATTAGTTTAATTTGTTTATTTAAATAAGATTAGAATTGTTCTAATTGATTTATTCACAACCGGTTTAATATGGAGAACCTAAAGGGTCACACCATAAAAGGAAGAAGAATTATTTAAGAAGAAAATGGCATGATAGTAAGAATGCATTAAGTATAATTAATTTAATATATGATGATAGAATAAATTAAATAGCTTAATATTTTAGAAAAATTAAATATAAATTAATAAGAGGAGTCTTATTAATATTAATATTATTATTATTATTTTAATTCTAAAGGAGTTTAAGAATTAATATAATATCAGTACTCTCTCTTAATCCTAATAAAGATTAGGATATAAATTAATTAAAAGTATTTAATTAATTAATTAAATAAAACCCTATTCTAATTGGATTAGGAGGGTTAACCTAATATCTATATAAGAGTCTTATATCAGAAATAAGGTACGTGAATTTTTCAAGAGTTGGGAGTACACATATTCTATAGAGATAGAAACAAGGGTTAAGCCAATAACCCATCTTATTGAGTTCTTCATCTTCCTTGGTGGATCACCGTTAGAGACCAAACATTTGGGTGGCTGACATTGATCAAGGGAAGGAGCCACTACAGAGGAATCAAAGCAATCAAAGGAGTAGAACTTGTACCTGAGGAAGCTTGGATCTTCAAAGGTATAATTCTGTTTTTCTACTTCCTCATTCACTCATAATTGATGCATAAGAATGATCATGGTAATGGGTTTGTATAAATTTTTAAAACCTAGTTTTTTACGCTTCCGCCCTATTTATGTGATTTAATTGCATGATTGCGTTACGTACAAACCCAACAGTGGTATCAGAGCCAATCTTGTGCTAATTATCAGTCTATGTGATTCCATACATGTATAATATGCGATTGGACCGAGTTATGGGCAACAAAATTTTTTCTGATTCTGCGAAGCTGCGCACCTGCGCCGGTTCCTGGCCTTCTTGCTGCGCAGCTGCGCTAGTGTCCTGTGCTGGTTTTCATGCTGCGCAGCTGCACCGGTTCCTGGCCTTCTTGCTGCGCAGCTGCGCCGGTGTCTTGCCCTGGTTTTTCATGCTGCGCTGGTTCTTTTTATATTCCTGGCGCAGCTGCGCCACTAACAGAATCTGAATTTTTTTTGTTTTATTTAATTAAATGAATGATTTATTTAATTAATAAAGGTTTAAAATAAAGATGTTTATTTTATATGAAATGAGATTTCAGAATTGCTAAAATTAAAGAGTTTAATTTGGAATTGTTTTTGAATGAAATAAAGGAGTTTATTTTTCCAAAAACAAAGTTTAGCAAACTTTTGCCCATTAACTGATATTAATACATATATGGAATGAATTTATTTTCATGAGATGAATAAGTTTTATTGATACGTATGATGATATGTATGGTAATAAAAGGGATTGATTATGGACTATGACCAATGTGATTGGATTTTATTTTGGTTGAATGCTTGAATGAATGGGTTTTATAAAATGGGGTCTGCGTACCTCGTCTTCTCTAGTTTTATTCTCGATGTAAATTCTATCTCCTTTCTATGTACTTCCCCTTGACTGCTGATCAAGGTTTCTATTTAATTTTAAATAGTTAATGTAATAAAGATAGTTAGAATTATTTTGAAGAAATTGGAGACCAAGGAGCAAGGAACGCCTGAAGACTCATTTGTATGGAGCCAGGGTTTAAATGTAATAGTTATGTTTAAATTTAAATTTTTGCACTCCTAGGTTTGACCTTTTGGTTCACTTGGTGGCTCTAGTGAACCAAACTAGAATAAAAGTCCATAATCAATCCGGGTAGAATATAGTATTCTATATTGCATGCTAAATATTATATATATTATATTTTATACAAACATGCTTCGCATGTTTATTAAAATGACTCGTATTTTATATATATATGTGCATGCACGCTTCAAAAGATGAGACAAATAATAACAAACCCCTCAAAGAAATATTATTAAGTCTGAAGCGTTCAAATGATATTTGGAATATCGAACGTCGCCTTCTAGCATGATTAGTTAATAGAGTATTAAATATTTAATATGAGTTTGTTGTGCTATCCACAAGGCGAGTATTGAATATTTAAGATGTTAATTAATCACATTTGATGCTTATCAAGAAAATTGAACGATCTAGTCTTGTTGTGCTATCCACAAGGACGCAAATTTTTCTTTTTTGAATTTATGGAAGTGCTAGGCTGGACTTAACTTAAATCATTTTAGTTCGGATGTGCACACACATGACCATTATGATTTAAATAAAAGGAGTTACATGGTGATGTAATTGACAAGAGTTGTCTACCTATTTATTTGTATATCGCTTGTTGTGCTATCCACAAGGTTTTATACATTTGAAATGGGATCCTTAATCTCACTAGCAAATCTTTAATTAGATGTTGCCGAACTATATGAGTGAGGGTAATATAATTTGATGAAAATAGTGGGAGATACCAATTTAAAATAAAGACCTAAATTTATTTTGGTATGCAAAGTTAATAAAATGAATGTTTGCTAAAATGTTGTCTTTTCACATGCAGAAGTTTAAAAATGTCAAAATCACTAATCTCACTACGGAGCATACTTGATGCAAATAAGCTTACCGGCCCGAATTATGAGGACTAGCTAAGAAATCTGAGAATTGTTCTCACTGCTGAAAAGATTTCTTATGTCCTAAATTCCACTATCACAAAATCTGTTTCAGAAACAGCCTCTGAGGAAGAGATTGCCACTTTCAATAAGTGGCAAGATGATGCATCTGTGGCTCAATGCATCATGCTCGCATCCATGAATAACGAGCTTCAGCGTCAGCAAGAAAAAATGGATGCTCCTGCTATGCTGCTTCACCTCAAGGAGTTGTATAGGGAACAGAGTAGGACTGCTAGATATGAGATATCTAAGGAGCTCTTCCGATCTCGGATGACCGAGGGCACTACCGTCGAGACTCATGTTCTGAAGGTAATCAATTTGATTGAACGCCTTGGACAGCTTGGGTTCGTCATGGATGGGGAGTTGAGTCAAGACTTGGTCTTGCAGTCACTCCCTGAGACCTTCTCGCAGTTTGTGGTTAATTTTCACATGAATAAGCTAGATGTCAGCTTACCTGAGCTGCTTAAGATGCTGAAAACTGCAGAAGGTCACTTCTCATCCAAGAAGAATCATGTTTTGATGGTGGATTCTTCCAATAAAAGGAAGAGGCCCAAGGTGTCTTCTGAAAAGAAGAAATCTAAGAAGGCTAAGGGAAAAGGGAAAGAAAAGGAGCAAAAGAAACCTGAACCAGCTAAAGGAATGTGCTTTCATTGCAATGAGCCGGGACATTGGAAGAGGAACTGCAAGAAGTTTCTAGCAGAGAAGAAGCTTGGAGAAGCTTCGACTTCCAATCAAGGTTTGTTTATGATTGAAATTAATTTTTCTGAAAGTCATAATTCTACTTGGGTATTGGATACCGGCTGTGGTTCTCACATATGTAATACTGTGCAGGAACTTGTCAGAAGTAGAAAGCTGAACAAAGATGAGGTCATCCTACGAGTGGGAAATGGAGCAAAAGTTGTTGCATTAGCTGTAGGAACTTATTGTTTAGCAATGCCTTCGGGCAAATCCATTTATCTTAATAATTGTTATTATGTTCCGAATATTATTAAAAACATTATTTCAATTTATGTATTGGATATGGAAGGTTTTGACGTTATTATAAAGAATAATGGTTGTTCTATTTATAAAGACGATGTTTTATATGGTATTGGAAATTTGCGAAATGGACTTTATACACTTGACTTACAAGAAAATATATTTCAAATTGAACAAATTAAGAAAAGGAAAAGAGATGATATTAATTATACCTATATGTGGCACTGTAGACTCGGTCATATCAATGAAACAAGATTATCCAAGTTGCATAAAGATGGGCTCCTCGAGCTATCTGATTATGAATCATATCCAACTTGTGAATCTTGTCTCATGGGTAAAATGACTAAATCTCCTTTTAGTGGAAAAGGAGAGAGAGTTACAGAGTTGTTGGCATTGATTCACACAGACGTTTGTGGACCTATGACAACAAGTGCACGGGGTGGGTATTCTTATTTTATTACTTTCACTAATGATCACTTAAGATTTGGATATGTGTATTTAATGAAATACAAATCAGAATCATTTGAAAAGTTCAAAGAGTTCAGAAGTGAAGTAGAGAAACAAACGGACAAGAGTATTAAGATACTTCGATCAGATCGAGGTGAAGAATACTTAAGCAGTGAGTTTCTCAATTGTCTCAGAGAAAATGGTATAATCTCACAATGGACTCCTCCAGGTACTCCACAGTTAAATGGAGTATCTGAAAGGAGAAATCGAACACTGTTGGACATGGTTCGATCCATGATGAGTTTTACCGACCTTCCAATTTCCTTCTGGGGATATACCCTAGAAACGGCTGCATACCTACTTAACAAGGTACCTACCAAATCCGCCCCAAAGACTCCATATGAGATGTGGAAAGGGAGGAAACCAAATCTTAAGCATGTTAAGACTTGGGGTTGTCCAGCTTATGGCAAAAAGCTTGAAAATGATAAGCTACAGACTAAATCCGATAAGTGTAGATTTGTGGGATACCCTAAAGAAACCGTAGGGTATTATTTCTATCATCCAACTGATCAAAAGGTGTTTGTTGCGAAACATGCTACCTTCTTGGAGAAAGAGTTTATCCATGAAGGGGTCAGTTGGAGCAAGATATATCTTGAAGAAGTTCAAGAATCACAAGTTACCACGGACCAAAGTCAGGTACCTAACCAAGTAGAAGAACCTACTGTACCACACCCTGTTCGTAAAACTGGAAGAGTACCGAAGATACCTGAGAGGTATGGATTCGTTATAGAGGATAACGATGAGGTACACATCATGAATGATGATGATCCATTGAATTATGAACAGGCTATGAGTAATAAAGACTCAGGGAAATGGCTTGAAGCCATGAAATCCGAAATGGACTCCATGTATGAAAACAAAGTATGGTCTTTGGTTTCACCACCTGAAGGTATTAAACCTATTGGGTGTAAATGGGGTTTTAAGAAAAAGACTGGAGCAGACGGAAAGGTAGAGACCTATAAGGCCCGACTGGTTGCAAAAGGTTTCAAACAAAGACAAGGAGTTGACTATGATGAAACCTTCTCACCAGTAGCCATGCTCAAGTCCATTCAGATTTTGCTTGCGATTGCAGCTTACAACGACTATGAGATCTAGCAGATGGACGTGAAAACGGCCTTCCTCAATGGGAAACTTGAGGAGGATGTGTATATGACACAGCCAGAGGGATTTATTTCAAAAGTTGGAACAAATCAAGTCTGTAAGCTACAACGATCCATTTATGGGTTGAAGCAAGCTTCTCGTAGATGGAACATTCGTTTTGATGAGACAATCAAAGAGTTTGATTTTATCAAAAACGAGGATGAACCATGTGTATACAAGAAGGTTAGTGGGAGCGCAGTATCATTCCTTGTATTATATGTTGATGATATATTACTGATAGGGAATGACATTCCTATGTTACAATCCATTAAAATCTGGTTATCTAAAAACTTCTCCATGAAGGACTTGGGTGAAGCATCCTATATTTTGGGGATAAAGATCTATAGAGATAGATCTAAAAGGATGCTCGGCTTATCCCAAGGAACGTACATTGATACGATGCTAAAGAGGTTTAGCATGGAAGATTCCAAAAGAGGTCTCATGCCGATGAGCCATGGAATAAATCTCTCCAAGAAACAGGCCCCAAAGACACCTGAGGAGAGAGACCGTATGAGTAAGATCCCTTATGCTTCTGCAATAGGATCTATCATGTACGGTATGATATGTACTAGACCGGATGTTACTCACGCACTTAGTGTAACAAGCAGATACCAGTTGAATCCAGGAGAAGAGCACTGGAAGGCAGTGAAAAATATCCTAAAGTACTTGAGAAGGACTAAAGATATTTTTCTTGTCTATAGTGGGTCTGAATTAAAACTCGAGGGATTCACGGACTCAAGTTTTCAAACAGACCAAGATGACAGTAAATCTGTTTTAGGGTATGTGTTTACCTTGAACGGAGGTGCAGTGAGTTGGAAGAGTTCCAAGCAGCAAACGGTTGCTGATTCAGTGACAGAGGCAGAGTATATAGCTGCAAGTGAAGCTGCAAAGGAAGCTGTTTGGATGAAGAAGTTCATAACTGAACTTGGTGTGGTTCCTAGCATTGGAGAAGCAGTTCTCGTATACTGTGACAACACCGGAGCGGTTGCACAGGCTAAGGAACCAAGGTCTCATCAGAAATCTAAACACGTGTTGCGGCGATTTCACTTGATCAGGGAGATCATTGAAAGAGGAGACGTCACCTTGGAGCGTGTAGACTCTCAAAACAACATTGCAGATCCATTTACTAAAGCTTTAACACAACAGCAGTTTAATCGTCACTTAGAGAAGATGGGTATGAGATACCATGGCGATTGGCTTTAGTGCAAGTGGGAGATTGATAGTAGTGTGCATACAAGCCAATCATGTATGATGACAAAGCACATACCTTGTAAACAATCTTATTTATTTATTAATAAAATATTCATTTAAGGCATATAATTATCTACATGGTGCTGTTTTTATAATATGTAAATAACCCATAGTTTTAAGCAATGCTTTTAGAATCATGATGAGATAATGATAATGAGATCTAAATTCTTAGAAAGCTTAAAAACTAAAATAGTTCCCAATTGTGGGATTACTAAAATGGGGATTAGTAAATCCGGATAGATTGGTACATATGTTGCTTGCTCATTGGATGAGGATGACTGATCTCATGGTCATTTGTGTGGAGACACTAAAGCAAGTATGTAGGTGCTTATTGGAGAATAAGTTCACTGAACGTGACTCGCTATGGAATACCTAATAGAGTTTTACTCGCCTGTCAATAGGAATTCCTAATGTGATAGTAGTACATGTGATCCTTGGACTTGAGATCATCATAGTATCTTGTATGTAACAAATTATAATTTGACTAATTCCTTAAGGCCTTTTAAGGCATATATAGGGTATGCTTGGGTGTAATGAGTTACATATGGAGATAATGAATGATCAATAAAGAATCTACCACCTCTAGTAAAAGAGGAGATATGTCCTATGTGATTTGTTAAATGACAACCCAGGAATCCTTGGCCAAGGTAGAATGAAATTAGAAAGAGGTTTCTAATTTGCATTATTTGGAGTTGTGCATTTTCTAATCAAAATACATATGATTAAATAAATTAAGACTTGACAGTAAATCCATGTCTTATATTTAATTGGGACATTGTATGGTGGAAGGATTGAATTGTACGGTAACTATTAACTCACAGGTTCTTTTATGATTAATGTTGAAATCTATATTATCTAGAAAGTCGTTGATCGCTATGGAGGCTTATCCCTATTGTAGAATAAATGTTATTTATTTAAATAGATTATTAGTTTAATTTATTTATTTAAATAAGATTAGAATTGTTCTAATTGATTTATTCACAACCGGTTTAATATGGAGAACCTAAAGGGTCACACCATAAAAGGAAGAAGAATTATTTAAGAAGAAAATGGCATGATAGTAATAATGCATTAAGTATAATTAATTTAATCTATGATGATAGAATAAATTAAATAGCTTAATGTTTATTATTTAATATTTTAGAAATATTAAATATAAATTAATAAGAGGAGTCTTATTAATATTATTATTATTTTAATTCTAAAGGAGTTTAGGAATTAATATAATATCAGTACTCTCTCTCAATCCTAATAAAGATTAGGATATAAATTAATTAAAAGTATTTAATTAATTAATTAAATAAAACCCTATTCTAATTGGATTAGGAGGGTTAACCTAATATCTATATAAGAGTGTCTTATATCAGAAATAAGGTACGTGAATTTTTCAAGAGTTAGGAGTGCACATATTCTATAGGGATAGAAACAAGGGTTAAGCCAATAACCCATCTTACTGAGTTCTTCATCTTCCTTGGTGGATCACCGTTAGAGGCCAAACATTTGGGTGGCTGACATTGATCAAGGGAAGGAGCCACTACAGAGGAATCAAAGGAATCAAAGGAGTAGAACTTGTACCTGAGGAAGCTTGGATCTTCAAAGGTATAATTCTATTTTTCTCCATCCTCATTCACTGATAATTGATGCATAAGAATGATCATGGTAATGGGTTTGTATAAATTTTTGAAAACCTAATTTTTTACGCTTTCGCCCTATTTATGTGATTTGATTGCATGATTGCGTTACGTACAAACCCAACAAGTAGTTGGTGATTTCATCATGAATCCCACACCTCTTGAAATCATTAGCTAGCTTTGTGAAGAAATTGAGGAGTAGTAGAGTAGTGTAGTAGCCATGTGGGTTCACGTGTGAAGAATGAAGAGAAGAGGGGCTCTCATATTAACTCAGCAACTTGCATTCCATGTACCAATGTTATATATATTTATACATATAGTATATACTTAAGCTACATGTATCCATTCCATATATATTTAAATGGGAGCTACAATGTTATTTCTAATGAACAAATAATGATATAATGCATCAAGTAAGGTATATACATATAATCCATGTATATTTTCTATTAACACCGAATATAATACAATAGTGTATTGCTCATTATTTTACCGTAACTAATATTATTATAATCATAACTTAATGAAATCATTATTAATTAATAATGTTTTTTTTTTATAAAATATAAGGTGATAGGGTATTCATAATAGTTTTCCTACCCTCATCATGTCACATGCTCTAAGTACACATTACACTTATCAATCTCACATAATTCAATTAAAATTACTACATATAGATGAGGCATACATGAATGTTTACTTACACACTTCAAGTCACATAAGCAATATTATTGTGTACTCTACTAATGTAAATAAATCTTACTATATAGTCTATATGTATAATATAAGCCACATTAATATGTTACCTTGTACAATATAAAATATATAGTTAACTACCATATATATAAAAAGTTTACATATCACATGCTTGTATAAAATAATTAATCAATTAACCAAGTAAATATAATATTATTATATTTATTAGTTCTCTTACTCATTAATTATTATTTATTCATAATAATTATAAATCAATACATAATTAATTAATTACTCCCAATTCATTAATTATTATTTACTCATAATAATTATAAATCAACAACAATAATAATTTCATACGTTATCAATTAATTACTCAAATATAAATAATTAATCACGATTAACTCTCTACACTATATTCAAGAAATTTGAATATATAATTTACTAACACTTTTATCAATATTCTGATATAAAAGTCTCAGGGTTAACCTACTAATTTAAATAACTATTAGTGATTCCCTTTAATAAAAATCCTAACATTTATTAGCATAGGTTAAATCACATAAGCACATAACCACATAAGGTTTAAATAAGTTTGAAAAATTAACTCTCAAAAATTTTAAATCATAGATAAAATTAATAAGAAGCTTAAAATTCCTGGTCGTTACATAAACCACTATCTCCTTGTGCATCATGTCATGAAATAACGCCATCATGGCTCGCTGATACGTGGCTTCGGCATTGATGAGGCCGAAAGATAGTCACTTATAGCAAAAGGTTCCCCAGGGAGTGATGAAAGATGTTTTCTCCTAGTCCTCCTCAGCAACCATGATTTGATGGTAACCAACAAAGCAATATACGAAGGAATATATGCCGTACTGCGCCGTATTGTCTATCAAGACGTGGATAAAAGGTACCGAGAAATTATCCTTGAGGCATGCTTTGTTCAAATCCTTGTAATCCACACACACTCGTACTTTCCCTCTAGGTTTAGGTACGGGAACTATGCTTGACAACTACTCCGGGTATGTTAATACCATGATGATTCCGGCTTTGAATTGTTTAACGACTTCTTCAGACTCCATTCAGGTTTCAATCGCCTGAGCTTTTGCTTGACTGGCTTAAATCCATCTTTGACGGGCATTCGATGGATGACAATGTTAGTGGACAGGCCAATCATATCTTCATGTGACCATGCAAATACATTCCTGGAACCGTGTTAGGAGTTCGATCTGGTCGGCATTTTAATCTTGGGTGAGGTCTATGCCTATCTGGATTTCTTTGATATTTTTGGAGGTTCCTATGTTGATAGTGGTGGTTTGGTCGAGGTTTGATTTGGGTTTGTCTTCGACCCATTCTTTGATCTCCTCGGGTACCTCATAGTCATCTTCCTCCTCTTAATCAATATCCATCAAGTCGAAGTTCAGTTCTACATCAAAGTTGTAGTCATTTTGACAGGTTGGTATCTCATCAGTAGAGACAAACATATCCTACCCTTGAGTCCTGAAAACAAAAAAATACTTTCATTTTAATATATATAACTGCTTAAATATACAAAGCATTTGGTAAAGCATGACAAAAGTTACTTCTATAGCTATGCAATCAAAAGTAAGCAGTAAATGAAAGCATGTTTAAAGGGCAGACAGACTATCTGCCCCTTTACCCTTTTCGACTGAGGCAAGGGACACTGCTCCAGTTATCAAAGGTAAGCTCCTCGTGAATAGGGAGAATCAAAGATTGGTAATCATCCGCTTTGTCTCGGATGATGACTAAGACATTGATAAGTGGCTTTTATGACCACTTATTCGGATAGTAACCAACTCATTCTGTTGCTTAAACTCAAGTATCGTTGTGCATTTTATGTGTTTTTGCTTTGTTTTGTGATTTTCAGGTTTAGAAACTCTCCGGGTGCAAATTGAGCTTAAAAGGGCAAAAGAACACTTAAATGGGACAAAGCACTGAAATGGGCTTAAAGCATGAAGATAACATAGGTGAGGAAGCAATGAAGGTGATGCCACAAGTCTAGAGGCCAAAAGGAGCAAGAATGGCCTTTGAAGTAAAAATGGGAAGGAAGTGCAATTTGGACATCGTTTGGGTGGTTCACGTTCATTTAATGTTCTTGGATTGGAACTTAGTTCATATTGTAGAGCATCTTTTAAGCTTTCTGAAATATCTTGAATCATCCAAATTAGAGTTCGGAGGCGAGAGTTATGCCCCGTATACCAACGGACGTCAAACCTCACGGTTTTGGGTTTTTATGCATAGCTATCACTTGGAGCTCAATTTCAGCCTTCATCCATCCATTATTTATCAATGCTCAAAGAATAAAAGTTGTAGACCTCTTCTATAGCTTCTATTTGACAGGTGGCAGGCCTCGTAACTCCTCCCGGATCAAAAGTTATGGCCGTTTTACCAGAGGACTCTGCAGCAGAAAATCCTTGGCGCGGGCGCGCGGATTTCTAGGGTATTTTGGGCGCGGCTGCGCTAGTTTCTAGCTATGCCAGACTTGACTTTTCAATTGAATGGGACTTGGCTTTTGATCGGGATATAAGGGGGCTCGTTTGTGGCAAGGAAGGGCATCATATATTGGCCTTAAGCCCTAGCCCGAGCTTGTTCTTCCATTTCCTTTACATTTCTTGTATAGATTAGGAGTAGATTAAGTCTAGATTAGGGTTTAGTTTAGTTAGTTAGTTTCTAGGGTTAGATTAGGTTTGAAGATTGAAGCAAGTGGATTCCATTGGAGATTCAACAAGGAGCTTGAGCACTCAGATTTGCTATTTTCTATCTTTTGAATCTCTTTGCTTCCTATTTGCAATCTTATGATGTATATTCAACTTGTGGATGATATGTTTGAGTCATTTATGACTTAGACCTTATTTTGAGGTTCCAATAGAACCTAATGAGTAGTCAGTGTTGATTTCCCTTCCATGATGGTTCTATTTGATTGCTATGTGTTTGTCTATTGCGATGTATGCTTTAATTGCTTAATTGAGTTGCAACCAATTTGTGACGCCCCCAAATCCGTGACCGCCACGGGGTCGCTCGAATTCGGTTCATCACGTGCTCATGGTAATACATCATAATAATAATAACTAAATATCACACAATCACAGTGGAAAATCTATTCTAGAATAATTTACAATGATTTATTATAATTATTCCCCCAAGTCTCGCAACCTACAGTACTTAATAGATTACATAATAATATCAATTAACGAATTATTACATAATCTAACTTAAGCTTAAACATAATCAAATCCAGTCTTACTACATCATCTTAATACAATATTAAAAATTTAAAACATAAAAGAGCAAGCTAGTTGGTAGCCTTGCCCTTGTCCTTATCAACGCCCGAAGGTTCGCCATGCTCTGCCTTAACTGAAATATTTTAGGAAAAGCAAGAATGAGCACAAATTGCGCAGCAAGTAATATACAATAAGGGTAGGTGATATAATTCTCAATTCTCGAAATGGTATAACAAGGTTTGATAGTTCAAGGATAACAACAATATCAACAACTTTCAATAACAGTCGCTAAAGACAGAATAATATCAATGTGATTCAATAATAAATCAATTCAAGATTTCAAGATAACTGAATACTGAGCAGTCACTAAGGACTATGAACTTCTACTAGAATTGACAGTAATAAACTAAAAATCCAACAAAAACAGGTACAACAGGTGATCAGCCTAAAGTACCATCGTTATGCATAACAATCAATCATACTCAAGTATGCACATCGGTTCTCCGACAATTATGTATCCCCTTCAAAGAAGGTTGTTCTTCTCAGTCAAATACAAGATCCCACACCAATCAATTGATTTGGGTCGCTTTTCAATAATATAAGTCTAGCCGAATCAAATGACATAGACACTTTCACAATATTCAAGATCAATACTAAGTTTATCATAAATAATAGCTTTAATGAAATAAGAGTTCAAGTATGCTAATTCAATTCAAACGATTAAGTAAAGAAACTAGTTCGCAATATACAAGGATAGAATACCTGCATAAAGTAAATGCGTCGGTTAGGATACTTGCACCGTAAAAGAGTGTAAGTTAGGAAACTTGCCTTATGCGTAGTTTACTCACGTAAAGCTAGCCAACACTTTCGAATTCCTATCGTAATATAGTTACGTATATATATAATATTCATTAGTCATATAATTTAACTTCACATTTTATCTCTGAATATACGATCAACACATAAGCTAAGTTTTAACCTAGCTACACAGTTATATAATATTATATTAATATAACTTTTATCCTTAACTATCCTCTTTTCTCAAGTTGATCATATTTATACATCATTACTATCATGTGAGACTACCACAATTAGCAAACATACTCGCATATTATTAATATCACATAAGACCACAATCAATACTGAATATATTTCGTTTTAGCAAGTTATGGCATTCCCCTAAGTTAACAGTCAAAATCGGGTTCAAGTAACATCGTAGCATATAATTATTCTTGAGTTCATTATCACAATTTTAACTTACATTTTACATGGTATTAAGGGATAGAAAAACCATATGGTTATCATGCTTTATAACTTGGCTATATGTTTACATAGATGTCACATAATCTATTAATACACATGATTATGGTGTTCACATTATTTATTCTTAACTAGTATTGTTTAATACTTGGGAGTATGCTTTAAACTCATGTTATCATTATGTCTACTATATACGAATCATGTTTAGAGGCATATCAAACCCGAACATGCCATCATAACCCTTTAGAATCTAGATACTCACGTGATGTAACTATCTTTTTGAAAATATGTTCAAGTTTTACGTTTCAAACTTATACTTTTACTTAGCAAGGTTCACAATTGAAGTCCACATACTCATGTCATGCTATGAAACATATCTAAGCAAGTCAACATACCTTTCGTGCATTCTTAAACCATATTAACATGCTTGTACGGTCAGAATATCAACATGAATATAATTTATCAAAGTTTGTTTTCAAACTCTACGCTTTCGTTAGAAATGTTAAATGATGGAGTTCGCATGCTCACATTTCATCATGAAGCTTATGTATGCAAGTCAATACGAATTTCATGTGTTTCTAGGTCATACAAACATGTCTCGAAAGTCAGAATATTAACATGCTTCATATATGTTAACGTTCGTTCATGAAACTTTAAGTTTACTTCAACACTATATGTTGTTTCCTAATCCTTGCATGTAATCATAGCCAAAGCGTGTTTACGCTATCTCCATATACTGATATAAGTATGTTAGACCCATTAGCATGCTCATCTAAGCCATGTAAACAACCTAACACTTAGCAGACTTAAGCAGGAAGCAGGGAATTGCTGCAGGCTACTGGCGTAGCTGCGCAGCTGCCCAGTGTAAAACTGGCGCAGCTGCGCCAGCTCCCAGCCAGCGGTAGACAATTCCAGAAAACGGCAAAAACCCAGCCCAACACAGAAATTACACTACGAATTTGATTGTAATCACACCACATTGCTTACTAACATGCTCATTAGTTCATGTAACACTTAAATAATCATTATATAACCCAATTACACTTTAATTCCACATAATTAAGAATCTAAGAAATCACAGCAATAGAAATAGAAAATGAAAATGAAAAACAAGGAAGCTATTTTGTAATCCCAACATTTATACAAGTCCATATAACAACTACACAGCTTCCTATAATTCAATTAGCATGAATGACATCCATAATCCAGAAGCTTACTTTGACAGAGAATTTCAAGAATAGAAATTTTTGACAGAAACTAAGAATGAAGAATACAGAAATGGGATTATACCTCTGTTAATGGAGTTTGAATTCTCCACTTCTCAGAATACTACACTGATGCATATATATTAGCTCTCAACTTATCAAACTCAAGCAAAATCTCAGCAAGATGAAATGTGAAGGAGAGATGCTTCATTTATAGAAAAATTAAAACACAGTCCATGCTTCTAACTCTCAAAATAAACTAACGTATGTTTGAATTGCATGCTAGATAAGAAGAAGTTGGTAGATAGTTGTTGAAGGTCATCATCATGCCCACGCCCCATTGTATGATTGCTATGAAGGTTTGCTGAGTTTTAGGGTTATAGGGGAGTAGGATAGCTTGAGTATATCACGTGAAAGAGATAGTGACTCTATCAGCAAAACAAACTCAGCCTTCTAGCAATATACTACACTTAAATCATTATACACATATGTATTAAATACTTAGGCTATCTACACATATATATATTTTATACATATGTCTTTAATTGAAATGTCACACTATAATTCACATAATGTAGTAAGTGTGACTTGTACACATATAATTCAGGTACATTTTTATCACACTGGTATAATTTTCTCGGATATAATCACATCACATTATTTCCTTTATTATTAAATTCTATTAATCAACCCTTGTTTACAACACTTTCAAGATGTATTAATTTAATGTATACTTACATACATATTGTCACATAGGTATTAATCATGTAGCTTACATAGTTTAATAAATCCCAATACATGGTCCATATATATATTATAGTCACATAAATGTTGTACCACACTATATAATATAGTTGTATTCTATATACTTTATATTTAATTATTGCATGCTTGTACAATATAATCTTATTATATTAATAACTTACTTATTTATTTTATTATTCATAATGTCAAATAAATAAATTATTCATCTCATTGATTAATAATGAAATTATTAATTTCCACAACCATTGCTCATTTATCACGCACAGTATATAAATATAAATCTTATTATATTATAGACACATTGCTCATTATTATTATTATATTTCTTGCAATAATAATAATCACATATTATTAATTAATCATCTATAACAATTATTCTACGATGACAATTAATTAATATTCTACGATTAACAATTAATATAGATTAATTGTTTGCTTAAATTAATATAATCATTATTATTTCTCATCACGGTGCCACACAAGGCATTTCATCGAGTTTATTATAAACTCCATATTTTTCTCAATTGTCATAAATATTCAATTTAATATAATTGAGTTACTCTTCTCATAACACAAAAATCATTTATTTTCAAATAAATTCTCATTCCCATTAATATATTCATTTAATAATATATGAAAATTCTCAGGTATTACACAATTACTGTGATAACCTATGTGGGATTGAAAGACGAAGTGTAGGTTTAAATCTAATCGTGGTGGCGGGCGATTGTATGTTCTCATGGCGTTGGAAGTATGATTTGTGCTTAGGATAGACATATACCGAAGCGCCGCTCGTAGTCAATAGAGAACTTGAACTTAAACCCTGTTTATTTGTAAACACCATAGACATATAGGGGTTTAGATAATGTAGGTGTTCACGTGCATTCTATCATATGTGGATTGCACGTGATATAGATTAGGTGCATCGAAAGATGGCCTTCTCTCACTTTAGTGTTCTCGGCTAGCAACATTGCGATTAATTTGACCTAATTGGAAGTGTGTCGACTTAGACGAATCATTAGGGAAAATTGGAATCTCTTATCTTCATTATCTGATTTTACTCTAGGTTTAATTAGTTTAAGTTTAATTCCTTGCCTAGTTTAAAGTAGTTTTAATACCTTCTCTTTACCACCCGTTTAAATAAGACTGAAATGATTATGTGCTAATGCTTTTGCAACCTTTTATCTGTTAATTCCTCGTGGGAACGATATCTTTACTTACTCTTTATTACTTGTTGAACGCGTATACTTGCGCGTTAATTATCGTTATATAAAACGGACAACAGACATCCTTCAAAATAAGGCCAGGGCTTTTCTTTGAACTGTCCTTTTTTTCCTTCTTGAGGCGAAGGATTTGAATCTGATCCTCGTTGTCGCTGTCTGGGATCTCGTCATTCATACCCTCGTAATTTATGATAACTCGTATGTTAGCAAATGGGTCTCATTCTTCGTACATGGTCTTTTTTCCCCTTTTTGCTATCCATCTCGGATCTGGGAGTTATTTTCTCAATTGTTAGTTTGATTAGAGGAAATAACATGGTTGATTCCCCAGCTGGGATCTTCCTCATGGGTTTCACCCATCCGACACTAGTGAGGTTTGGCAGAAGAATTATGGAGGCATGAGCCTTAGGATGCTTATGTGGGTTTCGGTGGCTTGACCTGGATGAATAACCCAATCTGGCTCTCCTAGTCTGGCTTAAGATTTGTACTGGACTTTTGATATCTTGCTGATTCTTTCCTAACCCTTCTCTAGGTTGGAAACCAAAAGATATCATCTCTTGGCCCACTTTCATCACTTTAGAGGAGAATTTAGGTTTTAATGTTGGTGCTCCAATAGGTAGGTACTGAGTATCACTCACCTCCAGGGCTTGAAAACTTACAGGTTCAATCCCTGCATCTAGGTTAATCACTGGCATGTCTCCCTATATGCAGACAGGGTATTCTGGTTTGGCGTTGACCGTGATGAGGTTGTCGTTTATAATATATTTGAGCTATTGATGGAGGGTGGATGGCACTGCCCCTGCCATATAGATCCATGGCCTGCCCAGCAACAAGTTGTAGTCAGTGGCGATGTTGAGCACCTGAAAAGATACATAGAAAGTGTCTGGACCAATCTCTAATGGAAGCTCTATCTCTCCCATAGCTTGTCGATGAGATCCATCGAAAGCCTGAATTACCACAAGACTGGTTTTGATTCGGTTTGGGTTGATCTTCATTCTTTCCAAGGTGTCGTTGGGACAGATGTTTAAGGATGATCCTCCATCTATGAGCACACCTCCTATCATATATCTAGAAGACATCACAACTATGTGCAGGGACTTATGATGGCTGTTCCTTCTGCAGGAATATCATCGTCAGTGAAAGAAATCACATTACTGTTGAAAATGTGTTCCACCACATGACGAATTTTTTCGGCATCCACGGTATGTGGCAGATGGGCTTCTTCTAGTAGTTTCACTAGAATGTTGAGATGATCCACCGAGGATAAGACCAAGTCTAGGATGGACATTTTCTTGGGTGCCTCTTTCAGGGTTTGCACCACTTTAATTTCATGGTGTCCCATTTTGTTGAAAACTCTTCCATTTACTCATCAGCCACCTTTTATTTGGCTTTGATGGCTGGGTTATTCACCCTCTGAGGCATGTATAATGGATTATCGTTTGGTACTATGGCATTGTTATTTAAAGTGGAACCTTCGTCATTCCCATAGTTCCATAGGACCCTCTTCAGACTAATAATTGGATATTGAGGTCTGAAGGGCAAGATTAAAGGCTCGGGTGCAGCCACCTTCACAGGATTTGATATTTCTGTGACCCCTTTCCCTGATGGTACTAAGGGTGTGAGGGATGGCTCCTTGTCACAAGATATAACAACCACTTTATCCTGGTTCCATGCTGTTGGGATCCAGAGAGTATCTTCATCCGGGAGGTCGAGAACTTGATTTCCTCTTATCAATTCATCGCTTTCAATTATGTCCTGAATCAGGTACGAAGTGCCCAGCAATCTTCAGTGTCATGGCCGGGTGAATTGTAGTGGTACTGACAAATTTGGTCAGGTTTGAATTTTCTGGATCGTGGGTTCAATGGAAGTAATAAGTTTGCAACCATTCCCTCATTGATTAGCATTTGGAGGATTTCCTCCATTGACTGGTTAGGTTGGTGAAATTCCTTTGAAATAAGAATTGTCTACTAGTGTGGACATTCTCATGTTTACCCTTTTGTCGGTCCAAGGCTCATGCTCATGTGACTGGTTATGATCCCTCCTGGGATTAATCTCTGGTGTGCGAGGACGATCGACGTCATATCGATTGGCCTGTTTTATCATTTGCCTGGTGATCTGATGCTGGTAGATGACCAGTTCTGCCAATGATTCAATTTGTTCCTTGATAAACTTTATCTCTTACTCTGTCAGAAACCTCTTTTCTGAGATTTCCCAACTATCTAGGCTGTTGTTGCTGGATGGAGTTGACTCTCCCATATAACGGAGGTACTTGGATCCTTCTCCACTTGTGGTGCTGATCATATTGACATTCTCCTCTTTGTGCCGAGGGAGAGGATTGTCTTAGACTTGTGGTTGTTCTGGTTTGGTTACCACAATCTCTCCAGTGTCAATCAAGTCTTGGATTTTATGCTTGAGAGAGCAACAGTCTTGATTGTCATGGCCCTGGGAGTCGGAATGGTAAGTGATAAGTGGTTTTATGACCACTTATTCAGATAATAACCAGCTCATTCTATTTCTTAAACTCAAGTAATCCTGTGCGTTTAATATGTTTTTCCTTTGTTTGCAGCGTTTATGTTTAGGAACTCTCCGAGAGCAAATTGAGCGTTAAAGGCATGATAGCATGATAGATGAAGATGTTGCGAGGTTAAAAGTGCAGAAGTGCAAGGAAGCGGAGCGGAAGCCAAGTGCAGCAACAAAGAAATGCACCAGCAGAATTTCATGGCACGCGCGGCCGCGCCGTGTTAAGGCAGCCAGCCCGCGCGCCCGCGTCAACCCCCAGACCAGAGTCCCAGTTTTTGTGCTTGCGCTGCCGCGCCAAGACCAAAGCCGAATGCCGCGCGGCAGCGCCGACTCCCAGCTTGACCAAGTTTAACTTTCGACTTAGCAGATCGGGAGAAGGCTCATATTAGGGCTTTTGCCCTCATTTGCTCAGCATCTCCACTAGGGAGCTCTCCCTTAGCTTAGCCCTAGTTTTCCTTTTCCTTTTCCTTTCCATCTTGTATAGATTAGGAGTAGATTAGTGTTAGATTAAGGTTTAATTAGTTTAGTTAGGTTCTAAGGTTTCTTTTGGACTTGAAGATTGAAGCAAGGGATAAACAACAAAGATCCACACTTGGAGAAAGACTCAAGATTTGCAATTTCTATCTCTTAATTCTCCTTGTATTTATGTATATTTGGATGATGTTTATAAACCTTGTGGATAATATATTCAAGTATTTATAACTTAGTTTATATTTTGGGATTTCAATGGAACCCAACACATAGTTGTATTGATTGCTCTCTCTCTTTGCTATTATTGCAAATTGGTTATCATAACTTGTGCGTTTAGATTGATTTATTGTGAACCTATATGAAATTGAGAAATGGATTTTAGGTTTAGACCTAGTTATGATATCATGCGAAAGTTAGAGATTCTTGCGGGTAATCTATGAGATTATGTGACGCGTGTCTCATTCATTGTCCTAAAGAGTTGATAATTTGTTAGTGTTTAGGATAGAAATATACCTAAATGCCGTATGCAACCATTTGAGAATCTAATATTAATGACTTCCTATGCAAAAGTTGGTAATTGATGGAGTAGTTAACTAGATTTCCCGTGACATGTGTCTTGTTAATTGTTCTGGATATTAGTTGCTTGATAGTGTGTAGGATAGACATATACCTACATGCCGCATTAGGAAGATTTATAGTTGTCCATCGAAAGAGGCTATTATGTAATTGTGATTTCTCGGTTGTCAATTCTAGGTGCTTATTATTCTAAGTGAGAGAGTTAAGAGATTCTAACGAAGTGTTGGGGGAAATTGTAATCCCGTGTCTTTATTATCTAAATTTACCCTAGGATTAGTTATTACATGTTTTAATTCCTTGCCTAGTTAACTTAGTTTTAATTCCAACTCTTTATCGCTCGTTTAAATAAGACTGAGGCGATTATGTGCTAGTGGTTTGGTGACCTTTTATCTGTTAATTCTCCGTGGGAACGATCTTTACTTACTTTTTATTACTTGTTGACCACGTATACTTGCACGTAAATTGTGTCATCTAATCGGACCAACAAGTTTTTGGCGCCGTTGTCGGGGAATTAATTGGATAACTGTTTGCCAACATTAGTTTAAATCAAATTAGTCTTAATTTAAACATTTTTTTAATTATTTTGTTTAATTCTCTTCCTATATTTTCTTTTCAGGAACAATGGATCTAAATTTCTATCCATGGGACTACACAAGGCAAGAGCAACCAAGGGAAGTAGGGAATGATGGCGGCGACCCAATTGCTTCACTTTCAGCACAACTAGAGGTTCTCTCGAGGAAGTTGGATACTGTTTCAGCCCAACAGAGT
Source organism: Panax stipuleanatus (assembly GCA_020205555.1). Taxonomy (NCBI): domain Eukaryota; kingdom Viridiplantae; phylum Streptophyta; class Magnoliopsida; order Apiales; family Araliaceae; genus Panax; species Panax stipuleanatus. The sequence continues at coordinate 83,383,616 of CM035124.1, read as the reverse complement.
CGAGAGTCGGTAGTTACTTATGGTTATGGTGCTGGGAGCCGCACAAGCCATCAGGAGCCTATCAGTTTTGGACAAGAGCAGTATAGGGGTGAGTACTTCCACAATGAACCTTATCCCACGTATCAGCCAGATTGGGGGTATCACCCAGACCCTTCAGCAAACCCTTCATCAGACTATTATCAAGACCAGTACTGGGATCCAAATCCCGTTTACGCCCCAGAATGCACTTTCCAGACTCCAGTTTACGAGCCTCAATACAATTTTGAGGGTGACACAGAAAATGCAAGATTGGAGGAAGGAGGTGACATATCACTGAAGGACATCTTGATTGAGCAACAGAAGTCAGTCAAGAATATCCAGAACTGGGCAGAGCAAATTAGCAAGGCCTTGTTAATAGAGGAAGAACAAGGGATTCTGACCAATACTGCTAGCTATCAAGAACAATGCAAGCCAAGTCCAAATTGTGCACCCGAACCCACTTATCAATCTCCATGTTTACAAGGAGAACAGTCAACAATGAACTTCATGTATGCAGGCTCAGAAAACCAAGATGAGTTATTTGGGAGCCAGGAACCATCAAACCAAAATTATCAATATCAAATGGCCCCAATTAACTATGCTTCTACCAGTGAGCCTCAATACAGGGAGCCCATGGCTGAAACAGAAAAGGAAGTATTGGAAATTATGTGGGGGAATTCCATAGCATCGATAGAGGAGACCTTGATTGAGAAAGAGCAGTCAATTGAGGATCTTCAGATTTGGGTAGAGCAGATTAGCACAACATTAAGGAAGGAGGAGGTATGTGAACAAGAGACAACAATGCCAGATTGGGTGCCTCCAGTGACTGAAGCCTTAAGTTATGAGCCCCAGACTACTTGGTGCTATGAAATGGGTGCAAAAACGGATAGAGAATCAGAAGTGCAATTGCAACTGGATGAGCGAAAGGTAATGGATATCGAGGAGCCAATTGGGACTGTGGAGTATGAATGTGAACCAACAGTGATAATACCCCAAGAGCCTCCTCCCCCGAAGTTTGAGACTCCAGTCAAGTTTGCACACCCTTGCCCCCTTGGAAGCCACATTACAGATACGTATCTCGATGGCATGAGAGAGTCCGTGAGCTTCAAACCATGGTGGTCGGAAGAGAAGAGAATAGAAGAAGAGTCCATTGTATGGTCTATATCTCTATGCCTCGATTATTTCACCTACACAACGGAACCCTTGCATAGCTCCCCAACCTTCAGGACGGGGAATTCTTATACATATTCAATGCTAGGTAGTTTAAATCTGCATCCGCTCCTACTGGGGAGCCGCCAAAGTCACACAGCTATTCTGATGGATGGAGGGGTTCTCCAGTACCTTCGGTGAGTCGGATAGCAATGGTCAGACACAGTCTAGCTAGTGGACTATAAATCAAGTGCTAGATGGGAGGCACCCCATCATTTCTCTCTCTTTGTTTAATTCTACATTACCTACTTCCCATCATCCCTCTCTCTATCTCTATGTTTAATTCTCCATTTACATGCTTTCTATAACATTTCCTCCCCCTTGTTAATTCTTATTAGTTAATATTTAGTTTAAATTTTTGCATACTGTAGGAATTAGGAGTTCATTGCCTATATTTTTGAACTTAGGCATTAGTGCATATCTTTTTGGGACCATGAAGCTTATAGCATACTTTTAATACACTTGCACATTGCGTATACGCACTTAGAGAATTTTTTGGGAATTTAAATGCATATATCTTTCCATGTTTAATTTTCTTGATGTAAATATTAAGTATTAACTTTTGATGGTTTAATAGGGCTTAATAAGTCTTGTCTGTATATTTCAGGTTAAAAGCTGCTTGGGAGCAAAGTTCAAATGCCATAGCCTCTGTGCCTAGAAAAATTCTGCAGAAAACAGGATCTGGCATGCCGCGCGGCCGTGCAAGGATAAGCCTGAGCTGGCGCGCGGCCGCGCCTCTCACAGACTGGGCCTAACTTAAGGAAAATTCTGGCAGCTTTTGGGGGCACCAATTCATATCAATTATCAATAGCACCCAAGCCTCAGCCCCTCTCATCCCAAACCCTCAAGTTCCTTCATACAATCCCTCATCTCTTCCATTTTATGCAATTCCCCCCCCACTACAAGCCTTAGTTTTGAAAACCTCCTACCTCCTCAATCCAAAGTACCAATTCCCATCCACCTCATCCTCTCAACCTGATCAATTGAGACAGTGAGTGTGGGATCTCTAGCAGAGCAAGATTGACTTGGAGTTGGATTGGTTCATTGAGTACAGTGCTGAGCGGGGTTTATTTTGCCAAGAGTAGAGAGAGACGGGGAAACTTCTGAGAGGATGCCACTTCATTTCATGTAGTATCAAAAGCCGAATAGGGGAGTTTCTTTCTTTTTACCTTTACCTTCAATGAGGACATTGAACATTCTAAGTTTGGGGGTATTGGTTTTGTTTTTGCATGTAGTTAGTTCATTTCATGTTGTGTCAGTTCATTTAGTGCATGTAGATTGTATTTTGTTAAAATTTTAAAATTTTTTGCATTCTGTTTTGCATTCTGTGTGAGAGCATGTTGCATGAATCCAGTTTCAGTTGGTGAGTTATCTATGTGGCCTATGAAGAAACTGAAATCACTTGATTGTTGAACTGATTGGAGACTTAAGCTTGATTTCATTGTCATATATGTAAATCCTTACCAGTCAGATACTGTGTAGCCAGTGAGCACGATAGAGGAAACACCATGATATGCTAAGTTTAAATGTTTACATACTTAATAAAAGAGTTTCAGTTCGCATATAATAATAACTAGACTATTAAAAGCTTAAGTTTGGGGGAAACAGGGGGCATGCATGATTTATGCGGGGAGATGGAGCGTAAAACGCACTCCCTTGCAGAAAAAGAAAAAGAAAAAGAAAACAAAAGAAAATGCATTGAAAAAGAAAAAAATAGAATAAACACATCGGCTACGTCGAGTTCTGTGGCCTTTGATATTCGAGCAAGTAAGCCCGAGGGGTGTCTCTACACCCAGCGCCCTAAGGTCGTCTGGTCTGGGAGTCGTTGGTCGAAAGCTTGCTACATGGGTATCATTGAAAAGCCTAAGAGGACTAGGCATTGCATAGTCGATTGTGTACACGGGAAAGTGCGAATACGCCCTCGTGAGTAATAAAAGCTTAATGAAAACTCCCTTGTTGACTCTTAACTTAGTAATACATGGTCTTAGTTAGAACTTATATGATTTACTATTTTTCTTAAGTTAAAGCTTGTTTTCCCCTAAGAAGTATAGTATGTGAGTTATTTATCTAAATGCATATCTAATGGTTGCTAGGCACACAACGCACAATACATCAGTGCTGACAGTTTTGGATTTGCAGAATATGCCTTATGGTCTTGTTTTGGGTAGCTTATCTGTTCGACTATCTCGTGGTTTTCTGAGGCATTGCTTTGATAGTTCAATACTGGCTGGGAACTTGGATTCGCATTCATGATAGCGTAGGTTGAATACATTGTAGATACAGCATTACATATGTGTTTAGTTTTGTTTTGGTTGCTTGAGGGCAAGCAACGTTTAAGTTTGGGGGTATTTGATAAGTGGTTTTATGATCACTTATTCAGATAATAACCAGCTCATTCTGTTGCTTAAACTCAAGTAATCCTGTGCGTTTAATATGTTTTTCCTTTGTTTGCAGCGTTTATGTTTAGGAACTCTCCGAGAGCAAATTGAGCGTTAAAGGCATGATAGCATGATAGATGAAGATGTTGCGAGGCTAAAAGTGCAGAAGTGCAAGGAAGTGGAGCGGAAGCCAAGTGCAGGAACAAAGAAATGCACCAGCAGAATTTCATGGCACGCGCGGCCGCGCCGTGTTAAGGCAGCCAGCCAGCGCGCCCGCGCCAACCCCAAGACCAGAGTCCCAGTTTTTGTGCTGGCGCGGCCGCGCCAAGACCAAAGTTGAACGCCGCGCGGCCGCGCCGACTCCCAGCTTGACCAAGTTTGACTTTCAACTTAGCAGATTGGGAGAAGGCTTATATTAGGGCTTTTGCCCTCATTTGCTCAGCATCTCCACTAGGGAGCTCTCCCTTAGCTTAGCCCTAGTTTTCCTTTTCCTTTTCCTTTCCATCTTGTATAGATTAGGAGTAGATTAGTGTTAGATTAAGGTTTAATTAGTTTAGTTAGGTTCTAGGGTTTCTTTTGGACTTGAAGATTGAAGCAAGGGATAAACAACAAAGATCCACACTTGGAGAAAGACTCAAGATTTGCAATTTCTATCTCTTAATTCTCCTTGTATTGATGTATATTTGGATGGTGTTTATAAACCTTGTGGATAATATATTCAAGTATTTATGACTTAGTTTATATTTTGGGATTTCAATGGAACCGACACATAGTTGTATTGATTGCTCTCTCTCTCTTTGCTATTATTGCGAATTGGTTATCATAACTTGTGCGTTTAGATTGATTTATTGTGAACCTATATGAAATTGACAAATGGATTTTAGGTTTAGACCTAGTTATGATATCATGCGAAAGTTAGAGATTCTTGCGGGTAATCTATGAGATTATGTGACGCGTGTCTCATTCATTGTCCTAAAGAGTTGATAATTTGTTAGTGTTTAGGATAGAAATATACCTAAATGCCGTATGCAACCATTTGAGAATCTAATCTTAATGACTTCCTATGCGAAAGTTGGTAATTGATGGAGTAGTTAACTAGATTTCCCGTGACATGTGTCTTGTTAATTGTTCTGGATATTAGTTGGTTGATAGTGTGTAGGATGGACATATACCTACATGCCGCATTAGGAAGATTCATAGTTGTCCATCGAAAGAGGCTATTATGTAATCGTGATTTCTCGGTTGTCAATTCTAGGTGCTTATTATTCTAAGTGAGAGAGTTAAGAGATTCTAACGAAGTGTTGGGGGAAATTGTAATCCCATGTCTTCATTATCTAAATTTACCCTAGGATTAGTTATTGCATGTTTTAATTCCTTGCCTAGTTAACTTAGTTTTAATTCCAACTCTTTATCGCTCGTTTAAATAAGACTGAGGCGATTATGTGCTAGTGGTTTGGTGACCTTTTATATGTTAATTCTCTGTGGGAACGATCTTTACTTACTCTTTATTACTTGTTAACCGCATATACTTGCGCGTAAATTGTGTCATCTAATCGGACCAACAGTAAGCGCACTTCTTGTTTGGGTCAAAATTCCGTCCACCAGTGTTGGTTGGTGGAAGGAGTTGGACAATCTTTTTATGTGACGTCAATAACTTTAGCATATTCTCGAGTGAATCCTTTAGTGGGGTGATAGTTCTTCGACGCCTGACCTCCATATTATTCTGAAATAGGGGATTTGAAGGCTATGCTGGAGCTTTGAAAGGGGTAAAGTTCCTTCTTTGAATAAGCATACTGTTTGGGTCGCCTCTTTGATTTTGTCCTTACAATACTAAGGACACTTCTTTATCTTTCTTTTTTGTGAACCCTCCGGGGATTACTCCTGTTGGTCGAAAAACCGATCACTAAACACGCGCAAGTATACGCGGTCTAACAAGTAATACAGTGATAAGGAAAGTGTCGTACCCACGAGGAACTATCACTAATATTTACCAAATACCAACTTTGTATCGCTTAAGTCTTATTCGAACAGTAAACTAATAGGAGTGTGGTTAAACTAGTTATAACTAATTATTAAAGTAAGTAAACGGATAACGAATGGTAATCGAAGGAATTACAAGCTAAGGTTACAACATCACCCCACACAGGGATTCCGTCGAACACCTAGCGTGCTATGCAACATCAAACTTCCTACCCTTCTCTCTTTGGTCTTAATGGTCACGACAGTTTGTCGACCGAGAACACACAGGTGTTCATACACCTCTGTCGAGGTATGCACAAACTTATCCTCTCCAGATCCACCCGATAGGGAATAGAACAGAAAAGAACATCCAAACTAGGTGATAATCCTACACATGTCTATGCGAATTAACCTAACAAGGATTTAAGCATAAGTTCTCAATTAGGTCACACGTGGCACACAGATATATGTCTATTCTACGCACAACTTATGCAGTCGAAAACCCATAATCACATGCCAATATATTTAGGTGTAAATCTACAATTCTTCTTTCGATATCATATAGATTACCAAAATCATCACTAATGTCTTAGTGAGAATCGTTAAGCATGAATATATTAAACCAAACCATATGGTGCCAACCAAAGAGATAAGACAGTCAATTTAACTAACAAAGGGTTCCATTATAACCTTAGAGCCAATACTTAGTTCATAGCTATTGAACAAAATATAAGTAGCAATAAAGACAACATTTATGGATTACAAAAATAGAGAAAATAAATGGATAAGAATAAACTCTGTCAAGGCTCTTCAGTCTCCAAGCATTTCACTCCTTTCAAGCTTTCCAATCCGTGTAGCTCACTGCTCTTGTTGCTCCAAGGAAAACCCAAACTTTACCATAATCTACCTAATCTATATTTACAAACATTACCCAATAACTAGAGAGAGGAAGTACAAAAGAGATCTAATCTATCCTAAGCTAAGCTAACCGATTCTATCCCAGTCTTCTTTCTCTCCTTCCTCTCTTTTCCCTCCCCCTTTCTTTGCAGAGGCTCCCTTGATATATATATATATATATATATATATATATATATCTGTTTTTCTCCTTTTGTTAGGTCAAAAGCAAGCCTTTTCTGCCTGGGCACCGGAGGTCGCGCTGCGGCGCGGGCAATCAGCTTATAAGTGGCGCTGCGGCCCCATGTTAAAATCAAAACACCGGAGGTCGCGCTGTAGCGCGAGTCCATAAAGGAAATGTGGTGCTGCAGCTCCAGGATGACATCAGCAAGGACCAGGGGCAGCGCCGCGGCGCGAGAATGAGACTAGGCATTGGCGCTACGGCGCGAGTATATGTAAATTGTCCGTTTTGTCCCCTGAAAGCTAGAAAAGTCCTGTAAAGCCTGCAATACATCGGTTAAACATAATAATACTATAAACATATAAAACTATATAAAAACTACGAAGATCAGGCAACTATTTAAGCCATAAAGTATCCGATTTGCGGGTATAAATCCCACTCATCAAATACCCCCAAACTTAAGTCTTTGCTTGTCCTCGAGCAAACTATCTAACACAAACTCATAATAGAAAACACACGCGAAATAAAAATATCACTGTATACTAGTATCATGTCTTCTAAGCTCGATCATGGCTACTCCCAAAGAACAGGGCAAACACAGATATAAGTAAGAGTTCATTCAGTTTCAAGCATAAGACTGTATTCGATCCATTCTATGTGTGTGTGTGTGGGGACCAACCATCCTAACTAATCATCGCTCAAATAAGTTCGCACAGTCAATTGTTAATGCCCATATGCACACTCCGTAACTTAAACATTCAACAAGCATTAAGAATAAGACGCAAGTGCAGAGAAAGATCAAAAGACTCTAGCATAAAGAAAGTAAAATCTGACTCGGACAATACTTAATTACCTTAGGCTAATCAGAGCTACCCATTAACGAGCTTTTGATCAGTGACTCCCAAGTCAGATGACTTTAGGGCACTAGGTGTGGAACACCCCTATAAATCTAATAACTCGAGCAGCAAAGACCACGTAATCAACATAAGCTAAATTAGACTTTACGAAATCTGACGATTATTAGGCGAGTGCATTTTATGCTCCATCTCAACATCGGTCCTGCGTTTATGGGTGAGTGCGTTTTACGTTCCATCTCGACCCACCGCAAGACTTTCGATATTCAATCTTCTTTTCAAATATTTTTTTTTACAACATGCCAGAATCCAAGATCCAAAACTGTATATGCGTCGAAGTCTTTTATTACCTTGTAACAATGAAAGTTTATAAGAGTGAACATACTCCCAAAGCAATAAACAGGCGAACTAAATTCGAAAAATAACTAGTTAGCCCAGTTGGTCGGTGCTTGCTAAAAAGGACAGAACAATAACAGTCTCAACTTATCGATTGAACAACCCCTAGCTCATACATGCTTGACACGACTCTAAGAGATAAGCATAATTACTTGACGCTTGTCATTAGCCACAATCAAAAATTAATGAAAAATATACGACCCTTGCATAAAAGCAGCTCAAAATAGGGTAATAAAGCCATTAACATGGCACAAGCATATAAATCTGTAAAAGCCCCAAAAAGATGGCTAAAAACCACAAACATGCTAATAATAACCAAAGCGTTAATAAATAACCAAAAACTATTCATGGCATCCATCATAATAAACCCAAAACATAATACCGCAGTTCAAAACGACTGCAATACAATCCTGATAAATACCTAAGCAAAGTACTAAAATAGCAACCTATCATGGCAATAGACAGAAATAAAACAGATAATAAACCATAACACCCCCAAACTGAAGGTGAGCAATGCCCTCATTGCTAAACATATATCAATCTAAACAAGAGGGCTTCCCTGAAGTCTGGTCACTCGGTAGCAGCAGCGTCCTCGTCTGCTTCGGCGGGTCGTGATGGTGGAGGGTATGGTGGGAAGACAGGAGGCTCTGGGAACTGGAATGGCGTGAACTCAGAATCCTCGCCACTATACACGGTGTATATGCTCTGCATCGTCTTGACCAGCTCAGCCTGATACTGCATCGCTATGTCTTGCCTCAAGGCCACCTCTGCTATGTGCCTCTGCTGCCTCTGAGCATTAGCATCCTGGTTCTGATGTAGCAGAGTGAGGGATGCCATGATTTCTACAAGTAGTCCCTATGAAGCTGGGCCTGCGTCTGGTGGCTGCGAAGGCTCTGCTGTAGGAGGTGGCTCAGTAGGTGGCCCGAATCCTTTGCCTCTAACATGAGAAATAGTCCCGTCCCACATATCGAAGCGTGAGATGGTCTGATGGTCAATGATTGACATGGGCAGCAAAGCTATCTCTTCTGGCCCCCAATGGATACCTGCCCTCTTGCACAGCCGGGTGATCAAGGATGGATGTGGAAGTCCCGTAGAGATATTGCTCTTGATTACCTTTATGATGGACTCATGGATGAGAACTCCGATGTCCACATTTAGACCCGTGACAATGGCAAATAATAGGATCACTCTATCCTTAGTCACGTTGCTCAGGTGACGAGTCGGGATCATGTTGGCACAAATTAAGCTGAACCATGCCTTCCCATAGCGACTGAGTGCAGCATGCGGGAAACTGGTCCTCTCACCCGTGAAGTTATTTGTCTTCCATGTAGTCCCGGGCTTGCAGAGCATCCTAACAATATCCTCAAGGTCATAGCTGCGGAGTCCCTGCTCCATATAGTCCTTACCATCGAAACCGGGCGTCGCGAACAGTGCATTGATGGCTTGGCTTCCAAACGCCACTGACCGCCCCCTAACTTGAACAACAGCAGGACCTTCGGGACTAGCATTTGCATAGAACTCTCTAACTACAGATACAATGGCCGACTCAGGAGGTTTTGTGAAGTGCACCCACTGGCGACCCACAATCATTGCTAACAACTCGCCATCCTTTGTTTTGTCAGGCCTCAAACCCCGTTCAGGAATCAAATTTCGTGCGACAAAGGAGCTTTTGTATCATTTCCATGCCTCTTTGTTAACAAATTTGGTGTTGTTCCATGCCGTTGGTGCTGCGGACGAGGAACCGCCGACGCTCAGGCGTTGCCTTTTTGAAGCCATATCAGAATTTGCAGCAATTGGCTTGAACACAAGCAGGACTCGATTCCAAACTTTTCCAAACTTAGGCTAGAGTAATTCCCAATGCAACTTCAATGTCAAACAACCCCAAACAGTCAAATTATCTCTCAGTCAATTTATCAAACACCTTGTGCGCGCTCTCAAAACCCAACTAGATAGCCCTTTGTTTGTGAATGCTCTAACCAGATTTCTGTCAGTGGAAATCACCCAAACAAACAACAGGAGATGGATAATCCTAATAATTCGATCCACATATGTTTCTAATACATGAAATCCAAAATTACCTCGAGTTGGAAACACTTGCTTGATTATGGTGTCCTCTTGATAGTCCTTAGTTGTGTAATCAATTAAGGCCAATTTGTATGTTCGTGGGTGTAGAGCAGGAAATGGGCTGGAGTATTGAGGAGTCAGTACTGGTAGATGTGGAGAAGAGGTAATGTTTGGGGTTTGCCGAAACAGCCGAGAGAGGGGAGGTGAATGGCTAAACTGCTAGCCTCAATCTATTTTTGGAAACCAAAACTCGCTACCGGCGCTGCGGCGCGGGTATTCCTTCTTTGCTTGGCGTCGCGGCGCGCCTTGGCAGTAGCTTGGTCTCGCCCTTGGCGCTGCGGCGCGAGTCCCCCTTTGTTTCTGGGCGCTGCGGCGCGATATAGGAAATTTGAATTACTGCATGGCGCTGCGGCGCGAAGTTCAGTGCATATGCTGGCGCTGCGGCGCCAGCCTTTTATCTGAGTTTTTTCTGCACAAAAACCATGTATTAGACAACATATATTACACAGATAACATACTAAGTAAATAACATGCTATATACAAAATTCTAACTAAGATATACACTAGCAACATACTAAATAACATGCTGCCTGCTATAATCACAAAAGCATACGCATTGGCAACGATGTTTACATGGTAAAAAGAAAAGACACAATATAAACTAGACATAAGTAAAGAAAACAGAGAAAATTGATACTGAGATGGGGTTGCCTCCCCACCAAGCGCTTGTTTTAAAGTCGTCGGCTTGACTATACCGATGCCGCTCAATCCGGCTCATAAGAAAAATTGACCATTTCATGCAGCCTATTTGTCAATTCCTTAAAATTTGTGGCAGACATGGATGATTAATCATCCTCGTTTTCTTCACCCATCGGCACGAAGAATCTTTCACCACTAGAATTATCCACTAATTCGCCTTTTTCATCAAGTTGAAAGCGTTCTTTGTGCACTAGCGGGCCCTCCAGGGTTTCCACAATCGTGAGCGTGGTTTCCGGTTGTTGATTAGTCTTGACAATACAACCACTCTTTATCCTCTTTTCTCCAACTTCAGACTCCACCGGTTGGACGATTTGCACCTTGACATCTCCCTCAACAACTTTGTGAGACTCACCGCCTTCTCCTTGCGTATCCACCGTGCAATGCTCTAATGCTTCATCGTTGAGATCAGTTATGACCAGTAGATTTCCCTACGATAGATTTATAATGGCATTGACGAGTTGTCCCAATTAATTTTCGAGGCTTTGCAATGCGGCGTCTTGGCTTGCCATTCGCACCTCATTTCTTTCTATAAAGTTGGTGAGGAGTTCTTCAAGCCTTTTCTCTTCTGTTAAATCTGCCGAAAAGCTCTCATTGGGTTGGAATGTCACCTTATACTGCGGAGGAGATGGACATTTAAATTGATTCGGATAGGAGTAATTCGGATCAGGATATTGCTCTTGACTATAGTCCCAAGAGTTTGGATAACCCTGACAGTTTGGATGATAGGAAATCTGTTCATTGTCAGCTCGTTCCTGACAGGAGGCAGTCTGAGTGGACTCACACTCAAGATTATCAGAAAACCTCAAGACATTTGCAATTTGAGCTCGCAATTTCTCGAGTCCTTCTTCCGAGTTTGGTTGTGTAGTCCTCTCATAAGGCCATTGATAACATTGATCGTCCATAACCTGTAAACTTAAAAACACAAAGGAAGATCAAACAAATAAAAGAATATATACACGTTCAAATTAAGACTAAATTGATTTAAATCAATATTGGACAATATTAGAATAATAGTTCCCCGGCAACGGCGCCAAAAGCTTGTTGGTCGGAAAACCGATCACTAAACACGCGCAAGTATACACGGTCTAACAAGTAATACAGTGATAAGGAAAGTGTCGTACCCACGAGGAACTATCACTAATATTTACCAAATACCAACTTTGTATCGCTTAAGTCTTATTCGAACAGTAAACTAATAGGAGTGTGGTTAAACTAGTTATAACTAATTATTAAAGCAAGTAAACGGATAACGAATGGTAATCGAAGGAATTACAAGCTAAGGTTACAACATCACCCCACACAGGCATTCCGTCGAACACCTAGCGTGCTATGCAACATCAAACTTCCTACCCTTCTCTCTTTGGTCTTAATGGTCACGACAGTTTGTCGACCGAGAACACACAGGTGTTCATACACCTCTGTCGAGGTATGCACAAACTTATCCTCTCCAGATCCACCCGATAGGGAATAGAACAGAAAAGAACATCCAAACTAGGTGATAATCCTACACATGTCTATGCGAATTAACCTAACAAGGATTTAAGCATAAGTTCTCAATTAGGTCACACGTGGCACACAGATATATGTCTATTCTACGCACAACTTATGCAGTCGAAACCCATAATCACATGCCAATATATTTAGGTGTAAATCTACAATTCTTCTTTTGATATCATATAGATTACCAAAATCATCACTAATGTCTTAGTGAGAATCATTAAGCATGAATATATTAAACCAAACTATATGGTGCCAACCAAAGAGATAAGACAGTCAATTTAACTAACAAAGGGTTCCAATATAACCTTAGAGGCAATACTTAGTTCATAGCTATTGAACAAAATATAAGTAGCAATAAAGACAACATATGGATTACAAAAATAGAGAAAATAAATGGATAAGAATAAACTCTGTCAAGGCTCTTCAGTCTCCAAGCATTTCGCTCCTTTCAAGCTCTCCAATCCGTGTAGCTCACTGCTCTTGTTGCTCCAAGGAAAACCCAAACTTTACCCTAATCTACCTAATCTATATTTACAAACATTACCCAATAACTAGAGAGAGAAAGTACAAAAGAGATCTAATCTATCCTAAGCTAAGCTAACCGATTCTATCCCAGTCTTCTTTCTCTCCTTCCTCTCTTTTCCCTCCCCCTTTCTTTGCAGAGGCTCCCTTGATATATATATATATATATCTTTTTCTCCTTTTGCTAGGTCAAAAGCAAGCCTTTTCTGCCTGGGCACCGGAGGTCGCTATGATACCCGAGAATTTCCTAATATTATTAAATAATTATATTAATGGAAATGAGAATTTATTTGAATATAATGATTTTGTGTTATGAGAATGATTAATTCAATTATATTAAATTGAATAATTATAATAATTGAGAAATTGATGGGGTTTGCGATAAACTCATTGATAGCCTTGTGTGGCACAATATAAGAATGATTATATTAATTTAGGCGAACAATGAATCTATATTATTTGTTAATTGATATTGTAGAATATTAATTAATTGTTATCATAGAATATTAATTAATTGTTGTGGAATATTAACTGTGATTGATTAATCATATGTGATTATTATTATTGCAAGAAATATAATAATAATAATGAGCAACGTGTTTATAAATATAATAAGATTTATATTATAGTGATAATTAATCATATAAGGGTTAATTAAATTGTTATGGAGATTAACAATTATATTGATTGATGAAGGATGTGTGTATATTATTAATTAATATTTAATAAGATGAGTGATTCTATATGCAAGCATGCGAATTAAATGTGTAACATATATTAGCTAACTATGTATTATGTGAAGTGTAATATGACGCTAGTATATGGTAAGGCTTATTGAATTATGGGAGTTACATGATAATAGCCTATGTGACAATATGTATGTAAGTATAAATTAAAATAATGTATTATGAATATAAATAATAATTGATTATTATTTATATATGTAATGGAATATATGTGTCAATTTACACTTACTACATTATGTGAATAACATGATTATTGGGATTACATTATAATTCTAATTGTAATCTAAATATATAGTATGAATATAGATATAATAGCCTAAGTGTATGATATATGTATATATGGCCTTAGTATTAATACACTTCATGTTGCAAATGGTGAGATATATGGCTTGTCCATTCCTCATCCTCTCCTACACGTGAAAGCCTATGCCTACTATCTTCTCTCGAACTCAGCATTCTAGCAAATCATGATATGGGGAGTGGGCACAACAGTGTTCTTCAACCACTCTACCAACTCTTCCTTAGCTTATATACAAAGCTTCAATCTATTGGTTCAAATTAATGGACAATTACATTGTCTGTGTAAGGATTCTTCTATAAATAGCAGCCATGATTCTTCGTTTTCAATTTGCTGAGAGTTTGCATAAGTAGTGAGTGAAAGCAATATACATATATCAGTAGGGGAAGTTGGATTAGCAGCAAACTCTATTTGAATCCTAGCAGAGGTATAATCCCTTTTTCTTTGTTCTTCATTTTCGTTTTCTGTTTCTGAAGTTTCCTTCAAATTCTTGATTATGCCAAATTGGTTCATGATTGGGTTGTAGAACCCTTATATTGTTGTTATATGAACATACATACATGATGAAACCACTATATAGCTTTCTTGACTTTCATTTCCATTTTTGCTCTGCAATTTCTGTAAAACATCAAATTCGTGAAATTGGTTGGAGTTCATGAAATTGGGAATTGATAAATGGCGATTGACTGTTATATAAGCATATATATACATATATATGTGTTAGTAAGTTAAAGAAGTCTAATAGCATCTGGGTATGTTCAAATCGATGCAGCATAACTGAGTCTGCAACGCGGCGCCACAGCGCCGCAGCGCCGATGCGCAGCGCTAGCTGCGCGCTGCAGCGCCACAACGCGGCAGTACCAGCGTCTCCCATGCCGCAGCGCCAATCCCAGGGCATTATGCCCGCGCTGCAGCGCCAGATTGTGGCTGCTGTTGCCGCGCCGCAGCGCCGGCCTCTGTGTTCAGTTTTCTGCATTCTGCAACAAAACTGTTATGTACTAATTGATTGATTTTTGTTTAAACAAGCATGGAAGTATGATTAATACATATATATAAACCTAATGAGGCAATGTAAGCATGTTTTAGTGTATTAGCATGCATGGTTAATAAAACGACATGAAGCTTGGAAACGAACTTAAAATTTCATAAACAATCATTAACATTATAAAGCATGTTTACATACTGACCTTGCAAGCACGTTAGTACCACCTAGAGACACATGAAGTGCATGTTAGCTTATCTATATTGGTTCCGTAATAAAATATGAACATGTGAACCTAACTAGTGCTCATTCCTAACAAAAATGTAAGTTTGAAGGTGGATATGATCATGTAAATGCTATATAGTCGTTTTGATGTTATGAGCATGTTTAGATAACTTTGAAATATATGAATGAACCCTTAACTTGTGTTTATATAGTTCGTAAGGAAGCATGAACATGTTAGGCCCTATTAGTAAGATTCACTAATAGAAATACAAGCCTTGCACGTGAGCATTAACACGATACATGGAGATTTAAATTCTGATATTTATGGACACATGTGATAGTACTCTTAGACTCATTCATGTGTCATGCATATATATATACCATGATTGGTTGCCGTGATTAAAGTTTAGCATAAACGAAGCATGTTTTCAAGATAATAACAATGCTAGCTACATATATGCAATACGAGTACTCATGAGCACGTTTAATACAAGTTATGTGAATATCTTATGGGTTTAAAAAGCGAGCATGCTAGACCATGTGACGCCCCCAAATTCCAGGACCGCCACTTGGTCTCTCGAATTCGGTTCATCACGTGCTCATGGTAATACATCACGATAATAATAACTAAATATCACACGATCACAGCGGAAAATCTATTCTAGAATAATTTATAATGATTTATTATAATTATTCCCCCAAGTCTCGCAACCTATAGTACTTAATAGATTACATAATAATATCAATTAACGACTTATTACATAACATGTCTTAAGCTTAGACATAATAAAAACTAGTCTTACTACATCATCTTAATACAACATTAAAATATTTAAAAACGTAAAAGAGACAAGCTAGTTGGTAGCCTTGCCCTTGCCCTTATCAACGCCCGAAGGTTTGCCATGCTCTGCCTTAACTGAAATGTTTTAGGGAAAGCAAGAATGAGCACAAATTGCCCAGCAAGTAATATACAATAAGGGTGAGTAATAAGATTCCCAATTCTCGAAAAGGTATAACAAGGTTTGATCGTTCAAGGATAACAAGAATATCAACAGTTCTCAATAACAGTCGCTAAGGACAGAATAATATCAATATGATTCAATAATACGTCAATTCAAGATTTTAAATAACTGAATACTGAGCAGTCACTAAGGACTATGAACTTCTACTAGAATTGACAGTAATAAACTGAAAATCCAATAAAAACAGGTACAACAGGTGATCAGCCTAAAGTACCATCGTTATGCATAACAATCAATCATACTCAAGTGTGCACGTCGGTTCTCTGACAGTTTTATATTCCCTTCAAAGAAGGTTGTTCTTCTCAGTCAAATACAAGATCCCGCACCAATCAATTAGTTTGGGTCATTTTTCAATAACATAAGTCTAGCCGAATCAAATGGCATAGACGCTTTCACAATATTCAAGAACAATACTAAGTTCAACATGAATAATAGCTTTAATGAAATAAGAGTTCAAGTATGCTAATTCAATTCAAACAATTAAGTAGGAAACTAGTTCGCAATATACAAAGATAGAATACTTGTATCCAAAGAGATAAGTTTTAGATACTCGCTTACGATATCCGTTGAATAAAGTAATGCAAGGGTTTAGGATACTTGCCTTATGCGTAGTTTACTCACGTAAAGCTAGTCAACACTTTTGAATTCCTATCGTAATGATAGTCATTAGTCATATAATTTAACTTCACATTATATCTTCGAATATACGATCAACACACAAGCTAAGTTTTACCCTAGCTACACAATTATTTAGTATCTAATTTCTATTGATCATATTCATACATCGTTACTATCATGTGAGACTACCACAATTAGCAAACATATTCGCATATTATTAATATCACATAAGACTACAATCAATACTAAATATATTTCATTTTAGCAAGTTATGGCATTCTCATAAGTTAACCGTCAAAATCGGGTTCAAGTGACATCATATAATATCACGTAGCATGTATACATTTTTAAAGGATACTTTTATGTTTGTATACAATCTTTCCTCGTTCTAATCATTTATGATTTTGTTTTAATTCACGATCCCTAACGACTTAGGGTTATACAATGTCATGAATTCACATAAATTGTCATGCTTATCATTTAGACATATAAAGTAGTCATATATTTTATTGATACGCATGTTCATATGTTTCTTATGTCATGGATATGCGATTCTAGCACTATTACTAGTTCATGACTTAATCAAACTCATGCTTGATTAACTTGCATTACATCTAACAAGTACGTACATATATGATGCCTTCAAACTACATTCAATCATGTTGAAAATATCAGAATGTAGAGTCCTAATATAACATGTCAAAGTCCACATTTAAAGCTTATGTTGTCATTAGTAAAGCTTGCTAATAAGGCCTAACATGCTAATGCTATCTAGATTCATATGTTAACATATTTGACCCGCATTTCAAGGTCACATAACATGCTTGAAAAGCCAGAATGTATACATGGTCTTTACATGTCAATATCAACCTTCAAAACTTGTATTTTTGTTAGAAAGGTGCACTAGTTGGGTTCACATGTTCATATTATATCACGATACATATATACTTAAGTCAATATGCATTCCATGTGTTTCTAGGTCATACAAACGTGTCTCAAAAGTCAGAATACTATTATGGTATTTATATATCCAAGTTCCTCTTTTCATAACTTTAAGTTTTCTTTGAAATATTCAACTAAAACAACTAGCATAGATTGCTATAACCTAGTACCCTTATTCCATATGTTAATGTGAGTTATATGCATATCCTAACAGTACATCATGCTCAATACATCAGAAGATATAAAAGAAATCATCAACAATTTCTGCAGTGGCGCGCGGCCGCGCCCAAATTGTACTAGGGAGACGCGCGGCCGCGCGGCTCCTGTTCCAGTCCAGAGAGCAGCCTGCAACGGCACATATCAAATCCAACTCACGAAATTACTTCACAAAAACTTTTCTAAGAAGCCACATTATGGTTTAAACATGTTTATAAGTCTATATAACAACTAAGAACATGTTCTAATCCAATCTAGCATGAATTGTAATCAAAATAAAGAATTGGAAACTTTGACAGTAAACAAAATGATGAACCAAGAATGAAGGATTTATACCTCTTGAGCTCAAACTTGCACAAGACTTGTTCTCAAATTCAGATTATAACTCACAATACTCTCTCTATATCAACTTAGCACAAATTTTAGCAACATAGAAAATGAAGAGAGGCTTGGTATTTATAGGAGAATTCAATATCCATACAAAGCAATTGCCCCAAGGTTTGAAACAATGGGGGAAATGAAGAACTAGAGGATTGAGGGGAGTTGATGGAATAGTGTCCAACCACCCCCATCACCCACATCCTTCTTCATCATGAGCATCATTGGCTAGCTAGGAAGTTGACATGAGGGAGTAGCTTAGGCCTTTGGCCTTTCACGTGGGAGAAGAGATAGTGACTATCATTTAGGGACAAGGCAATATGAAACTCAGCATTTTCAACATGAAGTGTATCAACACTAAGGCCATATATACATATACACTTAGGCTATTATATATTTATTCATACTATATTTTATAATTAACATTATAATGTAAGTCACATGCTTAATATTTCAAGGTAGTAGATGTGATATGGCAATGTAACATACATATCATCCATGTACATTTATTAATACCGGATATAATCACATCACATTATTTCCTTCATTAAATTCTACAATCAACAAGTGATTTCAATATATTCATGATATATCATTTTAATGTATACTTACATACACATTGTCACATAGGTATTAATCATGTAGCTCACATAGTTTAATTAATCTTAATACATGGTCCATATGTGTAATATATTCACATTGCATTATATAGCATAGTTTATGTATACTTGTATGGTTACACCTGAGTGTTTCTCTACACTATATAGTTGTATTATATATTATTGCATGCTTGTACATAACAATCAATATAATCTTATTATATTAATAACTTACTTATTTGTTTTATTATTCATAATGTCAAATAAATAAATTATTTATCTTATCAATTAATTAACAATAATATTAATTAATCCATTCCTCATCGATTATTAATAACACCTAATTAATAATCATAGGATTCATTATCACATTAACAAGTATAAATCTCAGCACAATTATAAACAAGTGGTTTATTATTATTATATTTCTTGCAATAATAATAATCACGTATTATTAATCAATCACAGTTAATATTCCATAACCATCAACTAATATTTTACAATAGCAATTAACAATTAATATAGATTAATTGTTTACTTAATAATTCATTCGTTAATTAATATAATTATTAATATTTCCCATCACTGTGCCACATTAGGCTCTCAACGAGTTTATCGCAAACTCCACCAATTTCTCAATTATTATAATTATTCAATTATATATAATTGAATTAATTCATCTCATAACACAAAATCATATATATTCAAATAAATTCTCATTTCCATTAATATATTTATTTAATAATATATGGAAATTCTCGGGTATTACATCCTCCCCCCCTTATAAAAATTCCGTCCCGGAATTGCTACAAGGTTATACAAATAGATGGGGATAGTCTCTCATCATCCTATCTTCTAACTCCCACGTTGCCTCCTCGACATCGTGGTTACGCCAAAGTACTTTTACAGATGAAATAACTTTATTTCTCAAAGTTTGTTCTTTCCTATCTAATATTAGGACAGGAATTTCTTCATACGCCAAGTTCTTCTCCACTTGAATGGGCTCGTAAGAAATCACGTGCTTGTAGTCGGCCTTGTACGGTCGCAACACGGAAATGTGGAACACGTTGTGGATATGCTCCAACTCGGGTGGTAACGCAACTTTGTATGCCACTTCGCCCACTCGCTTCACTATCTCGAACGGTCCTATGAATCTTGGACTCAATTTTCCTTTCTTACCGAAACGGATTTTTCCCTTCCATGGAGATACCTTCAAGAATACGAAACTGCCGACTTTGAAGTCTCGGTCCTGCCGATGCAAATCTGCGTATTTCTTCTGGCGATCTTGAGCTGCTACAAGTCTGGCTCTTATCACTGTCACCACGTCTGCGGTTTATTGAACTAACTCTGGTCCGAGTATTCGTCGTTCTCCGACTTCGTCCCAACATAACGGCGTTCTGCACTTTCTCCCGTAAAGAGCTTCGTACGGTGGCATGCCAAAACTCGCATGGTAGCTATTATTATATGCGAATTCTACTAAGGGTAGGTGGTCGTCCCAATTTCCCTTAAAATCCATCACGCAAGTCCTAAGCATGTCTTCTAGCGTTTGTATTGTTCGCTCACTTTGTCCGTCTGTTTGAGGATGATAAGCTGTACTCAACCTCAACTGCGTTCCCATTCTTTCCTGCAAGCTCTTCCAAAAATTGGACGTGAAGCGCGGATCTCGATCAGAGACAATTGACACCGGCACTCCATGTCGTGAAATAATTTCTTTTACATATAGGCTTGCTAATTGGTTAAAACTGTAGCGGATCTTGATTGGTAGAAAGTGTGCGGTCTTCGTTAGTCGATCCACGATAACCCAAATAGCATCATAACCTTTCTGTGTAACTGGAAGTCCTACCACGAAGTCCATGGTAATATGCTCCCATTTCCACTCTGGTATTTCTAACGGTTGTAGTAAACCACTCGGCCGTTGATGCTCTGCTTTAACGCGTTGGCAAGTCAAACATCTACTGACGCACTCTGCGACTTCCCGTTTCAAATTGGGCCACCAAAAATGTTGCCTTAGATCTTGGTACATCTTTGTGCCTCCCGGATTAACGGAATATGTCGTATTGTGTGCCTCGTGCAAAATCTCTTCCCTCAACTCGGTTACCGCTGGTACCCACACTCTCCCTTCAAATCTCAAAATACCGTCTTTATCCATTCAAAATTTTTCTTCCTCACTTTCAGTGATCCTCTTTCGGATTTTCTCACACTCTTCATCCTTTTCCTGAGCTTCCTTTACTCTATTCAACAACGTCGGACAAGCTTCCATTTCAATTAACTTCTCACCAGACTTTTCTGGTCCTTTCACTTCTATCTCCAATTTCTCCATCTCTCTTATCAACTCTTCCTGAGTCGTCAAATTAAACAACTTCTCCCTTCCTTTCCTGCTCAGAGCGTCGGCAACCACATTTGCCTTTCCCGGGTGATAAAGAATATCGCAGTCATAGTCTTTGATTAATTCTAACCACCTTCTCTGCCGCATGTTTAACTCATTCTGTGTGAAGATATATTTCAGACTTTTGTGGTCCGTGTATATCTCACATTTTTCTCCGTATAGATAATGTCTCCATATCTTTAACGCAAAAACTACTGCCGCTAACTCTAAGTCATGAGTAGGGTATCGTTTTTCGTAATCCTTCAATTATCGTGACGCATATGCAATAACCTTGCCATGTTTCATGAGCACACAGCCAAGCCCCTTGTGCGATGCATCACTATACACCACAAAATTTCCCGCATCATCTAGTAATGATAACACAGGTGCTTCGCTCAATCTCCTTTTCAGTTCTTGAAAACTTTCTTCGCATTTGTCGGTCCATACAAATTTCACCGTCTTTCTAGTCAAATTGGTCAACGGGGTTGCTATCTTAGAAAAATCTTGGATGAATCTTCGATAGTACCCAGCTAACCCTAGAAAGCTTCTCACCTCTGTCGGTGTTCTCGGTTGTTCCCAATTACTTACTGCTTCGACCTTTACAGGGTCTACTGAGATTCCATTCTTATCCACCACGTGGCCTAAGAATTGAACCTTCTCCATCCAAAATTCGCACTTAGAAAATTTTGCATACATCCTCTCCTTCCTTAGTGCCTCCAAAATAATCTTTAGATGTTCGGCGTGTTCTTCCTCTGTCTTTGAGTAGATCAAAATGTCGTCGATAAAGACCACTACAAATTTATCCAAGTATGGCTTGAAAACTCGGTTCATCAAGTCCATAAATGCTGCCGGAGCATTAGTCAATCCGAATGACATTACCAAAAACTCGTAGTGTCCATAACGGGTTCGAAACGCAGTCTTTGGTATGTCCTCATCCCGTACCTTCAGTTGATGATATCCTGTTCGTAGGTCGATCTTTGAGAAACACTTTGCTCCCTTCAGTTGATCAAATAAGTCGTCTATCCTCGGTAACGGATACCGGTTCTTGATCGTTACTCTATTCAATTCTCGATAATCGATACAGAGCCTCATCGATCCGTCCTTCTTCTTAACGAATAGTACTGGTGCTCCCCAAGGAGAAACACTCGGTCGAATGTAACCCTTATCCAATAATTCTTGCAATTGTATCATCAATTCCTTCATTTCTACTGGCGCCATACGATATGGAGCTTTCGAAATCGGTGCCGTTCCCGGTGCTAAGTCTATTACGAATTCGATTTCTCTGTCTGGCGGAAGACCAGGCAGATCGTCCGGAAACACATCTTGGAATTCATTAACTACGTATACATCCTTAATTTCTACTCCTTTTTTCCGAGTATCAACGATGTAAGCTAAATATCCTACACATCCTTTCCTTAACAATTTCTTGGCCTGCATCATCGTAACGCAACACGATTGCTTAAGCGATGAGCTACCATAAAACACTACCTTAGACTTACTCGGAGTCTGAAGGTTCACACATTTGTTCTGACAGTCAATTATCGCAGCATGGTTATACAACCAATCCATTCCCAGTATTACGTCAAATTCTCCCAACCTAATAGGAATCAAGTCTACGCTCAGTTCATGTTTACTAATAATTGCGCGACAATTTTGATAAACGTATTCTACAGGGATCACTTCCTTATTAGCAACTTCTATGATCAAAGGATTTTCTAATAGTTCTCGAGGTGTACTAAGTCTACTAGCAAATTCTTCAGATACAAAAGAACAGGTGGCACCCGAATCAAATAATACATAGGCATTTATATCGTTGATTGGGATTATACCTGACACCACATCCTTCGCAGCCACTGCGTCTTGGACGGTCATGTTAAAGGTTCTGGCGGTTGGGCGGTTGGATTGTGCCGGTCCACCGATCATCAGCTTGTTGCCTCCTTGCTGATTACTACCCCCGCCACTTCCCTTCTTTGGGCAGTCCTTAATTCGGTGCTCCGTCGAGCCACAAGCAAAGCATCCTTGTATCTTTTTCGGTTTCAAACAGTTGGGCAAGATATGCCCTTCCTGTCCGCAGTTGTAGCAAGTGCCACGTCCCTTCCAGCACTCGCCCTGGTGATTCTTCCCACACTTCGGGCATCCTTCAGCCCTCTTCTTGAAACCTCCACGAAAATTCCCTGATTGATTATTATTGTTGTTTTTGTTGTTATTGTTGTTCTCCCACTTTCTCTTTCCCAAGTTGCTTCCTCCGCTACTGCTTCCTCCCGTACGATTCTCTCCTCCAGTATTCTTTCCTTTCTTTTCTTTGTTATACAGACTTAAGGCCTCACTGCCACCTTCCGCAATGATTGCCTTTTCCAGTAATGTTGCAAAGGAATCAATTTGAAGAACTGATACCTTATTGAACAGCCACGGCTTCAACCCTTGTTCGAAGCGTCTAGCCTTTCTTTCTTCATCACCAACTTGGTGCTCCGCAAATCGCGCTAGTTCGTTAAACCTAGCCGCGTATTGCGCCACCGTCATCTCACCTTGTTTTAACTCTAGGAATTTCACCTCCATCCTATTATTCATACTCTTTGGAAAGTAATTCTCGAAGAACAGTGTCTCAAACTTATCCCAAGCTATTATCCCTTCTCCAGCTCTTTGTTGATTAGCCTCCCACCAGTAGTTCGCTTCTCCCCTCATCATGTACGTGGCAAACACCGTCTTCTGATCTTCGCCTACGCTAGCTATAGTGAAAGCTTTTTCGATCTCTTTGATCCACGTTTGTGCGACGATTGGGTCGGTAGTTCCCTCGAACTCCGGGGGTCCTACACTCTTAAAGTCTTTAAAGGTTGTTACTGGCACAGTCTGAGGGTTCGGGCGAACGGGTTCATTGTTCCTTCCCCTTAAGGCTTCTCCTAACAAGTCTACCAGTTTCTAGATCGGGTCTACTTGTTCTCTTTCATTGTTAACGGATTCTTCGGGTGCAGTCAATCTACGTCTGGGCGGCAGTATCTGCATCACAATTTTTCATTTTATTATTATTCAAGTATATCACTTAAGTATTTCTTTTAATACTAAAAGAATAAATTTATAACACGTTTCTAAAATCAACTCCATTTATATTCATATGCCATTTCATTTCATTACATGATTTTCCTAGCATACTGCTATAAATGTTATCACATATATCCCCTAATATCACAAAAGACGGGGAATATACCAACCTACTACCATACTACCCCTCTAACAGAAGCTAACTCGGGGTTTACATCATCATCCCACATCTTACACAAAAGATCGGAATTACAACATAGTATATACAATACATAAAGACACAACTAGTACTACCACTAGACTGACTAAGGAAATCTCATCCCATCATCCCGCGCTCCACTGCGCTCTTGTACTCCAACTGTGCTATATACGCAACCAGCTCTCGGCTCAAGGTATGTAGAGTCTGTCCCTGTTCTGCCGGGTAGTGGTACACACCATCAATCACCCTTTCAAAAGCTGAACGGAACACATACCCCATCT
Organism: Panax stipuleanatus; assembly: GCA_020205555.1. Taxonomy (NCBI): domain Eukaryota; kingdom Viridiplantae; phylum Streptophyta; class Magnoliopsida; order Apiales; family Araliaceae; genus Panax; species Panax stipuleanatus. The sequence goes on along the minus strand of CM035124.1, from coordinate 83,358,975 downwards.
TGTTCATCTTTCTCTTCTTGCACCTGACCTCGTCCTCAAGGTCGTCAGCTCTCTCATTGGACGCTTCCCACTTCTCCTCGAAGTGTAACCTATCCATCACCTCCAACTCTAGCTGAGTACGGAGTGCCTCTTTCTCAGTCTTCTCACTCAGCTCCCTCTGCTCAACCTCTTCTAGCTTCTCTGCCAAATCTACATTCCTAGCCACTGACCTGTGAAATAGAGTCCCCATCTGGATTCCTGCCTCCCTACGGTAGGCAATCTCCACCTCTAACTCTTGCATAGCCAGCTTCCTCTGGTGGTCCTCGTCCCTCAGCTTCTGGAACTCAGACTCTCTCTCGTGGGCCTCTGCCTCCAGCTCCTGAACTCTACAGTCTAACTCTAGGATCCGCTCCTCATACTCTCCTAGCATCTGCTCCTCTATAGTAGCCTCATCAGAGTCCTCTACTGGCTCATTCTCCATCGGCTCCTCCTCTGGATCAGTCTCTATCTCAATCTCAATCTCATCCTCGTCATCAAACTCGGATGGTGCAACTGCCTGCACTGGCACAGCCTCTAGAGGTGCCTCATATACTACATGTATATCTCTGGGCTCCTCCTCTGCTACTCTACTAGTTACACCTGTGGCTGTCATCCTACAATCACAAACACAAGGCAAACAAACAGCAACTCCATTAGAATGTTAAATAAAACATAAGTTCATTGTATAGAATGAAGTTACATTTCGTAACAGACTAAGTCTCTCAAGGAAAACTCTACATGAGTTTTATCTCCTTCCTAACTTCTAAGTTCGCCTAAGTTATAGTCTAAGGACACTCGTTCCTAAGGTTTATAACTACGCTTTGATACCAACCTGTGACGCCCCCAAATTCCAGGACCGCCACTTGGTCTCTCGAATTCGGTTCATCACGTGCTCATGGTAATACATCACGATAATAATAACTAAATATCACACGATCACAGCGGAAAATCTATTCTAGAATAATTTACAATGATTTATTATAATTATTCCCCCAAGTCTCGTAACCTACAGTACTTAATAGATTACATAATAATATCAATTAACGACTTATTACATAACCTGTCTTAAGCTTAGACATAATAAAAACTAGTCTTACTACATCATCTTAATACAACATTAAAATATTTAAAAACGTAAAAGAGACAAGCTAGTTGGTAGCCTTGCCCTTGCCCTTATCAACGCCCGAAGGTTCGCCATGCTCTGCCTTAACTGAAATGTTTTAGGGAAAGCAAGAATGAGCACAAATTGCCCAGCAAGTAATATACAATAAGGGTGAGTAATAAGATTCCCAATTCTCGAAAAGGTATAACAAGGTTTGATCGTTCAAGGATAACAAGAATATCAACAGTTCTCAATAACAGTCGCTAAGGACAGAATAATATCAATATGATTCAATAATACGTCAATTCAAGATTTTAAATAACTGAATACTGAGCAGTCACTAAGGACTATGAACTTCTACTAGAATTGACAGTAATAAACTGAAAATCCAATAAAAACAGGTACAACAGGTGATCAGCCTAAAGTACCATCGTTATGCATAACAATCAATCATACTCAAGTGTGCACGTCGGTTCTCCGACAGTTTTATATTCCCTTCAAAGAAGGTTGTTCTTCTCAGTCAAATACAAGATCCCGCACCAATCAATTAGTTTGGGTCATTTTTCAATAACATAAGTCTAGCCGAATCAAATGGCATAGACGCTTTCACAATATTCAAGAACAATACTAAGTTCAACATGAATAATAGCTTTAATGAAATAAGAGTTCAAGTATGCTAATTCAATTCAAACAATTAAGTAGGAAACTAGTTCGCAATATACAAAGATAGAATACTTGTATCCAAAGAGATAAGTTTTAGATACTCGCTTACGATATCCGTTGAATAAAGTAATGCAAGGGTTTAGGATACTTGCCTTATGCGTAGTTTACTCACGTAAAGCTAGTCAACACTTTTGAATTCCTATCGTAATGATAGTCATTAGTCATATAATTTAACTTCACATTATATCTTCGAATATACGATCAACACACAAGCTAAGTTTTACCCTAGCTACACAATTATTTAGTATCTAATTTCTATTGATCATATTCATACATCGTTACTATCATGTGAGACTACCACAATTAGCAAACATATTCGCATATTATTAATATCACATAAGACTACAATCAATACTAAATATATTTCATTTTAGCAAGTTATGGCATTCTCATAAGTTAACCGTCAAAATCGGGTTCAAGTGACATCATATAATATCACGTAGCATGTATACATTTTTAAAGGATACTTTTATGTTTGTATACAATCTTTCCTCGTTCTAATCATTTATGATTTTGTTTTAATTCACGATCCCTAACGACTTAGGGTTATACAATGTCATGAATTCACATAAATTGTCATGCTTATCATTTAGACATATAAAGTAGTCATATATTTTATTGATACGCATGTTCATATGTTTCTTATGTCATGGATATGTGATTCTAGCACTATTACTAGTTCATGACTTAATCAAACTCATGCTTGATTAACTTGCATTACATCTAACAAGTACGTTCATATATGATGCCTTCAAACTACATTCAATCATGTTGAAAATATCAGAATGTAGAGTCCTAATATAACATGTCAAAGTCCACATTTAAAGCTTATGTTGTCATTAGTAAAGCTTGCTAATAAGGCCTAACATGCTAATGCTATCTAGATTCATATGTTAACATATTTGACCCGCATTTCAAGGTCACATAACATGCTTGAAAAGTCAGAATGTATACATGGTCTTTACATGTCAATATCAACCTTCAAAACTTGTATTTTTGTTAGAAAGGTGCACTAGTTGGGTTCACATGTTCATATTATATCACGATACATATATACTTAAGTCAATATGCATTCCATGTGTTTCTAGGTCATACAAACGTGTCTCAAAAGTCAGAATACTATTATGGTATTTATATATCCAAGTTCCTCTTTTCATAACTTTAAGTTTTCTTTGAAATATTCAACTAAAACAACTAGCATAGATTGCTATAACCTAGTACCCTTATTCCATATGTTAATGTGAGTTATATGCATATCCTAACAGTACATCATGCTCAATACATCAGAAGATATAAAAGAAATCATCAACAATTTCTGCAGTGGCGCGCGGCCGCGCCCAAATTGTACTAGGGAGACGCGCGGCCGCGCGGCTCCTGTTCCAGTCCAGAGAGCAGCCTGCAACGGCACATATCAAATCCAACTCACGAAATTACTTCACAAAAACTTTTCTAAGAAGCCACATTATGGTTTAAACATGTTTATAAGTCTATATAACAACTAAGAACATGTTCTAATCCAATCTAGCATAAATTGTAATCAAAATCAAGAATTGGAAACTTTGACAGTAAACAAAATGATGAACCAAGAATGAAGGATTTATACCTCTTGAGCTCAAACTTGCACAAGACTTGTTCTCAAATTCAGATTATAACTCACAATACTCTCTCTATATCAACTTAGCACAAATTTTAGCAACATAGAAAATGAAGAGAGGCTTGGTATTTATAGGAGAATTCAATATCCATACAAAGCAATTGCCCCAAGGTTTGAAACAATGGGGGAAATGAAGAACTAGAGGATTGAGGGGAGTTGATGGAATAGTGTCCAACCACCCCCATCACCCACATCCTTCTTCATCATGAGCATCATTGGCTAGCTAGGAAGTTGACATGAGGGAGTAGCTTAGGCCTTTGGCCTTTCACGTGGGAGAAGAGATAGTGACTATCATTTAGGGACAAGGCAATATGAAACTCAGCATTTGCAACATGAAGTGTATCAACACTAAGGCCATATATACATATACACTTAGGCTATTATATATTTATTCATACTATATTTTATAATTAACATTATAATGTAAGTCACATGCTTAATATTTCAAGGTAGTAGATGTGATATGGCAATGTAACATACATATCATCCATGTACATTTATTAATACCGGATATAATCACATCACATTATTTCCTTCATTAAATTCTACAATCAACAAGTGATTTCAATATATTCATGATATATCATTTTAATGTATACTTACATACACATTGTCACATAGGTATTAATCATGTAGCTCACATAGTTTAATTAATCTTAATACATGGTCCATATGTGTAATATATTCACATTGCATTATATAGCATAGTTTATGTATACTTGTATGGTCACACCTGAGTGTTTCTCTACACTATATAGTTGTATTATATATTATTGCATGCTTGTACATAACAATCAATATAATCTTATTATATTAATAACTTACTTATTTGTTTTATTATTCATAATGTCAAATAAATAAATTATTTATCTTATCAATTAATTAACAATAATATTAATTAATCCATTCCTCATCGATTATTAATAACACCTAATTAATAATCATAGGATTCATTATCACATTAACAAGTATAAATCTCAGCACAATTATAAACAAGTGGTTTATTATTATTATATTTCTTGCAATAATAATAATCACGTATTATTAATCAATCACAGTTAATATTCCATAACCATCAACTAATATTTTACAATAGCAATTAACAATTAATATAGATTAATTGTTTACTTAATAATTCATTCGTTAATTAATATAATTATTAATATTTCCCATCACTGTGCCACATTAGGCTCTCAACGAGTTTATCGCAAACTCCACCAATTTCTCAATTATTATAATTATTCAATTATATATAATTGAATTAATTCATCTCATAACACAAAATCATTTATATTCAAATAAATTCTCATTTCCATTAATATATTTATTTAATAATATATGGAAATTCTCGGGTATTACATCCTCCCCCCCTTATAAAAATTCCGTCCCGGAATTGCTACAAGGTTATACAAATAGATGGGGATAGTCTCTCATCATCCTATCTTCTAACTCCCACGTTGCCTCCTCGACATCGTGGTTACGCCAAAGTACTTTTACAGATGAAATAACTTTATTTCTCAAAGTTTGTTCTTTCCTATCTAATATTAGGACAGGAATTTCTTCATACGCCAAGTTCTTCTCCACTTGAATGGGCTCGTAAGAAATCACGTGCTTGTAGTCGGCCTTGTACGGTCGCAACACGGAAATGTGGAACACGTTGTGGATATGCTCCAACTCGGGTGGTAACGCAACTTTGTATGCCACTTCGCCCACTCGCTTCACTATCTCGAACGGTCCTATGAATCTTGGACTCAATTTTCCTTTCTTACCGAAACGGATTTTTCCCTTCCATGGAGATACCTTCAAGAATACGAAACTGCCGACTTTGAAGTCTCGGTCCTGCCGATGCAAATCTGCGTATTTCTTCTGGCGATCTTGAGCTGCTACAAGTCTGGCTCTTATCACTGTCACCACGTCTGCGGTTTATTGAACTAACTCTGGTCCGAGTATTCGTCGTTCTCCGACTTCGTCCCAACATAACGGCGTTCTGCACTTTCTCCCGTAAAGAGCTTCGTACGGTGGCATGCCAATACTCGCATGGTAGCTATTATTATATGCGAATTCTACTAAGGGTAGGTGGTCGTCCCAATTTCCCTTAAAATCCATCACGCAAGTCCTAAGCATGTCTTCTAGCGTTTGTATTGTTCGCTCACTTTGTCCGTCTGTTTGAGGATGATAAGCTGTACTCAACCTCAACTGCGTTCCCATTCTTTCCTGCAAGCTCTTCCAAAAATTGGACGTGAAGCGCGGATCTCGATCAGAGACAATTGACACCGGCACTCCATGTCGTGAAATAATTTCTTTTACATATAGGCTTGCTAATTGGTTAAAACTGTAGCGGATCTTGATTGGTAGAAAGTGTGCGGTCTTCGTTAGTCGATCCACGATAACCCAAATAGCATCATAACCTTTCTGTGTAACTGGAAGTCCTACCACGAAGTCCATGGTAATATGCTCCCATTTCCACTCTGGTATTTCTAACGGTTGTAGTAAACCACTCGGCCGTTGATGCTCTGCTTTAACGCGTTGGCAAGTCAAACATCTACTGACGCACTCTGCGACTTCCCGTTTCAAATTGGGCCACCAAAAATGTTGCCTTAGATCTTGGTACATCTTTGTGCCTCCCGGATTAACGGAATATGTCGTATTGTGTGCCTCGTGCAAAATCTCTTCCCTCAACTCGGTTACCGCTGGTACCCACACTCTCCCTTCAAATCTCAAAATACCGTCTTTATCCATTCAAAATTTTTCTTCCTCACTTTCAGTGATCCTCTTTCGGATTTTCTCACACTCTTCATCCTTTTCCTGAGCTTCCTTTACTCTATTCAACAACGTCGGACAAGCTTCCATTTCAATTAACTTCTCACCAGACTTTTCTGGTCCTTTCACTTCTATCTCCAATTTCTCCATCTCTCTTATCAACTCTTCCTGAGTCGTCAAATTAAACAACTTCTCCCTTCCTTTCCTGCTCAGAGCGTCGGCAACCACATTTGCCTTTCCCGGGTGATAAAGAATATCGCAGTCATAGTCTTTGATTAATTCTAACCACCTTCTCTGCCGCATGTTTAACTCATTCTGTGTGAAGATATATTTCAGACTTTTGTGGTCCGTGTATATCTCACATTTTTCTCCGTATAGATAATGTCTCCATATCTTTAACGCAAAAACTACTGCCGCTAACTCTAAGTCATGAGTAGGGTATCGTTTTTCGTAATCCTTCAATTATCGTGACGCATATGCAATAACCTTGCCATGTTTCATGAGCACACAGCCAAGCCCCTTGTGCGATGCATCACTATACACCACAAAATTTCCCGCATCATCTAGTAATGATAACACAGGTGCTTCGCTCAATCTCCTTTTCAGTTCTTGAAAACTTTCTTCGCATTTGTCGGTCCATACAAATTTCACCGTCTTTCTAGTCAAATTGGTCAACGGGGTTGCTATCTTAGAAAAATCTTGGATGAATCTTCGATAGTACCCAGCTAACCCTAGAAAGCTTCTCACCTCTGTCGGTGTTCTCGGTTGTTCCCAATTACTTACTGCTTCGACCTTTACAGGGTCTACTGAGATTCCATTCTTATCCACCACGTGGCCTAAGAATTGAACCTTCTCCATCCAAAATTCGCACTTAGAAAATTTTGCATACATCCTCTCCTTCCTTAGTGCCTCCAAAATAATCTTTAGATGTTCGGCGTGTTCTTCCTCTGTCTTTGAGTAGATCAAAATGTCGTCGATAAAGACCACTACAAATTTATCCAAGTATGGCTTGAAAACTCGGTTCATCAAGTCCATAAATGCTGCCGGAGCATTAGTCAATCCGAATGACATTACCAAAAACTCGTAGTGTCCATAACGGGTTCGAAACGCAGTCTTTGGTATGTCCTCATCCCGTACCTTCAGTTGATGATATCCTGTTCGTAGGTCGATCTTTGAGAAACACTTTGCTCCCTTCAGTTGATCAAATAAGTCGTCTATCCTCGGTAACGGATACCGGTTCTTGATCGTTACTCTATTCAATTCTCGATAATCGATACAGAGCCTCATCGATCCGTCCTTCTTCTTAACGAATAGTACTGGTGCTCCCCAAGGAGAAACACTCGGTCGAATGTAACCCTTATCCAATAATTCTTGCAATTGTATCATCAATTCCTTCATTTCTACTGGCGCCATACGATATGGAGCTTTCGAAATCGGTGCCGTTCCCGGTGCTAAGTCTATTACGAATTCGATTTCTCTGTCTGGCGGAAGACCAGGCAGATCGTCCGGAAACACATCTTGGAATTCATTAACTACGTATACATCCTTAATTTCTACTCCCTTTTTCCGAGTATCAACGATGTAAGCTAAATATCCTACACATCCTTTCCTTAACAATTTCTTGGCCTGCATCATCGTAACGCAACACGATTGCTTAAGCGATGAGCTACCATAAAACACTACCTTAGACTTACTCGGAGTCTGAAGGTTCACACATTTGTTCTGACAGTCAATTATCGCAGCATGGTTATACAACCAATCCATTCCCAGTATTACGTCAAATTCTCCCAGCCTAATAGGAATCAAGTCTACGCTCAGTTCATGTTTACTAATATTGCGCGACAATTTTGATAAACGTATTCTACAGGGATCACTTCCTTATTAGCAACTTCTATGATCAAAGGATTTTCTAATAGTTCTCGAGGTGTACTAAGTCTACTAGCAAATTCTTCAGATACAAAAGAACAGGTGGCACCCGAATCAAATAATACATAGGCATTTATATCATTGATTGGGATTATACCTGACACCACATCCTTCGCAGCCACTGCGTCTTGGACGGTCATGTTAAAGGTTCTGGCGGTTGGGCGGTTGGATTGTGCCGGTCCACCGATCATCAGCTTGTTGCCTCCTTGCTGATTACTACCCCCGCCACTTCCCTTCTTTGGGCAGTCCTTAATTCGGTGCTCCGTCGAGCCACAAGCAAAGCATCCTTGTATCTTTTTCGGTTTCAAACAGTTGGGCGAGATATGCCCTTCCTGTCCGCAGTTGTAGCAAGTGCCACGTCCCTTCCAGCACTCGCCCTGGTGATTCTTCCCACACTTCGGGCATCCTTCAGCCCTCTTCTTGAAACCTCCACGAAAATTCCCTGATTGATTATTATTGTTGTTTTTGTTGTTATTGTTGTTCTCCCACTTTCTCTTTCCCAAGTTGCTTCCTCCGCTACTGCTTCCTCCCGTACGATTCTCTCCTCCAGTATTCTTTCCTTTCTTTTCTTTGTTATACAGACTTAAGGCCTCACTGCCACCTTCCGCAATGATTGCCTTTTCCAGTAATGTTGCAAAGGAATCAATTTGAAGAACTGATACCTTATTGAACAGCCACGGCTTCAACCCTTGTTCGAAGCGTCTAGCCTTTCGTTCTTCATCACCAACTTGGTGCTCCGCAAATAGTGCTAGTTCGTTAAACCTAGCCGCGTATTGCGCCACCGTCATCTCACCTTGTTTTAACTCTAGGAATTTCACCTCCATCCTATTCTTCATACTCTTTGGAAAGTAATTCTCGAAGAACAGTGTCTTAAACTTATCCCAAGCTATTATCCCTTCTCCAGCTCTTTGTTGATTAGCCTCCCACCAGTAGTTCGCTTCTCCCCTCATCATGTACGTGGCAAACACCATCTTCTGATCTTCGCCTACGCTAGCTATAGTGAAAGCTTTTTCGATCTCTTTGATCCACCTTTGTGCGACGATTGGGTCGGTAGTTCCCTCGAACTCCGGGGGTCCTACACTCTTAAAGTCTTTAAAGGTTGTTACTGGCACAGTCTGAGGGTTCGGGCGAACGGGTTCATTGTTCCTTCCCCTTAAGGCTTCTCCTAACAAGTCTACCAGTTTCTGGATCGGGTCTACTTGTTCTCTTTCATTGTTAACGGATTCTTCGGGTGCAGTCAATCTACGTCTGGGCGGCATTATCTGCATCACAATTTTTCATTTTATTATTATTCAAGTATATCACTTAAGTATTTCTTTTAATACTAAAAGAATAAATTTATAACACGTTTCTAAAATCAACTCCATTTATATTCATATGCCATTTCATTTCATTACATGATTTTCCTAGCATACTGCTATAAATGTTATCACATATATCCCCTAATATCACAAAAGACGGGGAATATACCAACCTACTACCATACTACCCCTCTAACAGAAGCTAACTCGGGGTTTACATCATCATCCCACATCTTACACAAAAGATCGGAATTACAACATAGTATATACAATACATAAAGACACAACTAGTACTACCACTAGACTGACTAAGGAAATCTCATCCCATCATCCCGCGCTCCACTGCGCTCTTGTACTCCAACTGTGCTATATACGCAACCAGCTCTCGGCTCAAGGTATGTAGAGTCTGTCCCTGTTCTGCCGGGTAGTGGTACACACCATCAATCACCCTTTCAAAAGCTGAACGGAACACATACCCCATCTTGTTCATCTTTCTCTTCTTGCACCTGACCTCGTCCTCAAGGTCGTCAGCTCTCTCATTGGACGCTTCCCACTTCTCCTCGAAGTGTAACCTATCCATCACCTCCAACTCTAGCTGAGTACGGAGTGCCTCTTTCTCAGTCTTCTCACTCAGCTCCCTCTGCTCAACCTCTTCTAGCTTCTCTGCCAAATCTACATTCCTAGCCACTGACCTGTGAAATAGAGTCCCCATCTGGATTCCTGCCTCCCTACGGTAGGCAATCTCTACCTCTAACTCTTGCATAGCCAGCTTCCTCTGGTGGTCCTCGTCCCTCAGCTTCTGGAACTCAGACTCTCTCTCGTGGGCCTCTGCCTCCAGCTCCTGAACTCTACAGTCTAACTCTAGGATCCGCTCCTCATACTCTCCTAGCATCTGCTCCTCTATAGTAGCCTCATCAGAGTCCTCTACTGGCTCATTCTCCATCGGCTCCTCCTCTGGATCAGTCTCTATCTCAATCTCAATCTCATCCTCGTCATCAAACTCGGATGGTGCAACTGCCTGCACTGGCACAGCCTCTAGAGGTGCCTCATATACTACATGTATATCTCTGGGCTCCTCCTCTGCTACTCTACTAGTTACACCTGTGTCTGTCATCCTACAATCACAAACACAAGGCAAACAAACAGCAACTCCATTAGAATGTTAAATAAAACATAAGTTCATTGTATAGAATGAAGTTACATTTCGTAACAGACTAAGTCTCTCAAGGAAAACTCTACATGAGTTTTATCTCCTTCCTAACTTCTAAGTTCGCCTAAGTTATAGTCTAAGGACACTCGTTCCTAAGGTTTATAACTACGCTTTGATACCAACCTGTGACGCCCCCAAATTCCAGGACCGCCACTTGGTCTCTCGAATTCGGTTCATCACGTGCTCATGGTAATACATCACGATAATAATAACTAAATATCACACGATCACAGCGGAAAATCTATTCTAGAATAATTTACAATGATTTATTATAATTATTCCCCCAAGTCTCGTAACCTACAGTACTTAATAGATTACATAATAATATCAATTAACGACTTATTACATAACCTGTCTTAAGCTTAGACATAATAAAAACTAGTCTTACTACATCATCTTAATACAACATTAAAATATTTAAAAACGTAAAAGAGACAAGCTAGTTGGTAGCCTTGCCCTTGCCCTTATCAACGCCCGAAGGTTCGCCATGCTCTGCCTTAACTGAAATGTTTTAGGGAAAGCAAGAATGAGCACAAATTGCCCAGCAAGTAATATACAATAAGGGTGAGTAATAAGATTCCCAATTCTCGAAAAGGTATAACAAGGTTTGATCGTTCAAGGATAACAAGAATATCAACAGTTCTCAATAACAGTCGCTAAGGACAGAATAATATCAATATGATTTAATAATACGTCAATTCAAGATTTTAAATAACTGAATACTGAGCAGTCACTAAGGACTATGAACTTCTACTAGAATTGACAGTAATAAACTGAAAATCCAATAAAAACAGGTACAACAGGTGATCAGCCTAAAGTACCATCGTTATGCATAACAATCAATCATACTCAAGTGTGCACGTCGGTTCTCCGACAGTTTTATATTCCCTTCAAAGAAGGTTGTTCTTCTCAGTCAAATACAAGATCCCGCACCAATCAATTAGTTTGGGTCATTTTTCAATAACATAAGTCTAGCCGAATCAAATGGCATAGACGCTTTCACAATATTCAAGAACAATACTAAGTTCAACATGAATAATAGCTTTAATGAAATAAGAGTTCAAGTATGCTAATTCAATTCAAACAATTAAGTAGGAAACTAGTTCGCAATATACAAAGATAGAATACTTGTATCCAAAGAGATAAGTTTTAGATACTCGCTTACGATATCCGTTGAATAAAGTAATGCAAGGGTTTAGGATACTTGCCTTATGCGTAGTTTACTCACGTAAAGCTAGTCAACACTTTTGAATTCCTATCGTAATGATAGTCATTAGTCATATAATTTAACTTCACATTATATCTTCGAATATACGATCAACACACAAGCTAAGTTTTACCCTAGCTACACAATTATTTAGTATCTAATTTCTATTGATCATATTCATACATCGTTACTATCATGTGAGACTACCACAATTAGCAAACATATTCGCATATTATTAATATCACATAAGACTACAATCAATACTAAATATATTTCATTTTAGCAAGTTATGGCATTCTCATAAGTTAACCGTCAAAATCGGGTTCAAGTGACATCATATAATATCACGTAGCATGTATACATTTTTAAAGGATACTTTTATGTTTGTATACAATCTTTCCTCGTTCTAATCATTTATGATTTTGTTTTAATTCACGATCCCTAACGACTTAGGGTTATACAATGTCATGAATTCACATAAATTGTCATGCTTATCATTTAGACATATAAAGTAGTCATATATTTTATTGATACGCATGTTCATATGTTTCTTATGTCATGGATATGTGATTCTAGCACTATTACTAGTTCATGACTTAATCAAACTCATGCTTGATTAACTTGCATTACATCTAACAAGTACGTACATATATGATGCCTTCAAACTACATTCAATCATGTTGAAAATATCAGAATGTAGAGTCCTAATATAACATGTCAAAGTCCACATTTAAAGCTTATGTTGTCATTAGTAAAGCTTGCTAATAAGGCCTAACATGCTAATGCTATCTAGATTCATATGTTAACATATTTGACCCGCATTTCAAGGTCACATAACATGCTTGAAAAGCCAGAATGTATACATGGTCTTTACATGTCAATATCAACCTTCAAAACTTGTATTTTTGTTAGAAAGGTGCACTAGTTGGGTTCACATGTTCATATTATATCACGATACATATATACTTAAGTCAATATGCATTCCATGTGTTTCTAGGTCATATAAACGTGTCTCAAAAGTCAGAATACTATTATGGTATTTATATATCCAAGTTCCTCTTTTCATAACTTTAAGTTTTCTTTGAAATATTCAACTAAAACAACTAGCATAGATTGCTATAACCTAGTACCCTTATTCCATATGTTAATGTGAGTTATATGCATATCCTAACAGTACATCATGCTCAATACATCAGAAGATATAAAAGAAATCATCAACAATTTCTGCAGTGGCGCGCGGCCGCGCCCAAATTGTACTAGGGAGACGCGCGGCCGCGCGGCTCCTGTTCCAGTCCAGAGAGCAGCCTGCAACGGCACATATCAAATCCAACTCACGAAATTACTTCACAAAAACTTTTCTAAGAAGCCACATTATGGTTTAAACATGTTTATAAGTCTATATAACAACTAAGAACATGTTCTAATCCAATCTAGCATGAATTGTAATCAAAATAAAGAATTGGAAACTTTGACAGTAAACAAAATGATGAACCAAGAATGAAGGATTTATACCTCTTGAGCTCAAACTTGCACAAGACTTGTTCTCAAATTCAGATTATAACTCACAATACTCTCTCTATATCAACTTAGCACAAATTTCAGCAACATAGAAAATGAAGAGAGGCTTGGTATTTATAGGAGAATTCAATATCCATACAAAGCAATTGCCCCAAGGTTTGAAACAATGGGGGAAATGAAGAACTAGAGGATTGAGGGGAGTTGATGGAATAGTGTCCAACCACCCCCATCACCCACATCCTTCTTCATCATGAGCATCATTGGCTAGCTAGGAAGTTGACATGAGGGAGTAGCTTAGGCCTTTGGCCTTTCACGTGGGAGAAGAGATAGTGACTATCATTTAGGGACAAGGCAATATGAAACTCAGCATTTGCAACATGAAGTGTATCAACACTAAGGCCATATATACATATACACTTAGGCTATTATATATTTATTCATACTATATTTTATAATTAACATTATAATGTAAGTCACATGCTTAATATTTCAAGGTAGTAGATGTGATATGGCAATGTAACATACATATCATCCATGTACATTTATTAATACCGGATATAATCACATCACATTATTTCCTTCATTAAATTCTACAATCAACAAGTGATTTCAATATATTCATGATATATCATTTTAATGTATACTTACATACACATTGTCACATAGGTATTAATCATGTAGCTCACATAGTTTAATTAATCTTAATACATGGTCCATATGTGTAATATATTCACATTGCATTATATAGCATAGTTTATGTATACTTGTATGGTCACACCTGAGTGTTTCTCTACACTATATAGTTGTATTATATATTATTGCATGCTTGTACATAACAATCAATATAATCTTATTATATTAATAACTTACTTATTTTTTTTATTATTCATAATGTCAAATAAATAAATTATTTATCTTATCAATTAATTAACAATAATATTAATTAATCCATTCCTCATCGATTATTAATAACACCTAATTAATAATCATAGGATTCATTATCACATTAACAAGTATAAATCTCAGCACAATTATAAACAAGTGGTTTATTATTATTATATTTCTTGCAATAATAATAATCACGTATTATTAATCAATCACAGTTAATATTCCATAACCATCAACTAATATTTTACAATAGCAATTAACAATTAATATAAATTAATTGTTTACTTAATAATTCATTCGTTAATTAATATAATTATTAATATTTCCCATCACTGTGCCACACTAGGCTCTCAACGAGTTTATCGCAAACTCCACCAATTTCTCAATTATTATAATTATTCAATTATATATAATTGAATTAATTCATCTCATAACACAAAATCATTTATATTCAAATAAATTCTCATTTCCATTAATATATTTATTTAATAATATATGGAAATTCTCGGGTATTACAGACCATATGAGTTCGTGTCCTTGAATGGCTTTAAGTATTAACTTAAGAACCTATACCATGTACGATTGGATTTGGAAAAGTTATACAAGCATGTAAAGTATCCTTTAAATATGAATACATGCTACGTGATATTATATGATGTTACTTGAACCCGATTTTGACGGTTAACTCAAAGAGAATGCCGTAACTTGCTAAAATGAAATATATTTAGTATTAATTGCGATCTTATAAGATATAAGACTGTGTTTAAACTCTAAAGGAGGAACGTTAAAGATAGAACTTATATTCTATATAACTGTGTAGCTAGGTTAAGACTTAGCTTATGTATTGATAGTATATTCGAAGACAAAATGTGAAGATTATATGACTAATGAATATCATATATATATGTAATTGTATTACGATAGGAATTCAAAAGTGTTGATTTACTTAACGTGGATAAACTACGCTAAAGGTAAGTATCCTAACCGACGCATTTACTTTATGCAAGGAAATCTATGATTTTGCAAGTTCTCTTACTTACATTCTTTTACTGTGCAAGTATTCTATCCTTGTATATTGCATACTAGTTTCCTACTTAATCGGTTGAATTGAATTAGCATATTTGAACTCTTACTTCATTAAAGCTATTATTCATGTTGAACTTATTATTGTTCTTGAATATTATGAAAGTGTCTATGCCATTTGATTCGGCTAGACTTATATTATTGAGAAGAAACCCAAACTAATTGATTGGTGCGGGATCTTGTATTTGACTGAGAAGAACAACCTTCTTTGAAGGGAATATATAATTGTCGGAGAACCGACGTGCACACTTGAGTATGATTGATTGTTATGCATAGCGATGGTACTTTAGGCTGATCATCTGTTGTACCTGTTTTTAATTGGATTTTCAGTTTATTACTGTCAATTCTAGTAGAAGTTCATAGTCCTTAGTGACTGCTCAGTATTCAGTTATTTGAAATCTTGAATTGACTTATAATTGAATCATATTGATATTATTCTGTCCATAGCGACTATTATTGAAGACTGTTGATATTCTTGTTATCCTTGAACTATCAAACCTTGTTATACCCTTTCGAGAATTAAGAATTATATCACTTACCCTTATTATATATTACTTGCTGGGCAATTTGTGCTCATTCTTGCTTTCCCTAAAACATTTCAGTTAAGGCAGCGCAGGGCGAACCTTCGGGCGTTGATAAGGGCAAGGGCAAGGCTACCAACTAGCTTGTCTCTTTTATGTTTTTTTTTTATATTTTAATGTTGTATTAAGATGATGAAGTAAGACTGGATTTGATTATGTTTAAGCTTAAGTTAGATTATGTAATAAGTCGTTAATTGATATTATTATGTAATCTATTAAGTACTGTAGGTTGCGAGACTTGGGGGAATAATTATAATAAATCATTGTAAATTATTCTAGAATAGATTTTCCGCTGTGCTTGTGTGATATTTAGTTATTATTATTGCAATGTATTACCATGAGCACGTGATGAACCGAATTCGAGAGACCAAGTGGCGGTCCTGGAATTTGGGGGCGTCACAGTCGCACTGCGGCGCGGGCAATCAGCTTATAAGTGGCGCTGCGGCGCCATGTTAAAATCAAAACACCGGAGGTCGCGCTGCAGCGCGAGCCCATAAAGGAAATGTGGCGCTGCAGCTCCAGGATGACATCAGCAAGGACCAGGGGCGGCGCCGCGGCGCGAGAATGAGACTAGGTATTGGCGCTGCAGCGCGAGTATATGTAAATTATCTGTTTTGTCCCCTGAAAGCTAGAAAAGTCCTGTAAAGCCTGCAATACATCGGTTAAACATAATAATACTATAAACATATAAAACTATATAAAAACTACGAAGATCAGGCAACTATTTAAGCCATAAAGTATCCGATTTGAGGGTATAAATCCCACTCATCGACTCCCGTAATTTTCGGACTGGATATGCTCAGTGACAGCTTCCAGGGTGGTTAGATCTTTTATCTTCCAGGATTTGAGCCCCATCTCTGCCATTTCGTCGTGTTTGATCATTTTAGATAATGGATTTCCTATGCCTGCTAGGACCCTCTCATAATATGGAGCTTTTTGGATATCGATGAGGGTCATGACTATCTCAGACTCAGTCATAGGCTGGGGTGATTTGTGCTGCAACCCTTCTCCATCGTTGAGCATATTCTCTGAATGACTCAGAACTTTGTTTCTTGATTTTGGTTATCTGGTATCTGTCTAGAGCCAGCTGAGATTGGAAGCTGTACTGACTGAGGATGGCATTGGCCAACTTTTCTCAACTGTGAATTGTAGAGTTCTCCAGACGGGCATACCAGGCTTTGGCCTCTCCAGTCAGGCTCTTCTAGAATAATTACATTCGGAGTTTATCGTCCTCTACATAGGATCCGATTTCTCCAATGAATACTTTCAGGTGGGTGTAGGGGTCTCCCCATCCATCGTATTTCTCGAAATTAGAAGTTCTAAATTTTTCGGTGTAACTATCCCCGGGGAAAATATAGAGGTCAGAGTAATTGACACTGCCGAATGCCCCAGTCACTTTGATAGACCTGAGAGTTTCTTCCATTTACTGTATTTTCTTCAGAATGTCCCCAGCTTCCTGCTCTTTGTTGAGGATGGTGATTTCAGGGGTTTTGTTGGTGTGTCCTGGTTTTGTGGTCCAGGAATCTTAGTGTTAGCTTTTTCAGTCTCTTAACTGCCACCACTACCAAAAGGTATTCCTGGTTTTGTGTGAGCTTGGGCTTGTTTCCCTTTAAGGGCCTTATTTTATTCTCTCAAAAAATTGGCCAATTCGGCTATCTAATTATTTAGTCCTTCAAATTCTTCCCTAGATACAAGGGTGGATTCTGGTTGAGCACTAGACGTCATGTCCGTGGATGGACTTAGTGTCTTCTTAGACTTAGATCTAGTGACAGGACCAATTTTTCACCTACAACAAAACGTAGACGTGTCAATTTCCTGAGGTAGATAGGGACTAAGATACATTCCATGATATGTTTTTATAGTTTTTTAATCTTATCCTACAAAACAAAGGTTAGTTGTTTTGATGACAGGATAACAAGATAACATGTATATGACAAGAAATGTAAATCTTTCATTATTTACATTGTGCTCCTTTACATTTGGAATTGAAAACCTGACATTGAATTAAAAGAGGAAGGCATGAAGAAGTTTCCCTTCAGATTTGGTTAATCAGAGGCTGACCTATCTTAGGCTACTCTTACAGCTTTTTGGCATAAAGTTCCCCAGATCATCGCAATCTACTAGAGGGGAAATTAATCTGATCTTTTAACTGGATCGAATCTGGGTGGTGCATTTTCATGAGCCCTAGAGACTAAGCTGTCCCCAGAGACATTACTTATCATCGATGGGTTTTACCTCCTTGAGAGAGGAATCACACAACATATACTCACATACATCGTGCCTCACCGTTATTCGTATGATGACATGGGTGCAAAACACTAAAAAGCAGGAAATCATTCATTCACATTCATTCCATGAAAAGAAACAGCATTCACGCATTCATTCAATATAAATACGTAGCATTCACACCTACGTAGTTTTGAAAGAGAAATGTTTAAAAAGATTAGAACGCGGCCTAAGCCCTCTACTGTTCCCAGCGGAGTCGCCACCTGTCGACATCGAGAAAAAATTTGCAGGGTCAAGTCACAACCCGGATATTTCTCTCTTCCTAATTTGTCTCTACCCTCACTCTTTTTATTGCGAAAAAAGGTTTTGAAGGGTTTTTTAGGAAAAGGCCAACATGTATCATGTCGACGATTGAACGTTTTATAGAGTCTCCAGTTGGTAGATTTAAAATGGTTGTACCAACTCAAATCGAGTTTTGTTTGAAAGAGGACCGATTGCTGGACACTTGTCGAAACTTGATCTTCGAAACCGATGTTTTGAGCTCGGGGGCTTGGTTATGTGTGGGGATGTGTGTGTGAATGATGTTTGAAAATTGGGCCTATGTTTGATTGGAAAGCATGTCTATGCATCGTTGAACCTATATACAAAGAGTTTGATTTGATTTGCAAAAAGTGTTTGATTTGATTTGCAAAAGTGTTTGATTTGATTTGCAAAAGCTTATCTTTTCGAAAAGATTTAAAATGATGTTTTGAAAGCTAGTTTTCAAACCCTTACGCTAACATAGGAATTGAAGCATATTGATACTTTAGTTTTATCTTTTCAGCATTAAGGCTCAATTTGAATGGTGATTGACGAGCTGCGAAGCATCCTCGACCACAACATATATACAAGTGTCGGTCTCCTCATGGGCATGATATCCATCAGAGGGACTCTGACACGACAAATCATATTTTTTCACTATGTTGAGACCTTAAATCCGGATAACCGTTCTAAGGTGTTTTGTATGTACAAGTTTACAAAAAAATTGGCAGGGTACATTTGTAAAGTAGAGCTTGTCCATCGTGGGAATCAGATTCTAATCTGTTTGATTATGAATCCCACGATTCCTAGGCTCACATATGTGTAGCCAATAAACTTGCACCGCTCAAATTTGTACAGAAACAGAAATATATCCCAAATGTCGCCAAAACCAAGGATTCATCCAGTAAATCTTGGGTCGCACCTAGCCGAAGCGTCCCGTTCCCACTAGATAGCGATCTAAGGGCCGTGAGGTTACTTTTATAATTGAAACTAGAAAAATGTTAGATTTAAATAAATCTCAGCCATTCTAGCTTCCCAGTTCTGTCTGTAACGATTTTGAATCGTTTGAAAGCTAGAGTTGGTGAGATTTAAATAAATCTAGTTCGCCCGCAGATATGTTAGTGCCGATTCATATAAAATGAATATTTAAAGCAACAGTTTAACAAAAGCGAGTAAAGCAATATATATATATATATATATATATATATATATATATATATATATATAAGCTGTAAAAGGCAATGAGTTTTCACACCGGTGCCCGAACTGGAATGTAAATGCACAGAAATGTTGTCAACCAAGACTGGGAAGAGAACCCAGTGTGGTGAAGGCTGCTTATATATGCATAAATATACATAAAAGCATTAAAAAGGCCACAGAATAATTCAGGCCGAACTGGAATGTAAATATACAGAAAAGTAGTCAACCAAGACTGGGAAGAGAACCAAGTGGTGGTGAAAGTTGCTTATATATGCATATTTATATGTAAAAGCAGTAAAAAGTCCACAGAATAATCAAGATCAAACTGAAATATATATATATATATATATATATATAGACAGAAACGTAGTCAACCAAGATTGGGAAGAGAACCAAGTGGTGGTGAAAGTTGCTCATATATACATAACTATATATAAAAGTAGTAAACTACCTCAGATTTGACATTCGGGCTTGATAGAATTGAAAAGTTAGTATATATATAGTTAAATATATATAAAAAAGCAAAACATGGACTAGGAAGATAACCTAGTCATGCGAAGTTTCTTAAAACAAAGATGCAAGTATGTCGAGGCTGCTGGAAGCGATGGATCGTCAATCCGAGTTGTAGAAATGCAAGAAAATGCGTTTATGTACAAAAATATACCAAAATTTAACAAAAACATCCACGGAACTGAGTTCTGGGCGTATTTAGAAAACGAAACTTAACGTGAAATTGTATAAAAGTGCAAACTAGTAGTATTGACTTGCTGATCGTAAAAATACACACAATGGACTGCTACACGGGCTTTTTGCCAAATCGTAGGCCTTTAACGTCCAAATATACTAATTATTTTTTGATATGTGATAGTATGTGGGTATATCTACTTAAAGTGAAAATATTTGGGTTTGGAAGAAAAGAAATTGGACAGAAAATAAAACGGGCAGAGGTTCGAAGCGTTTTTTATTTTTTTTGAAATGAGGGGGGTGCCCTCATATATATAGGCCAGAGAGCCTCCACCCTACCTGCTGCTACCGCAGGTAAAGGTGTGGCTCCCATGGTGGGGCCCACGTGTCCTGTTCATTCGTCTTAAAGTACGTGCACTTTGAGTAACGCGAGGTCGAAGTCGAAACTTTTTAACTTTTGATCGGAGCGTACGTTTGAGGCGTGCTATACCTTTTTGAAAAGCTCTCGCCGAGAGTGACGCAATGACATGGGATAACACATTTTTTGGGTCCAAAAAGATGGGTTCATAACCAGGTCTTTGATTCCCTGCAGTTTATCCGTTGAGCTATCATGCATTGTTTGCACTCGGGATCATCGTTATGGTTCGTTCTGACCTTAGTGGCATCAATTCATCTTGAATTTGATCGAATCGGCTTATATTTGGTACAATAACCATTTTTCCTCTCCCGAGGTTGCCTTTAGTGTCTACACGACCTTCGATTGACTTCCTAGGGTTGTTTCCAAGACTTGGATCCCATTCGAGTCTGTTTGTCTGCAGTGTTATCTTCGAGGCTGACTTGGTCCTTCCAAGTTTTTCCCTGGAGATATTGTGATGCTTCAAAATTATTTTTGATGTTGACCTAACTTCTCGGGTTGAGACCGGGGCAGACCTGTACCTCCTGGTTGAGACCGGGGATGAACTGTATTTCCCGGGTTGAGACCGGGGCTGGCCTGTACTTCACGGGTTGGGATCGGGGCTGACCTGTACCTCTCAGGTTGAGATCGAGGCTGATCTGTACTTCCTAAGTTGAGATCAGGGCTGATCTGTACTTCCCGGGTTGAGATCAAGGCTGGCTTATACTTCCCTATTGAGACCGGGGCTGATCTATATTTCCCTGGTTGAGACCGGGGCTGATCTATATTTTTCGGTTGAGACTGGGGTTAACCTGATTGCCCAATTTGAGATCGGGGTTGATTTGACGGCTCGATATTGAGATCAGGGGTTGATCTGGACGCCCAATTTGAGATCGGGGTTGATTTGACGGCCCGATTTGAGATCGGTTGATCTGACGGCCCGATATTGAGATCGGGGTTGATCTGACTGCTTGATTTGAGATTAGGGCTGATTTGATTACCCGATATTAAGACTGGGGTTGATTTGACGGCCTGATATTGAGATTAGGGTTGATTTGATTGCCCGGTATTGAGATCCGGGGTTGATTTGACTGCCCGATATTGAGATCGGGGTTGATTTGAATGGCCCGATTTGAGATCGGGGTTGATTTGATTGCCCGGTATTGAGACCGGGGTTGATTTGATGGCCCAGTTTGAGATCAGGGTTGATTTGACGGCCCGATATTGAGATCAGGGTTTATCTGACTGCTCGATATTGAGATCGGGGTTGATTGGTTGGATAGTCTTTCCCTCCTACAATATTAGTAATAGGGAAAGAAAATTTCGAGTGTCTACAATGTGTATGATAATAAGTGGGGTTGATTATGGGCTATTGACCAATGTGATTGGATTTCATTTTAGTTAGATGCTTGAATGTACGAGTTTTATAAATGGGGTCTGCGTACCTCGTCTTCTCTAATTTTTCTCAATGTAAATTCTATCTCCCTCTTATGTACTTCCCCTTGACTGAGGATCAATGTTTCTATTTATAGTAAATAGTTTTTATAATAGGAACAGATAGAATTAAATTTTGAAAAATTGGAGACCAAGGAGCAAGGAGCAAGGAGCAAGGAGCGCGTGAAGACCCGTTTGTAATGAAGCCCGGAATTTAAATGTAATAGTTATATTTAAATTTAATTCTTGCACCATAGGTTTGGCCTTTTGGTTCACTTGGTGATTCTAGTAAACCAAACTAGAATAAAAGTCCGTAATCAATCTGGGTAGAATATAGTATTCTATATGTGCATGCTAATATTATATATATATATATATATATATATATAATATTTTTATGCAAACATATTTTGCATGTTTTAATAAAATGACGTGTATTTTATATATATATATATATATATATGTGAATGCGTGCTAAACAAGATGAGACTAATAATAATAAACCCCTCAAAGAAATTATTTTAAGTATAAAGCGTTCAAAGATATTTGGAATATCGAACGTCGCCTTCTAGCATGATAAAATTAATAGAGCATTAAATATTTAATATGAGTTTATTGTGCTATCCACAAGGCAAGTATTAAGTATTTAAGATGTTAATTTATCACATTTGATACTTATAAAGAAAATTGAACAATATTATTTTGTTGTGCCAACCACAAGGACAATATTTTTATTTTTTGAATATATGGAAGTGCTAGGTTGAACTTAAGTCAGATAATTTTGATTCGGATATGCTACCACCTGATCAAAATAATCTGAGAGGCAAAATAAAATGAGTTACATGTTGATGTAATTAACAAAGAATTGTCTACATATTTATTTATATATGGTTTGTTGTGCCATCCAAAAGGCTATATACATTTGAAATAGAACCCTTAATCTCACTAGCAAATCTTTAATTAGATTTTGTCGAACTATATAAGTGAGGGTAATATAATTTGAAGAAAATAGTGGAAGATACCAATTTAAAATAAGACCTAATTTATCTTGGTAATTAATAAAAGAATGTATGCTATAATGTTGTTAATTACAAATTTATTTACAGAATTTTACAATATCTAAATTACTATCGATGCGTAGCATATTAGATGCTATTTAACCTTACCGAATTAAACGAATTGGTTAAAGAATTTGAGAATAGTTCTCAAGGCTGAAAAGCTATCTTATGTCCTTAATATGCCTATCTCTACAATGGTTGCAGACAATGCCTCTGAGGAAGAGAGATTGCTACTTTTAGAAAGTAGCAAGATGATGCACAGATGGCTCAATGTATCATGCTCGTATCCATGAGTAATAGCTTCAGCGTCAGCATGAAACTATAGATGCTCCTACTATATTCGTACACTTCAAAGAGTATAATGGTGAAAAAAGTAGGACTAATAGATACTAGATATCTAAGGAACTCTTCCAATATAGAATGACCGATAGTACTATAGTAAAGATATATGTGCTTAAGATGATCAATCTGATTGAACAAATAAGATAACTAGGTTTTGTCATGGATGGAAAATTGAGCCGAGATTTGATCTTGCACTCACTGCTGGACTCTTTCTCACAATTGTTGTGAATTTTCAGATGTACAAGCTAGATGTCAGCCTCGCTAATTTGCTTAAACCTATTGAAAATTGTTAAGAGTCATTTTTCGACCAAGAAAGACCAAGTCTTACTGATAGGGGCTCAATGATTCTTCTGAAAAGAAGAATGATTCAAAGAAGGTAAATAGAAAGGCAAATACAAAGGATAATAAGAACAAAACTCATACAGATAGCAAAGAAGTTTGCTTCCACTACAATATGCCTGGACACTGGAATAGAAACTGCGAGAAGTATCTTGCAGAGGCTAACCAGAAGAAGCTTAGTGAGGCTTTGGTTACAAAAATAGTTTTGTTCATAATCGAAATAAATATTTTAGTAAGTAAAATTTTTACTTGGGTATTGGATATCGGCTATGGTTCTCATAAATACAGATTTATGAAGGGACCAAGCAGAAGTAGAAAGCTAAACAAAGGAATTCTTTCTGCGTGTGGGAATGGAGCAAAGGTTGGTACATTAAATGCAAGAACTTTATATTTAGTGCCGCCTACGGGCAAGTCCATTAGTTTAAATAATTAACAATTACTAAGTAGATTTTACATACTTGACTTACATTAAAAATAGTTTTAAATTGAACAAACTAGTAAAAGAAAAGGAGATGATCATTCAAAAAGTTAAGTATTTGTATTTAGTGAAATACAAGTCTGAATCATTTTAAAGGTTCAAAGAATTCAGAATTAAAACTAATTAGCAAGGTATATTGATTCTTCGATTAGATCGAGGAATAAATACTTGTGCAATATGTTTTAAGATCATCTTAAATGGTTTTCTTAAAATGAACGCTTCGGGATACACAATAATTAATTGGTGTATCTAAAAGAAAAAATAGTACCTTGTTGGATATGGTTCAGTTCATAATGATTTTACCGACATTCCAGTATCCTTCGAGGGTAATGCCTTGGAAACGGCTGCATATCTACAAAATAAGGTAACCTCAAAATCTGTTCCCAAGACTTCATAAGAGTTATGGACAAGGATGATTCCTAATCTTAAGTATGTTAAGATAAAGGGTTGTCCAGCTTATGTGAAAAAGTTTCAAAAGGATAAGTTTGGGACATGATTTGACAAATACAGATTTGTGGGACATCCTAAAGTAAATTTAGGGTAACTGTTCTAATCCTACTTAGCGAAAGGTGTTTGTTGCGAAACACACTGCCTTCTAAGATAAAGATGTTTATCATTGAAGGGCTAGTGGGAGGATAATAGATCTTGAAAGAGTTCAAGAACCACAAATCACTATTAGTCAAAAGGAGGAACTTGTAGATAGACCTATTGTACCACAACCAAATCGTAAATCTGGAATAGTATCGAAGATACCTGGGAGGTATGGATTCATCAAAGATAATGATAAGGTACGCATCATAGAGGATGATGATCTAGTTATATACGATAAGGCTAAGAGTTGTAGACACTTAGAGAAATGGTAGATGGTCATCATCCTTGCGATTGCAGCTGATTACTAAATTTGAAGCAATGCTCAAGACCATTCGAATTTTACTTGCGATTGCAGCTGATTACTAAATTTGGCAAATGGACATGGAGGCGCCATTCCTCAAACATAAATTATTATAGGAGAATGTATGTATAATACAACCAGATGGATTTGTTTCAATGGTAAAAAAAATTATGTATATGAGCTACAAGCAATCCATTTATGGATTGAAGCAAGTTTCTCAAAGAAGGAAAATTAATTTTGATAAGACAATCAAAAGAGTTTGATTTTCTCAAAAATGAGAATGAACCTAGTGTGTATAAAAGGGTCAGTGGGAGCGCTGTGACATTCCTAGTATTATATGTTAATATACTACTAATAAGGAATGACATAACAGTGCTATAATCAGTAAAGGTAAAGTTGTCTAAACATTCCTCCATTATGATTTTGGCAGAACATCCTAAATTGGGGATATAAATCTATATAGATAGATTTAAAAGGATGCTCAGCTTAACCCAATGAACGTATTTTCATTTGATGCTAAAGGCAGTTTAACATGGCAAACTCCAAGAGATGTCTTATGATGATGAGCCATAGAGTGTATCTCTCTAAAATTGTCCTCAATAAAAGAGAGATCACATGAGTTACTATCATGTATGCAATGAAATATACGAGACTTGATGTTGAACAGTCATATTCTGGAGAAGTTCACTATGAGATAGTGAAAAACATCTTAAAGTACTTAACCAGCACTAAAGATGTGAGCATAATTCATGGTGGGTCTGAATAAAATTAGAGGACTAAAAGACTCAAGTTTTTCAGACTGACCAAGACGACAACAAATCCACTTTAGGGTGAACCATTACCGTGAACGGTGGTGCAGTGAATTGAAAAGGTTCTAAACAGCAAAGAGTTGCTAGTTTAGTGACAAAGACAAAGTATATAACTATAAATGAAGCTGCTAGTTGATGTTTCGGATGAAAAGTTCATTACAGAACTAGGAATAGTTCTTAAGTCTCATCTTGGATCCAAGCATGTGTTGCAGAACTTTAATTTGATTAAAGAAATCATTGAAAGAGGAGAAGTCACTATAGAGATAGTGAACTCTCAAAAATGACATTGCATATCCATTTACTGAAGCTTATCCAACAGCAGGATAATCGTCACTTAGAGAAGAAGCGTATTAGATACCATGGCGATTGGCTTTAGTGCAAGTAGGAGATTGAAAGTAGTATGCACACAATCCAATCATGTTTGATGATAAAGCATAAACTTTGTAACAATCTTATTCATTTATTAATAAAAGTATTAATTTATTAAAGGCATTTAATTATCTATATGATACTGTTTTTATAATATGTAAATAACCCATAGTTTTAAGCAATGCTTTTAGAATTATGATGTTGATCATGCTAATGATATCTAAATTCTTAGAAAGCTTAAAATAAAATAGTTCCCAATAGTTGGATCACTAAAAAGAGGATTAGTTAATCCGGATAGATTGGTACATATGTTGCTTGCTCATTGGATGAGGATGATTAATCTCATGATCATTTGTGTGGAGATACTAAAGCAAGTATGTAGGTGCTTATTGGAGAATAAGTACATTGAATGTGACTCGCGAAGGAATACCTATTGCTACGTTTTGGTGTTAACAAAACAAATACAAACGCGTGCAAGTATACACGGTTAACAAGTAATATAGAATAAGTAAAGATCGTTCCCACAGAGAAAAGCATTTATGTTTAAACTATCATGCAACAACTTTATAGCTATTTTCGGTTGTTCAAACGAGTATCAAAGTGTGAATTACTGATTAGAATGATTATAAACTAAAATTAACTAAATAATAGACGATTGACTAAAATTGGAGAAATATGGGATCCTAACTTCACTTATTGCATCATTCAGAACATTCACATCTTATTAAGCATAATTAATTACTTAGGATTGCTAGTCGAGAGCACGAAGGTGAAAAATGGCTATCTTTCGATATACCAAGTCCATATCACATAAAATCTATAAAAGAGATAGAATTCATGTGAACACCAATAATACCTAACTCACTATATGTCTATGTGATTTACAAGCAATATCAGTTTAAGTACAAGATCTCAATTGACTACATATGGTAAGCCGGTATATGTCTATCCGGATTACGAATTACAAAATTTATGACATGCAAATTTAACTGAACATATGCTTGCATGGCCAAATCTAAGTTTATACTTCCTCTTTCAATTCCATATAAACTATGAAGGTAGATGGTGATCAAGCATCTAAACATTAAATACCACCATACTAGTCAATCCATACACAATCAATTACACATAACAATGAGGCATAATAATCTGAACTAAACAATAAGTTCCATTAGGATCCCATAATGGTGGTTAGTTCATCTCTGAACCAATAACTATTATGGGATTTAATCTAAACATTGAAAATATAAAATGAGAGCAAAGGGATAAGGAGATGATGAGAATGCAAATCTGATATTCCTCTGTCCACAATAAGCTTCCAAGTTCCAGTTCAAATCACAATCAATTCCAACTATTAACCCTAAAATAGAAATCTACTCAGAATTAGAAGAGAGAAGAAGTGAAGCTGTCCAACCCTCTCTAGCTCTCTAATCCGTAGAAACAGAAATTATAACTGAATAATGAAAACTAAATGTCTCATCCTTCGCAAATTACACCTATATATGGAAAATACGCTTCAGCAAAAAGATTAAATGAAGAGTCAATTTTTTTCTCATTCTTGACCGGCGCGGCCGCGCTGCCTTGTAGTTCATTTGGGGCGCGGGTGCGCAGTTCTACAGAAATCCGGAATAACTACATCCTGGCGCTGGCGCGCGTCTTTTCTTCTTCAAACCGATGCGGCTCCGCGGTGGTGTGTTTTCTACTGGTGCTTTCTGGTGCATTGCTGATCTTTTCTGCTTTCTTGTTGCTTCCTTTTACCTTCACTTGCCTACACTCCCTACTGAATTGAGGCCATTTGCACAGGCCATAAACTGTCTCCTCTTGCCAAGTCCATCTTCATACCATCAAAAGCTCTCCACCTTGCCTTTTAGCGAATTTCTATTCAAAACCATGCCATTTCTTTGCAAATTGAGTTTCCTTACTAAAATCTATAAAATAAAGATAAAACACATCAAAAGACACTAAAATACCTGAGATTAAGCCATAATCCTAGCAAGTTGATAAACAATAAGTAGGTATAAAACCTACTTATTAAATACCCCCAAACTTGAACTATTGTTTGCCCTCAAGCAACAAACACAAATGCAAACTACATACTATGCAACTAGACTAATATGAAAATGAATCCCAAAATTTCAGCCATGCTATGAATTCCAATAAGATGTGCCTCAGAGAAATAACAAGAACTATGAACAAAGTATCAACCCAAGGTACAGTCATAAAGACATACAATCCAAAAATCACATCATGTTGCTAAGATGTAGTGTGTGTGTGTGCTATATCACAAATAAGCTTGATAAAGGCGAAGATTCCACATGTTATACTTCTAAGGAAGGAAAACTGAGGTTTTAAGTTAAGAATTTTTCATATATATGAAACAACGACAAATCCAACACATCGATACAAGCTAAGGTTCAACAAGGGTTTATTTTGCATTTATTCACACACGAGGGCGATATTCGCACTTTCCCGTGGTTACACCCGACTGTGCAATACTAAGCCCTCTTAGGTTTTTCAATGATACCCATTTATCGAGCTTTCGACCAACGACTCCCAAACCATAAAGGCTTTAGGGCGCTGGGTGTAGAGACAATCCCCTAGGGCTTACTTACTCGAGTATCAATGGCCACAAGACTTAGCTAGCCAAGGTGTTTATTCTATTTTTTTCTTCTTTTTCTCAATTTCTTTTCTTTTCTTTTTTTTTCTTTTTCTTTTTAGCATGCATACCCAATGTTTTCCCCCAAACTTGCATTTCTGAGTCATTAAGGCCATTATTCATTTTCTTACACAATTCTATCATTAAAAATAAATTTTTCCACTCAAAAAACAAGCATCTGAAAATCAAACCAACAAGCAAATAATAACAATATCATGCTATCCGGTAACATCAAAGCAACAGGTATAGACTACATCATGTATGAAGTTATAACTAAGCTTAAACTATCCACTAAGTTCAAAAATCTATCATATTTCAATGTCATCATCAGCCATACTGGAATTCAACAGGCTAAAAACATGGGATTATGCTATGCAATGCAACTAAACACATACTAAATAAACAAAACAAAAGAAAACTGAAAAAAAATCATACAAAATTTAACTAATAGTTACTAAAATACAACTACTATGCAGATTAACATGCAATAATACTAAATGCAACTACACTACTAACTACACCTAATACCCCCAAACTTAAAATTTTTAATATCCGCATTGGAAGTGGCGGTGGGTATCGGCAAGGTCACCCTCCTTGTATCGGCTAAGGTCACCTCTATTGGGCGGCGAATCTGGCGGTGGGTACGGCATGGTAGAACCAAAGACAAGCCACTCCACCATTGATCCCTGCTGCGCAAAGGCTTCACCTAGTGCTCAGGTCAGTCCATCTACAAAAGCGGTGAAGTTGCCATGCAGAGCATCCATCCTCCTCTCCAATCGCCTCATCTGGCGATCCTACGGCCCTGTACTGATGTTGGAAGGACCGGCTACTGCTGCTAGCCGCTGTGGGGGAACTGATGGAGGAGTCATTAGGATTAACCCTTTTCTTGATTATAGAATGATTGATGTCCCCGTTCGGCATCTGGACCTGTTCGTCTTCCCACTCAAGGCCTGCCTCAGAACAGAGATGAGCCACCACTGATGCATGTGGAATTCCCCCAGTGGTACTGCCTCGCATGAAGTGCAACATATTTTGATGGAGCAAATGTCTGACTTCGATGTTCTTCCCAGTAATGATCCCCCGCATAATAATAGCCCTCTCGGCCATAATTTCGTGTTGGTGAGTGGATGGCATCAGATTGGAGCACAAGAACAGATTCCATGCTTTGGCAGTATTTATTCAGAGCGGAGGCGGCGAAATTGGTGGGCTCATCTGTGCCCTGCCTATACTTTCACTTCGTTCCTAGCACGCATAAATTAGTGAGCAACTAGTCTAGGTCAGTCTTAGAATGCTTCGCTTCAACCCAATTTACTTCGCCAGCCTGGGATTGAAGGCACACTTAAAACCTCATGGATCGTCGATGAACGATAGTCGACGTCTCTGCCCCAAACTAAAGAGAAGCCACTCTGTGTCTCCTTGGCGTTAGCATAGAATTTGTGAACAATGGCCAATGGGACGGGCGGCGGCGTTGCACAAACTCCTTGCCAACTCCTTTCTATGATCATGGCATGCATTTGGCCATCTTCCCTCGTCGATTTCAGTCCATGCTCCTTTATAAAAGACTTGGTTGCAATCCGATAATACTCAAGTTGTGGCTCAAGGCTGATGAACCTAGTCAAATCCATAGTGTCTTCGCCCTGGCTACTCTGAGAGGGCGATCCGAGAGTGGCAGAACATGCTCTCTTCGGACTCATGAGAATATCAGAAAACATTCCTTAAAAAACTAGATGATGATTGTTGAAGAACACCCCCACACTTGTATCTCTACACTGATTGAACAAACCCTAACTTTTCTGCACACAATTCCCCCAAATCGTAGCCTCTGTAATTATGTATCCCTAAACACTAATTTCTGAAAGAATTTAGATTGATGGTATAATATGAAGGCTAGGGTTAGGAATTTATATATGGAATCATGAGAATAATGGTATGATATGATATGTGAGGATCGGGCTGTTATATAGAATCAGAGAGAGAGATTGTATAGGATTAGGGCTAGGTTTTTGAGAGTGAATTGAAATAGGATTAGAAGGTTCAAGGGATATGTTATGAGAGAGAGTATGTATTGCATTTTGAGAGGAAGACTCGATCATATAGGAATAGGATATAAAGGCTTGGGTCGAATACTTTAAAAATTCTAACCGACAGGAATTTTAGATCGAGCGCGGCCGCACTGCATTTGACCTTCAGGAAGGCGCAGGCGAACGAGTACCCAGAGCTGTTCTCTGGCTCTGTATATTAGCGTGGTCGCCCTGGATTTAGCCTTGATGATGGCACGGCTGCGCTGCCTTGAGCCCAGCTAAAAATTTTCCTTTCTGCAGCATGAAATGAAGATTAAGCAGCAATTTGAATAGCATTCTTTTCCTGAAACACATGAATGCAAACACATGAGATATAAAATAATCTGAAACCCAAAATTGGACTATGTATCTCTACATCATGCTATATTGGAATCTGTCTATGCTATATGCACATGTATTCATCGCAAAACTTTTAATGTTGTTATAATTTATTATAATTGTCATGATTTTCAAAAAATTCAATACTATATGTATCATGAAAATCATATGTAAACTAATCCCATACTTGCAATTGAACTATGTAAGATGTATATACGTTTGAATCCTCAAAAATACTATATGTACGAAGCATATATACGTGAATCCTGAAGAATACTATATGAGTGTATATGCAATATGCTCACAACTCCAAAAATATATTCAATAAGCTCCTAAAACCAAAACTGTTCAAAAAATTTCAAACTTTTCACAATGCTTAGAATTAAACAAGAGGGGGGAAATGGAGATAAGTAACCAAAATTAAATATAAGGGAGAAGAGAAATGATGGGGTGCCTCCCATCGAACGCTTATTAGTCCATTAGCTCAACTCTATCTGAACTAGTCATTATTGGAAAGAATCGAGA
Source organism: Panax stipuleanatus (assembly GCA_020205555.1). Lineage (NCBI taxonomy): Eukaryota > Viridiplantae > Streptophyta > Magnoliopsida > Apiales > Araliaceae > Panax > Panax stipuleanatus. Next base: position 83,326,899 of record CM035124.1, on the reverse strand, counting down.
CGACCTTCTCTTGATTGACTTCACCGCCATAATAATGCTTCAACCTCTGTCCATTCACTTTAAAAGGCTTGTCTAGGTATTGGTCAAAAATCTCCACTACACCATGTGGAAACACAATTTTTACTGTGAAAGGGCCCGACCACAACGATTTGAGCTTTCCATGGAATAGTCTAAGGCGAGAGTTATATAACAACACCGCTTGCCCCGGCTCAAATTTCCTTTCCACGAACTTCCGATCGTGCCACCTTTTTATCCTTTTCTTTATATAAGTTGGAGTTTTCATAGGCTTGTAGTCTAAATTCGTGTAACTCATTTAGTTGGAGAAGCCTCTTCTCCCCTGTAGCCTTCAAATCAAAATTCAGCTTCTTTATGGCCCAGTAGGCCTTATAATCAAGTTCCATGGGAAGGTGACATGCATTCCCATACACTAGCTGGTATGGTGACATACCCAGTGGTGTCTTGTAGGCAGTCATATATGCCTACACTGCATCGTCAAGCTTGAGGGACCAATCCTTCCTCGTGGGATTTACAATTTTCTCTAATATCCGTTTCACTTCACGATTTGACACCTCGGCTTGGCCATTTTTTTGGGGATGGTACGCCGTAGCAACACGGTGATTCACCCCATACTTGGCCAATAGAGCAGTAAACTGACAGTTGCAGAAGTGGGTTCCTTCATCACTTATGATAGCTCTAGGGGTCCCTAAGCGTGTGAATATACTCTTCTGAAGAAAACACAAGACTACCCTAGCATCATTAGTCGGTAAGGCTGCTACTTCTACCCACATGGACACGTAATCCACTGCCACCAAGATATATAGATTTTAACATGACGAAACAAAAGGCCCCATGAAGTCTATCCCCCAGAAATCAAAGATCTCGACCTCTAGGATTATATTCAAAGGCATCTCGTTCCGTTTGGATATGTTACCCACTCGCTCACATCGGTCATATTTTTGGACGAAGTTATAAGCATCTTTAAACACTATTGGCCAATAAAAGCCTGCCTAAAGTACTTTGGCAGCTGTCCTCTTGCCCCCGTAGTGTCCTTCATAAATTAATGAATGGCAATCCTGAAGTATGCTGTCCATCTCACTTTTTGGGATGCACCGTCTGATCATCCTATCAGCGCACTGCTTAAACAAATACAGCTCATCCCAACTATACCATCTAACATGGTGTAGAAACTTCTTCTTTTGGGCTCTAGTGAAGTCAGAAGGGATAATATTTCTCACTAGGAAGTTCGCAAAGTCTGCAAACCAGGGCATTTCGCCTTGCACCACAAATAACTGTTCATTCGGGAAGAACTCATTAATCATCACTTTGTCATTTGTGTCCATCCCCGGGTTCTCCAATCGAGATAAGTGGTCAGCCACTTGGTTTTTGGTGCCATTTCTGTCTTTGATTTCTAAATCAAATTCCTGTAGAAGAAGTATCCATTGAATGAGACGAGGCTTAGCATCTTTCTTTGAAATCAGGTATCGAATTGCAGTATGATCTGTGTATACAACTACCCTTGTCCCAATCAGATAAGACCTAAATTTATCAAAAGCGTATACCACCGCTAGAAGCTCATTCTCTGTGGTGGTGTAGTTCAGTTGGGCATCCGTCAGGGTTTTGCTTGCATAGTAGATAACATAAAAAACCTTGTCCCTGCGTTGCCCCAAGACAACCCCCACAGTGAAGTCACTTGCATCGCACATAAATTCAAATGGAAGAGACCGAGTCAGGAGCTGTAATAATGGGTGCCGTAGTTAATTTCTTCTTCAAGTACTCAACGGCCACCAAGCATTCCTCGTCGAATCTAAATGGGACATCCTTCTCAAGTAAACTTCACAAAGGCTAAGTGATCTTTGAGAAATCTTTTATAAAGCGACGATAGAATCCCGCGTGCCCAAGGAAACTATGGACCCCCCTTCACTAAGGTTAGTGGCGATAAAGTTTCAATGGTCTCCATCTTCACTCTGTCCACCTCTAATCCTTTCCCTGAGACTTTGTGGCCCAAAATAATGCCTTCCTGTACCATAAAATGGCACTTTTCCCAATCAGTACTAAGTTGGTCTCAACGCACCTCTTTAGGACAAATACCAGATTCTCCAAGCAGATGTCGAAAGAGTCTCCAAAGACAGAGAAGTAGTCCATGAAGACTTCTACATTTCGTTCGACCATATCAGAAATATTTCCATCATACATCTCTGGAAAGTGGCTGGAGCGTTGCATATTCGAAAGACATCCTCCTGAATGCAAAAGTACCATATGGGCACGTGAAGGTAGTCTTCTCTTGATCTTCTAGGGCTATAACAATTTGGTTATACCCTGAATAACCATCCAGGAGGCAATAGTAGTTGTGTCCTGCTAACCTATCCAACATCTGGCCAATAAACAATAGAGGGAAATGGTCTTTCCTTGTAGCTTTGTTCAATATGCGATAGTCCATGCAGACCCTCCAACCTGTGACTGTTCTAGTAGGTATAAGTTCATTCTTCTCATTTGACACGACTGTCATGCCTCTCTTCTTCAGAATGCATTGCACCAGGATCACCCAAGAGTTGTATGAGATCAGATAAATGATTTCGGCATCTAACCACTTGAGGATCTCATTTTTGACAACCTCTTTCATGATCATATTCAATCTCCTCTATTACTCTACTGATGGTTTAATGTCAACCTCCAGGAGTATCTTGTGTATGCAGTATAAGGGGCTGATCCCCTTGATGTCAGCTATGGTCCACCGAATAGCTGATTTGAACTCTCGTAGAACCCGCAACAACGTGCTTTCCTGACAGGATGATAGGGTAGAAGCAATAATAACCGGTAACGTGGAAGATTCCCCCAACTATGCATATCTCAAATGATCAGGAAGAGGTGTGAGGTCAAGGTTGGGAGGCATCTCAAGAGAAGGCTTTACTCGCTCTAATGTCTCCCCAGTATGTCCGAGTGGTTCAATGGGAATCTTGAACTTTCTTATCTGAGGTACTATGTTCAGAATTTGTATGTACTCCACCACATCTGTATCTTCCATGCTAGAGTCTCCTAGTAGAGCACTCTGTAATGGATCCATGCTTATAACCTAATCAGCCTCTTCATACATTACCATGTCGACAATATCAACTCTAAAGCATTCTTCGTCATCTGTGGGGAACTTCATAGCTTTGAAGACATTAAATGTGACTTCTTGGTCTTGAACCCTCATAGTTAGTTCTCCCTTCTGTACGTCTATGAGTGTTCGCCTAGTAGCTAGAAACGGTCTCCCAAGAATGATTGGTATGTTCTTATCCTCTTCGAAATCTAAAATGATAAAGTCGGCAGGGAAGATAAACTTGTCCACTTTCACCAACACATCTTCTACAATACCTTTTGGGTAGGTGATGGAGCCTTCGGCCAACTGCAATGATATGCTTATTAGCTTAGGAGCCGGTAATCCCAACTGAGTGAATACCGATAGAGGCATCAAATTTATACTTGCCCCCAAGTTGCATAAGAACTTATTGAAGGACAACTTTCCAATGGAGCATGGTATCATAAAACTTCCTGGATCTTTAAGCTTTGGAGGTAATTTTCTTTATAATACTGCGCTGCATTCCTCTGTCAAGGCGGCTGTTTCATAGTCCTCTAGCTTCTTCTTCCTCGACAAGATTCTTTTCATAAACTTTGCATAGCTTGGCATTTGTTCCAAAGCTTCGGTGAACGGAATGTTAATCTGCAGTTTCTTGAACACCTCCAAAAACTTTGCGAACTATTTGTCTAGTCTCTGCTTCTGAATCCTCCTGAGGGTATGGTGCAGGAGGGTAGATCACTTGTGGTGTAGCATTGATTTTCTCAATGGGTACCTCTTTTTCTGACTCTACTGCATTGTCACCATCTTTTACATCATTCAAAACTAAATCAGCATTTTTTGCATATGGGCGCGCCCGCGCCAGGTTTTTTTCTTCCTGAGGCGCGGCTGACCCAGTCTTCAGATCTGTAGTTTGCTTCATAGACCTTAGTGTAATGGCCTGACACTGCTCTTTCCTGTCCCTTCTTCCTGGATTTGCTTCAGTATTGCTTGGTAGAGTCCCTTGCGGTGCATTAGCAATTTGGCCTATTTGAGTCTCCAATGTTTTGAGAGTCACTGCTTGGCTTTTTACCATCAACTTGAGTTCTTCTATTTCAGCTTTCTCCTGTGATTGTGGATTAGGAGCTGGATTGTGTTGATGTTGTTGTTAATGAAATCTAGGAGGATGTGACGGTCTAGGGGAATACTGTTGTTGAGACTGTTGTGGTTGAGATTTTATTTATTAGTATGGTTGGGATTTAGACTGTTGAGCACTTTGGTATGGTTGTTGTTGAGGAGGTTGGTATTGAGACTATTGAGCACTTTGGTTGTTATTACTCCACCTGAAATTAGGATGTTTTTATTGTTTGGATGATAGGAGTTCAAAAATTAATTCTGAGGCTTTTGATAGTTGCTGACGAATTGAACCGACTCTGTAGTAATGGCACATTGTTCTGTCGGGTGTGATCCCATATACAAAAGAAACTTGTTGAACTCTATTTTCATCTATAGAGTCAATTTTATTCGATATAACCGCCATTTAAGCTGAAAGTGCTATGACCGTATCCACATCCAATACCCCAGCCACTTTTAGTTGTGGCATTCTAGATGTTGGATTCTGTTATTCATTAGCCGCCATGGTCTCTATTAAATCATAGGCTGTCTCATAGCTCTTGGCCCATATAGCTCCTCCTGATGCGGCATCAATGATTGGCCTTGACTGCCATCCCAATCCATTATAGAACGAGCTGATCACCATCCAGTCTAACATTCCGTGATGAGGACATTTCCTTAGCATCTCTTTATATCGCTCACATGTCTCATACAAAGATTCCCCTTGTTGTTGTGCAAACTGAGACAGGGAACTCCTCATCTGAGCAGTCTTTCCATGGGAAAGAATTTGGCAAGAAACTTTTGTGCTAAGTCCTCCCACGTAGTGATTGAGCCTGATGGTAGCAAATGTAACCGACTCTTCGCTTTATCCCTCAACGTGAATGGAAATAGTCGAAGCTTCACCGCATCATCCGTCACATTTTTGTATTTGAATGTGTCGCAAATCTCGATAAAACTCAGGGTATGCTCATTAGGATCTTCTGTAGCTGCAACCCCAAACTGGACTGTGTTCTGAACCATTTGAATTGTCCCTAGTTTGATCTCAAAAGTGTTTGCAGCTATCGCTGGCCTGACTATACTGGATTGTAATTCATTGATCTTTGGCATTGAGTAATCCCTTAACGCTCTCTGTTCCGCTCTTTGTTCCTCGGCTGCCATTTGTGCCGGTTGTTCAGGGACCTCTTATGTGTTAGTAGTTCTTGTGTTCGCTCTCCAAGTTCTATCGTTGATGTTTTCTTGTAGAGGCACCAACGCAGAATTTGTGGAACGAGTGTGCATATACTAACCACAAGTACCTGAAACATAAATAAAAATAAAATACAAATGAGATAAGGTGTGAATTGTTCAAGTCAGACAAATCTAACAAAAATTGATGTTAATAGTAATAAAAATAACAACTGATCCCTGGCAACGGCGCCAAAAACATGTTGCTCTGTTTCGGTGTTAACAAAACAGATACAAACGCGTGCAAGTATACGCGGTCAAAAAGTAATATATGATAAGCAAAGATCGTTCCCATGGAGAAAAGCAATTATGTTTAAACTATCATGCAACAACTTTATATCTATTTTCGGCTGCTCAAACGAGTATCAAAGTGTGAGTTACTAATTAGAATGATTATAAACTAAAATTAACTAAATAATAGACGATTGACTCAAATTGGAGAAATATGGGATCCTAAATTCACTTATTGCATCATTCAGAACATACAAATCTTATTAAGCATAATTAATTAGTTAGGATTGCTAGTCGAGATCACGAAGGTGAGAAATGGCTATCTTTCGATATACCAAGTCCATATCACATAAAATCCACAAAAGAGATAGAATTCATGTGAACACCAATATTACCTAACTCACTATATGTCTATGTGACTTACAAGCAATATCAGTTTAAGTACAAGCTCTCAAATGACTACATATGGTAAGCGGGTATATTTCAATCCGGATTATGAATCACAAAATTCATCACATGCAAATTTCACGAACATATGCTTGCATGGCCAAATCTAAGTTTATACTTCCTCTTTTAATTCCATATAAACCTATGAAGGTAGATGGTGATCAAGCATATAAACATTAAATACCACCATACTAGTCAATCCATACATAATCAATTACACATAACAATGAGGCATAATAATCTGAACTAAACAATAAGATCCATTAGAATCCCATAATGGTGGTTAGTTCATCTCTGAACCAATAACCATTATGGGATTTGATCTAAACATTAAAAATATAAAATTAGAGCAAAGGGATAAAGAGATGATGAGAATGCAAATCTGATATTCCTCTAGTCCACAATAAGCTTCCAAGTTCCAGTTCAAATCACAATCAATCCAACTATTAACCCTAAAATGGAAATCTACTTAGAATTAGAAGAGAGAAGAAGTGAAGCTGTCCAACCCTCTCTAGCTCTCTAATCCGTAGAAATAGAAATTATAACTGAATAATGCAAACTAAATGTCTCATCCTTCGCAAATTACACCCATATATGGAAAATACGCTTTAGCTAGAAAGATTAAATGAAGAGTCAATTTGATTTTCTCAGTCTTGACCGGCGCGGCCACGCGCCCAGTACTTCATTTGGGGCGCGGGCGCTCTATTCTTCAGAAATCCTGAATACCTGCATCCCGGCGCTGGCGCCCGTCTTTTCTTCTTCAAACTGGCGTGGCCGCGCGGTAATGTGTTTTCTGCCGGTGCTTTCTGGTGCATTGCTGATCTTTTCTGCTTTCTTGCTGCTTCCTTTTGCCTTCAATCCCTACTAAATTGAGGCCATTTGCATAGGCTATAAACTGTCTCCTCTTGCCAAGTCCATCTTTATACCATCTAGAGCTCTCCACCTTGCCTTTTAGCCAATTCCCTACTAAACCATGCCATTTCTTTACCAATTGAGTTTCCTTACTAAAATCTATAAAACAGAGAAAAAACACATCAAAAGACACTAAAATACCTGAGATTAAGCTATAATCATAGCAAGTTGATAAACAATAAGTAGGTATAAAACCTACTTATCAATACCTAATAAAGTTTTACTCGTCTGTCAATAGAAATTCCTAATGTGATAGTAGTACAAGTGATCCTCAGACTTAAGATCATCATAATATCTTGTGTATAATGAATTATACTTTGACTTATTCCTTAAGACCCATAGGGTATATCAAAGGGTATATTTGGGTGTAATAAGTTATATATTGGAGATAATGAATGATCAATAAAGAATCTACTGCTTCTATTAAAAGAAGCGATATGTCCTATGTGATTCGTTAAATGACAACTCAGAAATTCTTCGCCAAGGTGGAATGAAATTAGAAAGGAGTTTCTATTTTATATTATTTGGAGTTGTGCATTTTCTGATCGAAATACATATAATTAAATAAAATAAGACTTGATAGTAATGTCATGTCTTATATTTAATTGGGACATTGTATGGTGGAAGGATTGAATTGTACGGTAACTATTAACTCACAGTTTCTTTTATAATTAATGTTGAAATCTATATTATCTAAAAAGTCGTTGATCGCTAAGGAGGCTTATCCTTATTGTAGAATAAATGTTATTTATTTAAATAAATATTAGTTTAGATTATTTATTTAAATAAGATTAGAATTGTTCTAATTGATTTATTCACGACCGGTTTATTATGGAGAACCTAAAAGGTCACACCATAAAATGAAAAATATTTATTAAAGAAGCAAAAGACATAATCGTAATAATAAGTTAAGTATATTTAATTTAATTTATGGTGATAGAATAAATTAAATAGCTTAATATTTATTATTTAATATTTTAGAAATATTAAATATAAATTAGTAAGAGGAGTCTTATTATTATTATTACTATTATTATTATTATTTAATTCCTAAAGGAGTTTGGAAATTAATTAATTAGATACTATCTCTCTCTCATATATATATTTCTAATAAGATTATGAGACTAATTAATTAAAAGAGTTTAATTATTCCTAATAGGATTGGGAATCCTAATTAATTAAAGAAGTTTAATTAATTAATATGAAACTCTAATCCTAAATTATTTAGGAAGGTTGCCTACATCTACAAATAAGAAAGTCTTATTATGGAACAGTGTTAGAGATTTTAATTCTAAGAGTTGGGAGAGCACTCCTTTTCTAGAGAGAAGGAAACTAGGGTTTAGCTGCCAAACACCCTTCTTCTTGAACTCTTATTCTTTCTTGGTGGATCACCTCTAGAGGTCAAACACTTGGGTGGCTAACGTTGATCAAAGGAAGGAATCAACCTGGTGAATTCAAGTAGAATGTGAAAAGGATTTGGAGTTGAACTCGCACCTGAGGAAGCTAGTATCTTCAAGGGTATGAATACTAATATCCTTCTATTTTGTTTTACTTAATATATTTGCATAAAGGATGATCTGGATAATTGGTTTGTAGAAAAATTTTAAACTCTGATTTTACCATGCTTCCGCTAATTTTTGCAATTAGATCCATTATTTCTTACAAACCTAACAAATAAAGCTTAAATATTGACTATTTACAATAAAGAAATGGTTAAAAAGTCAGATCTGACGTATATAAGCTACTAACTATATATATAGCACTTATAAACGTATTAATGTAAGAGAAAGAAACTGATCGGCCAAAATCTTAAAGTATTGCACGAGAACGACTATCGAACGATTTCTGGCGCCTCAAAACTCGTTTCCCACAGGTTAAAATTTGATATGTTGTAGTATATATCTATATGAGTGTTTACAAAGAAGTCTTATAGAAATCGTAGTAAGATATAAGCTCCGTTTAGCTCTCCTAGCCTCTTTATCTCTCTCCTAAGCCCTCTCCTTCTCTATTATTCTCTTAGAAGCCAAAGGGAGGAGGGCATATATATAGACCCAGCCTACCTCAGCTCTACATACGGCAGCCGGGGTAGACCTGCGACTGGGCCTGGTGGGCTCCATTGCCTCGAAGTACGTGCATTCTAAACAACATATAGTCTGCTTAAAACCTTCATAACTTCCACTCCAGGAATCTAATGGAGGCGTGCCATACCTTTTCAGAAAGCTATTTCTGAGAGCTGCGCAATGACATATGGCTTGACCTTTTCTGAATTTGGGAAGATGGGTCCATGACCTAGATCTTCAAGTCTTCGCAGTCAGTCATTGAGCTGTCTGGCGTAGTTTTCACTTAGGATTGCTGTGAAGGTTCTGCATAACCTTATTCAAAATAGTTTGATCAGTATTATTTTTGAATTGGTTAAATTACTTTTTTACACTTCCGAGTTGGTTTTCGGATAGGTTTTCGGGCTTGATAAAACTGCAAATGTCTTTCCTCTAGGTTATCTCCGGGGTTTGACTTCTGTTAACTTCTGTTTGTCCTCAGGGTTGTGTCTGAAATTGATTTGATAAATCCCAGGGCTATTTTTAAGGAATTTGGTTTGATGTTTGTAGGGGCTATCTCCGGGGGTCTGATTTGATGTTTCCCGGTTGTCGACGCCTGGAAAAAAATAATATCTTTTTCGCCTTTGATCCGTGTCCGTCCTTCCTTAGTTTATTTTGTTTGTTTTTACCCTTTTGTGTTCGCTATGTCTATAAATTTTATTAAAGAGTGAAGTTTCAGGAAAGCGGTACCAACATGCGTGTCGATGACTTTGAAAAAGATTGATTTTATTATTTTATGATTAAACCAAATGAGACAGAGTCACCAGTTGGTATGGTTTAAATGGATGTACCAACTTATTCGAGTTTTAATAGTTTTTACAATATGATCCAATATGCAACTCCTAAAGATTGGTCTGAAATTCGTGATTCATGAAATTCGGGGGCTAGGTTAAGCAGGGGGAAGGTGTTAGGCACCCACCGGCTCCCGTGAAAACACGGTACCGCATCTTTATTGATTTCCTATGCATAAAATGTGTGTGTTTGAGTGTGTGTGTGTGTATGTGTGTTTTATTTGGAAAGTTTTATTCTAAGCCTCATTGTGAGTTATTTGGAATTAGTGTCGTTCCTCTTTTTCACCTATGTACGAATGGTTTGATTTAGCAAAAGTTCATTTTTAGACAAAATATACATTTCATATGATATTTTGGAAAACACAAGGTTTTCAAATCCTTCACCAGAATAGTAATTGAGGACTTTTGATACTTCCATTTATGATCTAATGTCTATTCCCGACCCGCTTTATTATTATTAAAATCTCTTTGTGGTTTTATTGGAAATCATTTTAATGATATGCATGTAAAAAGCGTCAAAAGGGTCGGATCATTATCGGGCATTTAAGCCATCTCGATGAACCGAGCACCCATAATTACAGTTTTCACTATCACGGGATCTTGAATCAAATTTCTCGAGACTAACCCCTCGAGTTCGTCTTTAAGATATAAATATTACATATACAATGATATTTGCGTTATTTAAACATTACACCACAAAACTCAGTCCATCGTGGGAATTAAATTGGGATCCAATCGGGGATCTCAACACCGGGATTCCTAGGCTAACATTATTTCTGCGGGAATACATATACACAATGTCCTAGGCTTTGATATTAGATGATTTCATCGGTTGAAATCACCGTTTTAAGCCATTTCGGACCCCTTTTCGCATCTAAATACAAATCTAGAGCTATACGGGGTAACCGGGAAGCGATTAAAAGCAATAAATATGTAGATCTACCATGGATCTAAACCTATCTAATATACGGGTTAAAGCTTCATGCTTAATAACCACTCAAAAGGCTATATTCGGCTTAGATTTAGGTAGATCTAGCCTCTGGACTTGATTTACAACACGATATGCACAATATAAATGGTAAGAACATAATATCTACCAACTATTACATAATATACTTAAAAACAACAAGTTTAACTAGGTTTAAAGAAAATATAACATCAATCTAGTATATTGTACAAAATTTACAAAGAAAGTAGCTAAAAAGAGCATTTTTTCACCTTGGGGGACACGTGAACAAGCGTTTTATCACCTGGGATGAACTTAGAACTCTCTCGGGACTCCAAGTAGATGCTAAACAAGATAAAATAACTCAAAGTTGGTGTATATAGGTTCAAATCGAGGGGTTCTCTCTCTAGAATTGATTTTCTCTCCCTAAAACTCTTCTCTTTTTTTTCTAAATGAGCTGATATTGCTCTATTAATCCACCAGAGCTAGCCGTATATATACATACGGCTAGCCATATGTATAGATGCGGCCGTGCCCCGCGGGTCCTGTCGTCTCGAAGTGTGTTCCTTCGGTCCCAGTTCGGAGAAAGTCGACCTTCGCAGACCAAACTTTAGGAAAGTCTTTGCAGAATGCGGCGGAATAAGATCAAGTATGACTGAATTGGGGCTCGAGAAGATGATGCTGGTAGCTGAGAGGTATCTTCTGGTTCCAGACTGCAGTTAACTGGCTTATATTTGATGGCACGCAGTTTGAGGTTTACTGAGGTGGCTTCCGACGGACACTGTCTCAGCTTGGCGATCCTCGTTCAGTTTGCTTCATGTTCAAACGTCATTGGCCCTTTGAATCCTCCATAGGGTTGTCTCCGGGGTGACCAGATGCTCTTGCCCTTACCTCGGGGTTGTCTTCAAAGTAAAATTATGCTTTTTCCCTTCTGCAAGGTTAGTATAAAGAAAGCAAAATTTCGAGTGTCTACAGATGCCCCTCTTTGTCATGTTTATGTAAAGTAATGGAATGAACACGACAAAATTACTAGACACAGAGAAAGCATGACAAGGTATATTTGATGATGCAATGTTATGTATAAAACATGTAATGATATGTGAGATTATGATAAAGTCCTACGGGTTATGTAGTTGAGATTAAGCCGACGCTCTTATTGGATTGTAGCCAATGGATTACTTTATTCGGGGCTAAGCCGACCTGCGTTTGAGTTGTAGTCAATGGATTACCTCATCTGGGGTTATACCTCCATATGCGTTGGGTTATAGTCAACGAATTTTACCATCGGGGCTGAGTCGATCGGCGTTGGTTCGTTGCCAATGGATTACATCATCGGGGTTATGCCGATGCCTTTACTGGTTTGTTGGCAACAGATTATATCATCGGGGTTGTGTTGATGCCTTCATTAGGTTGTAGCCAACGGATTACATCATCGGGGCTGAGTCGGTGTCTTCACTGGTTTAAGGCTAACAGATTACACCATCGGGGTTATGTCAATGCCTTCACTTGTTTGTTGCCAACGGATTGCACCATCGGGGTTATGCCTATTCCTTCATTGGTTTGTTGCCAACGGATTACAACATCGGGGTTGAGCAAATATCTTCACTGGTTTGTGGCCAACGGATTACACCATCGGGATTATGCCGATGCCTTCACTGGTTTGTGTCTAACGGATTGCACCATTGCCGATGCCTTCACTGGTTTGTTGCCAACGGATTACATCATCGGGGTTGAGCCAATGCCTTCACTGGTTTGTGGCCAACGAATTACATCATCGGGGGACGAGCCGATACCTACACCGGAGTCGATGCTGGTGAATTCTGAGATGTAGTATTGATTTTAACTAACTTTCTGGTCTTCCGGCGCTCAACGTTGGGATTTCTGATCTTTACTAAATTTCTACCTTTAAGAGGGTTTTTAGGGTTTTCGGGATCTAAAACTAACCCGAAAGAGTACCATTTTAAGTAATGTGACAATTCTGAACCCAAAATAACACGTTTCAGACTGCACTTTACCAACCAAGAAGCCGTGGGACCCCTCTAAGGTAGCCGCACCTATACATACGGCTGGAGCATGTATGGTTGAGGCTGTCCATGATCAGGCTTATACCCTCGGGAAGGCTCATTTCCATTCATTCGACTTGAGTTTCCTTCCGTTTTCTATGAAAAATCCAAGCCTCATCTCAGATCTACGCTATTCCAGCTTGATTTGGAGCGATCCGTCATCGTACATCTCTTTTACATACTACGAGTAATGTATAGATTCCATTATTTGGTGTTTTCATTGGTGAAAACTCGTATTTCTTTTATTAAATGCATTATATTGAACATGTATGAATAGATAGCTTGATGGACATGTTATAATGCAATGCATGCTTACATATCATCTTATGGACCGTATAGATGCGATATATTATCATTTATCATTTAATCTAGACATGCATTATAGCTATGTGTTAGAACAACAGTTTAAATTGCTATTTAATTGCTTGGCTGTGATGGTATACCCTCATAGGGTGATTTAATGCACGCTTCGGGCATATGGATAGTCCATTTTATAGGTGAAACTCTGGTGAAATTTTTTTATGAGTTAGATGTCAGGGTTCGAGATACATATGTAAATATGCTAGGATGCGAGTTAAAAATGATGTACACATATAATGTCATATGTAGGACATGCATGATGTGATGAACTAAATTATATTTCAGGGATTGAATTTAAAATTTGAAAAGGGCAGGAATATACCTGACTTTGCTTTGATTCCAACAAACTCATTGTTCAGGTATAGATTCTGCGGGACCTAGCCGTTCTTCATCCCGTCAGGTTTCAACTGGAGTTCACCGGCGGAGACCTCCCTCTGACGTTCCTACTCCACGGATTAGTAGGCAGGTTCAGCGTTTGACGGATCCAGTTCTACGTCCTCTAGGTGAGGACCACCCTCATTTAGACGAGGAGGATAACCTTGAGCCTGAGGTTCCGGCCTCAGCCCACTGGGGTGCCACGATTTCTTCCTGGCAGTCAGGTAGTGATAAGTGGTTTTTTAGACCACTTATTCAGATATTTTCTAGCTTGTTTCATGGCTTAAACTCAAGTAATCATGTGCCGTTTAATGTGTTTTTGTGTTCTTTTGTTATTTTCAGGTTCAAGAACTCTTCCGACGCTTATTGAGCTTAAAAGGATGAAACGTTGCCAAAAAGGAGTTTATAGGATTGATGGCATGCTTATGGAATGAAGTCGAGCTGGGTCATGGGGTATAGGAGCTATAAAGGATGCATGAAGGTAATAGGTGCATGACCAAAAGCCTAGTGCAGCAGACCACAAGCAAGCAGCCAGCAAAATCAGCAGGTCCAAAGCCGCGTGGCCGCGCGCGTTTTTGGCTTGAGTAGGGCATGGCCGCGCCAGTCAGCATGTTGGCTAGATTTGAATTTTGCTTAAATGAACGAGAGAAGGCAAAGATATAAGGGCTTCTTGCCACATTTTGTCGATCATCTCCATCAGGGAGTAGATAAGCTCTAGCCCTAGCTCTCTTCCTTTTCCTTTATATTTCTTGTATAGCTTAGGAGTAAATTAAGTCTAGATTAAGGTTTAGTTTAGTTAGTTTCTAGGGTTAGATTAGGTTTGAATATTGAAGCAAGTGGATTCCATTGGAGATTCAACAAGGAGCTTGAGCACTTAGATTTGCTATTTCCTATCTTTTGAATCTCTTTGCTTTCTAATTGTGTAATCTCATGATGTGTATTCAACTTATGGATAGTAGTTGTGCTTAATTATGACATCTTAAGCCTATTTTGAGGTTCCAATGGAACCTAATGAGTAGTCTATGTTTATTTCTCTTCTATGTTGGTTCTTATTTGATTGTTATATGATTGTCTACTACGATTTATGCTTTCATTGCTTAATTGAGTCATGACCAATTACTGTGATAACCCACACGGGCTTGAAAGACGAAGTATAGGTTTAGATCTAATCGTAGTGGCGGGAGATTGTACATTTATATGACGTTGGACGTGCGATTTATGCTTAGGATAGACATATACCGAAGCACCGCTCGTAGTCAATAGAGAACTTGACCTTAAACCCTAATTATTCATAAATCACATAGACATATAGTGGTTTAGGTAATGTGTGTGTTCATGTGTGTTCTATCATATATGGATTGCACGTGATATGGATTAGGTGCATCGAAAGATGGCCTTTTCTCACTTTCATGTTCTCGGCTTACAACCTGTAATGATTAATTTGACCTAATTGGAAGTGTGTCGACTTAGACGAATCATTAGGGGAAATTAGAATCTCTTATCTTCATTATCTGATTTTACTCTAGGTTTAATTAGTTTAGGTTTAATTCCTTGCCTAGTTAACTTAATTTTAATTCCATCTCTTTACCACCCGTTTGAATAAGACCGAAATGATTATGTGATAGTGGTTTGGCGACTTTTTATCTGTTAATTCCTCGTGGGAACGATATCTGTACTTACACTTTATTACTTGTTGACCATGTATACTTGCACGAATATATTGATCGATAAATTGACCAACAGGTAGCCGTTCCTGATTTGTTGGGTACGGATCTGAGCCGCCATCCCTTTATTCACTTGCAGGCGAATGAGGTATATGATCTTTACATTAATTTTTCTTAATTTCTCTTTTTTGTCATCAACCGATTTTCTTAACCTTAAGGTTGTGCATGTTCCAGAGTTTACCCAGCCCAGGGGTAACAGGTTTAGCATATACTCTTTATATCATTCACTTCATCCCTAGTACAAGGTTGTAGTGGATTCTTGGGGATTCGAGGCTTTCTTCACCATTACTCTCCGTCGTTGCCTCTGGGCTATTTACAAGCTTTATCAGAGAGATGGTTTCATGAGAGTCAGTCCCTTCATCTGCTAGATTGCGAGGTTATGATGACACCCATGGATTAGAGATACATCACAGTCCTGGAGTTTACTGGGGACAGAGTGCCCTTGGAGATTGGTATAACTCCGATTACTGTACGCACCCTTTTAGGGTTTCCTTCTCAAGAGCGGACCTTCAAGGCTCGTAGTATTCGGTCGGGATGCCTGAGCGTCGATGCTGCTCGAAGCACTATACAACAGCCGTTACCTATAGATTTAAGGGATAGAAATTGCATCTTGCGGCATTTGTTCCTGACCATTATGAGGGTTTGTTTCATTGTGAACAACTCCTATACTATTCCCTTTAGCTTAGTAGGGGATGTTCGAGACGTAGACCGCATTGGGGACTACGATTGGGGATCTTTTACATTTGCTCTCTTTCTTCACGGGATGCTACTGCGATCCGAGGGAGTCACCGGTGCCTGGGTTGGATTCTACCCGTTTCTTCTAGTGAGTCATTTTGACTGAATTTCACTTGTCTAAATTTTAATTAGTTTATCTTTTCCCATGACTAATGTCTGGTTCTTTGAATTAACAATTTTAGGCTTATGAGAGGCTTCCTTGTCTTCGCCCTATCTCTATTCTGGGCTTGGACACTTATCCTTGGGGATGTAGATGGCATCAGTCTACTCCATCAAAGGTCCCGGTTAGAGAAGGCTTCACCCATGCCCGTCCTCAACTGGAGAAATCGTCGACTTCTAACATAGTGTGGGTCCTTTATTATGTGGAGCCCTTGTCTGAGTGATTTTAGGATGGTCTACCGATAAGGCCAGAGTATTATATGTCTACTTGTCGGATTCCATTCCTGTTTGATGGAGGCTGGGAGCTCTAACTCGGGGAGCATGCTCTTAGATGTATTACTGGGGAGATTCGCCGTCCTTTTCTTCCTCCAGCTCAGCGATTCTGGCCTCTATCTCAGCCAGCTGTAGCGATTCCCACTGCTGGGTATGATGGGTTTCATTTGTCAGAGGGTCTTATCACTTCCGATGAGTTTTCCACTTGGTGGGGCCCACGCACGATAGGATCTCAGACCCGGGCTACCCAGTTCGTGGGAGATATGGTTTCGGGGTCTCTGATGATGGTAGAATGGTTATCATACTTTGAGGAGCCTTTTCATCAAACTCATATAGTTGATTTGAGACGTCAGGTGGATCAGTTATCGACGTACTGTCGTCATCTAGGCGGAGACCCTTCATTAGCTGGCACCTTTGCTGATCAGGATCACGAGGCTAGACCCTCAGGCACTGGTGGTTTTCCTGGGGCTAGGCCCTCAGGCACTTGTGGCTCTCATGATGGAGGTGATCCATTTACTTATCACCCAGATGTGTAGGAGACGCTTTATCGCCCAGATCTGCAGGATATGCTTCATTAGTCATTGGGCATTGGTGCCCCAATAGCCTGTACTTTTATTTCTTAGTTTTCATATGTATCACAGAGATGACAGTGATGTAAAACTAATGTATTTGGCAGATATCTATGTATGATGTTTTCTATTTATTTATCGCACATGCTATATTATCACACGTTATGATGCATAATTAGTATATATTTAAATGATTGGATATAGCTTGGCCACTATATGGTCTTTTTGACACAGTTTTACAGATGGCTTCCTCTGTCGTTGCTCGCTTGGATCACCTTCTGCCTACTTGGATAGCTACCAGCGTGAGGGTTTGGCATGACCGTCTGACGGATTTTGACTGCATTGCAGTCGGTCGCATATTGAGCCATTCTTTTTCTTTGTTGTCCTTTCAGGTTCTAAAGGGATTTGTCGATGGGATGCTCACTTACTGGATTCCAAAGCGCCATGTTTTCCGGTTTCGCTCTGACAAAGTGACTCCCACTTTGGAGGAGTATGATCGTGAAAGTAGTATGCATACAAGCCAATTATGTATGATGATAAAGCATATAATTTGTAAATTATCTTATTTATTTATTAAAAAAAGTATTCATTTATTAAAGGCATTTAATTATCTACATGATGCTGTTTGTTATAATATATAAATAACCCATAGTTTTAAGCAATACTTTTAGAATCATGATGTTGATCATGTTAATGATATCTAAATTTTTAGAAAGCTTAAAAACTAAAACAGTTCCCAATCGTGGGATTACTAAAAAGGGGATTAGTAAATTCGGATAGATTAGTACATATGTTGCTTGCTCATTGGATGAGGATGATTGATCTCATGATCATTTGTGTGGAGACACTAATACAAGTATATAGGTGCTTATTGTAGAATAAGTTCACTGAACGTCACTCACTATGGAATACTTAATGGAGTTTTACTCGCATGTCAATAGGAGTTTCTAATGTGATAGTAGTATAAGTGATCATTGGACTTAAGATCATCATAGTATCTTGTGTGTAATGAATTATACTTTGACTTATTTCTTAAAGACCCTTAGGGTATATAAAAGGGTATGCTTGGGTATAATGAGTTACATATGGAGATAATGAATGATCAATAAAGAATCTACCACTTCTAGTAAAAGAAGAGTATGTCCTATGTGATTCGTTAAATGGCAACCCAGTAGTCCTTAGCCAAGGTAGAATAAAATTAAAAATGAGTTTCTAATTTGCATTATTTAGAGTTGTGCATTTTTAATTGAAATAATTAAATAAAATAAGACTTGACAGTAATTTCATATCTTATATTTAATTGGGACATTATACGGTGGAAGGCTTGAATTGTACGGTAACTATTTACTCATAGGTTCTTTTATGATAATGTTAAAATCTATATTATCTGAAAAGTCGTTGATCGCTAGGGAGACTTTTCTCTATTGTAGAATAAATATTATTTATTTAAATAGATTATTAGTTTAACTTATTAATTTAAATAAGATTAGAATTGTTCTAATTAATTTATTCACAACCGGTTTAATATGGAGAATCTAAAGTGTCACACCATAAAAGGGAATAATAATTATTTAAGAAGGTAATGGCATATTCGTAATAATGCATTAAGTGTAATTAATTTAATCTATGATGATAGAATAAATTAAATAGCTTAATGTTTATTATTTAATATTTTGGAAATATTAAATTTAAATTAATAAGAGGAGTTTTATTAATTTTATTACAATTATTATTAATTTAATTTCTAAAGGAGTTTAGGAATTAATTTAATATTAGTACGCTCATTTATTCCTAATAAGATTAGGAGACAAATTAATTAAATAAGTTTTAATTAATTAATCCCAATATGTTTGGAAACCTAATTAATTAAAGGATTTTAATTAATTAAATGAAACCCTATATCTAATAGGATTAGAAGGATTGACCAATATCTATTCAAAAGGAGTATTATGTTTAGATATCAGTTGATGCAATTCTAATTGTTGGAGAGTACTCTTTTTCTATACTGGATAGAAACCTAGGGTTTAGCCAATCACCCTCCTTCTTGATAATTCCTCTTCCTTGGTGGATCACCTCTAGATGCCAAACACTTGGGTGACTAACGTTGATCAAAACAAGGAATCTAACCCGAAAATTCAAGGAGATCACGAAAAACAAGGAGTTGAACTCGTACCTGTGGAAGCTTCGTTCTACAAGGGTATGATTCCATAACTTCTTATTTATCGTTTTAAATTAATAATTTGCATAAAGGATGATCCGGGTGATAGTTTTGTAGAAATTTGTAAACTCTGATAACTTGTGATAACCTGTTAACATAGTAATAAAGCAGCTTGATTCACTCAATATATATTTATATATAACTAATCCGTGAAACTGCAGGAAGGCTTAAAAAGGGGTGATTCATATATAATGTAATATGATTAGTAATATATATATATATATATATATATAACGTGATTCATACTATAAAATAGAAAAAGGGACGTTCCTGGATTGATTTGAGAAGGCAACCACTTATATAATATATATATATATATATATATATATATATATATAAGTCGTAACTATATATATATATATATATATAATATTTTTAATACTTTTATAATTAAAATAAAGTGTTTATGTTAATCTTGAAATTGGATTTCATAGCCCATTAAATGATACTCATATATATATAGAATGTTTTAATACATGAGATGAATATTTATTTATTGATGTATATGGTGATATGTATGATAATAAATGGGGTTGATTATGGACTATTGACCAATGTAATTGGATTTTATTTTAGTTGAATGCTTGAATGAATGAGTTTTATTAAATGGGGTCTGCGTACCTCGTCTTCTCTGATTTTTTCTTGATGTAAAATTCTATCTCCCTCCTATGTACTTCCCCTTGACTACTGATCAATGTTTCTATTTAAATGAAATAGTTTATATAATAAAAATAGTTAGAATTATCTTGAATAAATTAAAGACCAAGGAACAAAGAGCGCGTGAAGACCCGTTTATATGGAGTCAGGGTTTAAATATAATAGTTACGTTTAAATTTAAATTCTTGCACTCCTAGGTTTGACCTTTTGGTTCACTTGGTGGCTGGAGTGAACCAAACTAGAATAAAAGTTCATAATCAATATGGGTATAATATAGTATTCTATATGTGCATGCTAAGTATTATATATATTATAATCTTTATGCAAACATGCTTTGCATGTTTTAATAAAATAACGCGTATTATATATATATATATATATATATATATATGTGTGTGTGTGTGTGTGTGTGTGTGTGTGTGTGCATGCGCGCTAAACAAGATGAGACAAATAATAACAAACCCCTCAAAGAAATTATATTAAGTCTAAAGCGTTCAGAGATATTTAAAATATCAAACGTCGCATTCTAGCATGATAAATTAATAGAGTATTAAATATTTAATACGAGTTTGTTGTGCTATTCACAAGGCAAGTATTGCGTATTTAAGATATTTAATTAAACATATTTGATGCTTATCAAGAAAACTGAACAATATTGTTTCGTTGTACTATCCACAAGGATAATATTTTTCTTTTTTGAATTTATAGAAGTTCTAGGTTGGACTTAACTTAAATCATTTTAGTTCGGATGTGCACACACTTGACCATTATGATTTAAGAGGCAAAAATAATTAGGAGTTACATGTTGATGTAATTGACAAGGAGTTATCTACCTATTTATTTATGGGTCCTCTTATCATGTGCCCTAAGGGCACATGCTAAGCACACCGTTCAAGAGAATATTATCTTGAACTGTGTGTATATTCTATTGATTTCTGTATTTACACCAAGTTCAAGGAAATATGCACACAATTCAAAAGAATATTTCCTTAAACTGTGTGCTTAGCATGTGCCCTAAGGGCACATGTTAAGAAATTCCTTTATTTAGATATCGTTTGTTGTGCTATCCACAAGGAAATATACATTTAAAATGGGATCCTTATTCTCACTAGTAAATCTTTAATTAGATATCGACGAACTATATAAATGAGGGTAATATAGTTTGAAGAAAATAGTGGGAGATACCAATTTAAAATAAAGACCTAAATTTATTTTGGTATGCAAAATTAATTAAATGAATGTTTGCTAAAATATTATCTTTTCACATACAGAAATTTAAAAAATGTCAAAATCACTAATTTCACTGCGTAGCATACTTGATGCTAATAAACTAATCGGACCAAATGATATAGGTTGGTTAAGGAATCTGAGAATAGTTCTCACTGCTGAAAAGATTTCTTATACTTTAATTCACCTGTCTCTGGAACTGTTCCAGAATCAGCATCTGAGGAAGAAATTGCCACCATTATAAAGTGGCAAATTAACGTATATGTGTCTCAATTCACCATGCTCGCATCCATGAATAACGAGCTTCAGCGTCAGCATGAAAATATGGATGCACCTACTATGTTGCTTCACCTCAAGGAGTTATATGGTGAACAAAGTAGGACTGCTAGATATGAGATATCTAAGGAGCTCTTTCAATCTCGGATGTCCGAGGGCACTGCCGTTGAAACTTATGTCCTAAGGCGGATCAATCTGATTGAACGCCTTGGACAACTTGGGTTGGTCATAGATGGGGAGTTGAGCCAAGACTTGATCTTGCAGTCACTACCTGAGACCTTCTCGCAGTTCGTCGTTAATTTTCACATAAATAAGTTAGACGTCAGCTTGCCTTAATTACTTAACATATTGAAAATTGCAGAAGGTCACTTCCCATCCAAGAAGAACCATGTCTTAATGGTTGATTCTTCCAATAAAAGAAAGAGGCTCAAGGTATCTTCTGAAAAGAAGAAATCTAAGAAGGCTAAGGGCAAGGTGAACTTGAAGGAAAAAAATAAATTTGATCCAGCTAGCAAATGAATGTGCTTCCATTGCAACGAGTCGGGTCACTAGAAGAGGAACTGCAAGAAGTTTCTAGCAGTGAAGAAGTTTGGAGAAGCTTCGACTTCCAATCAAGATTTATTCATGATTGAAATTTAATTTTTCTGAAAGTTATAATTCTACTTGGGTATTAGTTACCTGTTGTGGTTCTCAAATATGTAATACTGTGGATGGACTGGTTAGAAGTAGAAAGTTGAAGAAGGATGAGGTTGTCCTACGAGTGGAAAATGGAGTAAAGGTTGTTGCATTAGCTGTAGGCACTTATTTTTTAGCAATGCCTACGAGCAAGTCTATTTACTTAAATAACTGTTATTTTGTTTCAAATATTATTAGAAACATTATTTCTACTTCCGTATTAGATATAGAAAGATATGACATTATAATAAAGAACAACAATTGTTCTATTTATAAAGACAATGTTTAATATGGTGTTGGTAACCTGCGAAATGGACTTTATATACTTGACTTGCATGAAAATATACTTCAAATAAACAAACTAAGAAAAGGAAAAGAGATAATATTAATCATACCTATATATGGCACTATAGACTCGGTCATATCAATGAAACAAGATTATCCAAGTTGCATAAGGATGGGCTCTTAGAGCTATATGATTTTGAATCATATCCAACTTGTGAATCTTGTCTCATGGAAAAATGACTAAATCTCCTTTTAGTGAAAAAGGAGAAAGAGTTACAGAGTTGTTAGCGTTGGTTCACACAGACGTTTGTGGAATTATGACAACGAATGCACAGGGAAGGTATTCTTACTTTATTACTTTCACTGATGATCACTTAAGATATGGATATGTGTATTTAATGAAATACAAATCTGAATAGTTTGAAAAGTTTAAAGAGTTCAGAAGTGAAGTAGATAAACAAACTGGCAAAAGTATTAGGATTCTTCGATCAGATCGAGGTGGTGAATACTTAAGCGACGAGTTTCTTGATTGTCTCAAAGAAAATGGTATAATTTCACAATGGAATCCACCAGGTACACCACAGTTAAATGAAGTATATAAAATGAGAAATCTAACATTGTTAGACATGGTTCGATCCATGATGAGTTTTACCGATCTTCCATTATCATTCTGGGGTTATGCCCTAGAAGCGGCTGCATATCTACTCAATAAGGTCCCCTCGAAATCCGTCCCCAAGACTCCATATGAGATGTGGACCGGGAGGAAACCTGGTCTTAAGCATGTTAAGATTTAGAGATGTTCAGCTTATATGAAAAAGTTTTAAAATGATAAGCTTGGGAGAAGATCTGATAAGTGTACGTTTGTGAAATATCCTAAAGAAAGTTTGGGATACTATTTCTACAATCTTACTGAGCAAAAGGTGTTTGTTGCTAAACACACTGCCTTCTTAGAAAATGAGTTTATTCTTGAAGGGGCTAATTGGAGGAAAATAGATCTTGAAGAAATTCAAGAACTACAAACCACTACAGATCAAGTGGATGAACCTGTCCAAGTAGAGACACCTTTTGTACAACACCCTGTTCGTAAATCTAAAAGAGTACCAAAGATATCTGATAGGATATGGATTCGTCATAGAGGATGACGATGAGGTACACGTCATGAATAATGATGATCTATTGAATTACGAACAAGCTATGAGTAATAAAGACTCAGGAAAATGGATTGAAGCCATGAAATCCGAGATGGACTACAAGGATGAAAACCAAGTATGGACTTTGGTTTCACCACCTGAAGGCATTAAGCCTATTGGTTGTAAATGTGTCTTTAAGAGAAAGACTGGAGCGGACGGCAAGGTAGAGACCTATAAGGCCCGACTGGTTGCAAAAGGTTTCAAACAAAGACAAGCAGTTGACTATGATGAAACCTTCTCACCAGTAGCTATGCTGAAGTCCATTTAGATTTTTCTTGCGATTGCAGCTTATTATGACTATGAGATCTGGTAGATGGACGTGAAATAGGCCTTTCTCAATGGGAAACTTGAGGAGGACGTGTATATGACACAGCCAGAGGGATTTGTTTCAAATGTTGGAACAAATCAAGTCTGTAAGCTGCAACGATCCATTTATGGATTTAAGCAAGCTTCTCATAGATGGTACATTTGTTTTGATGAGACAATCAAAGAGTTTGATTTTATTAAAAACGAGGATGAACCATGTGTGTACAAGAAGATTAGTGGGAGGGCTATTTCATTCCTTGTATTATATGTTGATGATATATTACTGATAGGGAATGACATTCCTATGCTATAATAAATTAAAATCTGGTTATCTAATTTCTTCTCCATGAAGGACCTAGGGAGAAGTATCCTATATTTTGGAAATAAAGATCTATAAAGATAGATCTAAAATGATGCTTAGCTTATCCCAAGGAACATACATTGATACCATGCTAAAGATGTTTAGCATGGAAGATTCCAAAAGAGTTCTCATGCCGATGAGCCATGGAATAAATCTCTCTAAGAAACAGGCCCCAAAGACACCTGAGGAAAGAGACCGTATGAGTAAGATCCCTTATGCTTCAGCATTAGAATTTATCATGTACGATATGATATGTACTAGACCTGGATGTCGCTCACGCACTTAGTGTAATGAGTAGATATCAGTCGAATCTAGGAGAAGAGCACTGGACGCAGTGAAAAATATCCTAAAGTACTTACGAAGGACTAAGGATATATTTCTTGTCTACGGTGGGTCTGAATTAAAACTCGAGGGCTTCATGAACTCAAGTTTTCAAATGGTCTAAGATGACAGTAAATCTATTTCGAGGTATGTATTTATCTTGAACGGAGGCGCAGTGAGTTGGAAGAGTTTCCAAGCAACAAACAGTTGCTGATTCAGTGACAGAGGCAGAGTATATAGCTGCAAGTGAAGCTGCAAAGGAAGCTATTTTGATGAAGAAGTTCAAACAGAACTTGGTGGGGTTCCTAGCTGTCGACGTTGGGAAAAAATCCGCTAGTCGGGTCACAACCTGGATCTTTCTCTCTTCCTAATTTATCTATACCCTTAGTCATTTTTGAAGGGTTTTTTTAGGAGAAGGCCAACATGTATCATGTTGACGATTTGAACATTTTATAGAGTCGCCAATTGCTAGATTTGAAATGGTTGTACCAACTCAATCGAGTTTTGTTTGAAAGAGTCCCAATTGCTGGACACTATCGAAACTTGATCTTTGAAACTAAAGTTTTGAGTTCGGGGGCTTGGTTAAGTGTGGGGAAGGTGTTAGGCACCCCCACAACTCCCGTGTAAACACGGGACTGCATCTTTTCAATATTTCTCCTAAAAAAACTTAATATGTGTGTGAATGCTGTTTAAAAATTAGGCTTATATTTGATTGGAAAGCATGTCTATGCATCGTTGAACCTATATACAAAGGGTTTGACTTGATTTGCAAAAGTCTTTGATTTGATTTGTAAAAGCATTTGATTTGATTTGCGAAAGCTTATCTTTTCAATAAGATTGTTTCAAATGATGTTTTGAAAGCTAATTTTCAAACCCTTAAGCTAACATAGGAATTGAAGCATATTGATACTATAATTTTCTCTTTTCAGCCTTAATGCTCAATTTGAATGGTGATTGTCTGGCTGCGAAGCATCCTCGACCACAATATATAAACAAGTGTCGGTCTCCTCATGGGCATGATAGCCATCGGAGGGACTCTGACACGACAAACCATTATTATCATTATGTTGAGACCTTAAATCCGGATAACCATTTTAAGGTCTTTTGTATGTACATTTTTACAAAAAAACTGGCAGGGTTACATCTGTAAAGTGGAGCTTGTCCATCGTGGGAATTAGATTCTGATCTTTTTGATCATGAATCCCACGATTCCTAGGCTCATATATGAGTAGCCAATAATCCTACGCAGCTCAAATTTATAGAGAAATAGATATATATCCAAATGTCACCAGAACCGAGGATTCATTAAGTAAATCCTGGTTCGCAACTGGCCGAAGCGTTTTGTTCCCACTAGATAGCAATCTAAGGGCGCGAGGTTGCTTTGATAACTGAAACTAGAAAAAATGCTAGATTTAAATAAATCTCAGCCATTCTAGCTTCCCGGTTCCGTCTGTACCAATTTTGAACCGTTTGAAAGCTAGAGTTGGCGAGATTTAAATAAATCTAGTTCGCCCGCAGATATGTCAGTGTTGATTCATATAAAATGAATATTTAACGCAACAATTTAATAAAAGCGAGTAAAGCAATATATATATATATATATATAAGCTGTAAAGAGCGATGGATTTTCACACCGGTGCCCGGACTGGAATTGAAGTGTATATATATATATATATATAAAAGCCACGGAATGATCTAGGCTGGACAGAATTGAAATATATAAAAAAACAGTAGAAAGGGTGATGGGTTTTCACGCCTGTGCCCGAACTGAATTTGAAATGTACATAAATTTAGTCAACCAAGACTGGGAAGATAACCCAGTGTGGTGAATGCTGCTTATATATGCATAAATATATATAAAAGCAATAAAAAGGCCACAAAATAATCCAGGCCGAACTAGAATGTAAATGTGCAAAAAAGTAGTCAACCAAAACTGGGAAGATAACTTAGTGGTGGTGAAGGCAGCTTATATATGCATAACTATATATAAAAATAGTAAAAAGGCCACAGAATAATTCAGGCCAAACTGAAATATATAAGGATATATATAAAGACAGAAACGTAGTCAACCAAGGCTGGGAAGATAACCTAGTGGTGGTGAAGGCTACTTATATATGCATATTTATATATAAAAACAGTAAACTACCGCAAATTTGACATCTGGGCTTGACAGAATTGAAAAGTTAGTATATATATACAGTTAAATATATATATATATATATATATATATATATATATAGAAAAAAGCAAAACCCAAACTGGGAAGATAACCCAATTTGGAGAAGCTGCTCAGTACGAAGATGCAAGTATTTAAAAGCTGTCGGAAGCGACGGATCGTCAATCCGAGTTGTAGAAATGCCAGAAAAATGCGTTTATGTACAAGAATGTACCAATCGTTAACGAAAACGGCCACGGAACTGAGTTCCGGGCATATTTAGAAAACGAAACTTAACGTGCAAGTATATAAAAGTGCAAAGTAGTAGTATTGACTTGCTGATCTTAAAAATACTCACAATAGACTGCTACACGGGCTTTTTGCCAAATTATAGGCCTTTAACGTCCGAATCTACCAGTTATTTTTTGATATGTGGTAGTATGTGGGTATATCTACATGTTAGAGTGAAACTATTTGGGTTTGGAAGACAAGAAATTGGATACAAAACTAAACAGCAGAGGTTCGAAGCGTTTTTTCTTTTTTTAAATGAGGGGGCGCCCCCATATATATAGTCCAGGGAGCCTCCACTCTACCTGCTATTGCAATAGGTAGAGGTGTGGCTCCCTTGGTGGGGCCCACGTGCCGGGTTCAGTCATCTCGAGGTAACTGCACTCAGAGCAACGCGAGGTCGAAGTCAAAACTTTCTAACTTTTGATCAAAACGTACGTTTGAGGCGTGCTATACTTTTTCAGAAAGCCCTTGCCGAGAGTGTCAAAATGATATGGGATAAAAAAAATTAGGTCCAAGAAGACGGGTTTATAACTAGGTCTTTGATTCCGCACAGTTTGTCCGTTGAGCTGTCTTGCGTTGTTTGCACTCAGGATCATCGTTATGGTTTGTTCTGACCTTGGTTGCATCAATTCGGCTTGAGTTTAACCGAATCGGCCTAGAATTGGTAAAATGACCTTTTTGTCCCTCTCGGGATTGCCTTTAGTGTCGGCATAGCCTTCGGTTGACTTCTTGGGGCTGTTTCCAAGACTTGGATCCCATTTGAGTGTGTTTGTCCTCAGTATTGTCTCTGAGATTGACTTGGTCACTCCAGATTTTCCGCTGGAGATGTTTTCCTGCTTTAGGTTTATTCCTAAAGTTGACCTGACATCCCGGGTTGAGACCGGGACTGACCTGTACCTCCCGGGTTGAGACCGGGGCTGACCTGTACCTCTTGGCTTGAGACTGGGGCTGATCTGTACCTCCCGAATTTAGACCGGGACTGACCTATTCCTCCAGGTTTGAGATCAGAGCTGACTTGTACCTCTCGGGTTGATACCGGGGTTGACCTATACCTCCCAGGTTGAGACCGGGGCTGACCTGTACTTCCCGGGTTGAGACCGAGGCTGATCTGTACCTCCCAGGTTAAGACCGGGGCTAACCGGTACCTCTTGGATTGAGGCCAGGGCTGACCTATACCTCCCAGGTTGAGACCGGGGCTGAGTTGATGACCCGATATTGAGATCGGGGTTGATCTGATGGCCCGATATTGAGATCAGGATTGATTTGATGGCCCGGTATTAAGATCGGAGTTGATTTAATGGCCCGATACTAAGACTGGGGTTGATCTGATGGCCCGATATTGAGATTGGGGTTTATCTGATGGCCCAATATTGCGATTGGGGTTGATCTGATTGCCCGATATTGAGATCGGGGTTGATCTGATGGCCAGATATTGAGATCGGGTTTGATTTGATGACGTTCTTGCCCTCCTACAGCGTCAATAATAGGGAAAGAAAATTTTGAGTGTCTACACTAGCATTGGAGGAGCAGTTCCTTTATACTGTGACAAAACCGGAGCGGTTGCACAGGCTAAGGAACACAGGTCTCATCAAAAATCCAAACACGTGTTGCGGTTATTTCACTTGATCAAGGAGATCATTGAAAGAGGAGACGTCACCTTAGAGCATGTAGACTCTCAAGACAACATTGCAGATCCATTGACTAAAGCTTTAAAACAACAATATCTTGATCATCACTTAGAAAAGATGGGTATGAGATACCATGACGATTGTCTTTAGTGCAAGTGAGAGATTGAAAGTAGTATGCATACAAGCCAATCATGTATGATGATAAAGCATATAATTTATAAATTATCTTATTTATTTATTAATAAAAGTATTCATTTATTAAAGGCATTTAATTTTCTATATGATGCTATTTTTTAAAATATGTAAATAATCCATAGTTCTAAGCAATGCTTTTAGAATCATGATGTTGATCATGCTAATGAGATCTAAATTCTTAGAAAGCTTAAAAACTAAAATAGTTCCCAATCATGGGATTACTAAAAAGGGGATTAGTAAATCTGGATAGATTGGTACATATGTTTCTTGCTCATTGGATGAGGATGATTGATCTCATGATCATTTGTGTGAAGACACTAAAGCAAGTATGTAGGTGCTTATTGGAGAATAAGTTCACTGAATGTGACTCAGTATGGAATACCTAACAAAGTTTTACTTGCATGTCAATAATAATTCCTAATGTGATAGTAGTACAAGTGATCTTTGGACTTGAGATCATCATAGTATCTTGTGTGTAATGAATTATACTTTGAATTATTCCTTAAAGACCCTTAGGGTATATATAAGGGTATGCTTATGTGACGACCCCAAAATTGGTCCACACAACCTATTCTGAGTCGCCAGAAATACACTCAACAAAATCCAAATATAAATCTTCATATTCTAACTATTACTCTGTCGTGCACAATACGACCACACATAAACTGTGAGTTTTAATACAAATAATAATGCTCATACTCCTTATCAATGATACGTTACATAAAGGTACAGTCAATAACTCTTTTAGAAATTAAAATCTTTGGAAAATGCTCAAGAAAACCTCCGTACATGGGAGGCCATGCTTCTAAGTTATAATAGATATCATATGATTTGAGAATTAACATTGGTTGACCCAATAGACCCCAAAGAAGAATGAGAAGATTACTGTACTGTTCATTCCAATGGTGGGTATTCTCTTGCCATATAATTTTCTCCATTGTCTCAAATTGAGAATTATATATTCCTACCATACTCCAAGATTTTATATAGTTAGTGCTCATAGATATAATCAACAAGTGGATACGCACAACCATGTCTTTTGATAACAGAAAGTCATATGTGATTAGACATCTTGTATGATAGTGGCAACACACCCTTCCAAAGTCAGGTTCACCAAAATCTACTATTAAATGACGTATAAAATATGACACAAACATTTAAAGTTCTCAATACAATTATATATTGTCATGTTATTTTATAATGTATTGAGAAACTTCAACGGTCACCAACCATCACCCTATTCCCTTGTTATCCCCGCTCTACCCAGCGACACTCTTATTACCTGAAAGGAATTGTGAAGCAAAAGGGTGAGCATAAATAGCCCAATAAAAAATATTATGACTAAAGATAATTAAATTATCAATAGTCTTCATCAGATCTTTAGAACCTTAGTCCTTAACAGAGAAAAATCTGATAGAATATAATAGACAACAAATTTTAGATCAACAACTGCAACGTAACAAGCAATCCATTAGAAGAGTCAAGTAGAACATAATGTCTACTATCTTCTCCATGATAAAAGTCCACCAATAATATTTCATCCCTGTAACATCAATCAACAGTTCCTACGCACAATCATGTAAATAGTTCATGAACATAATTACGTAGATAAATTCTACTTCACACCCAGGACGAAGATAATTTTCATCACATGTCTTTACCTGAAACACCAAAGATCACGGTTATACCAAATCACAGTTCTTATTCATAATCATGCTAATAAATTCATCTTTGCACTCAGGCCAAAGATATTCATTTGTAATATCAATAGTTATGATCATACTAGTCTACAGCCTTTAGTAATAATCATGTCAGTCAATTCATCTTTGCACTACGGGCCAAAAATATTCAACAATAACATTAATGGTCACGATCATGTCAAACACTTGTCCATCTTTGCACTATGGGCCAAAGATACTCAAGAGTAACATTCATGATCATGATCATGCCAAACACATGTCCATCTTTGCACTACGGGCCAAAGATATTCATCAATCAACTGTTCATCTTTACACTACGGGCCAAAGATAATTTTCACCACAATTTAAGTTTGAGGATTATGACAATGATATAAACAATGAATCTAGTGAGATCAAGGATAAATATTAGAGATTTATAATTCAATTTATCTAGAGTTCAAGAATAAAGATCAAACATGAATCCAATTTCAAGAATAAAATTCTTAAATCAAAGATAATTTGGACAAAAAAATAAACTAATTTTTGTCGTAAATAGTACCCTGTGAATAGTACAATGTGAATAGTATCCTATGAATAGTACCTTATGAATAGTACAACATGAATAGTACTCGAATGAATAGTACCCCAGCATGACTAGTACCCCGGTTAAATAGTACTCTTGTATGAATAAAAGATAATTTGGACAGAAAAAGAAACTAAATTTCATCGTGAATAGTACTCCGGCATGAATAGTACCCCAGATGAATAGCACTCTGGTATGAATAGTACCCCGGATGAATAGTACTCTTGTATGAATAAAAGATAATTTGGACAGAAAAAGAAACCAATTTTATCATGAATAGTACTTCGGCATGAATAGTATCTTGGATGAATAGTACTCCGACATGAAAAGATTAAAATTTCATTATGAAAGTTCAGACCAATATTCCAGCGAAACGATATTAGATGAAGCGCAAACCCTAAGTAATTTTTAATCATTTTATGAATTATAGAAGTAATACTTACCATAGTAAGTTTAAATTTAGAAATATAAAACGAAATATTATTACTTACATACTATAGATTTTGGAAAAAAATAATATTCCTTACGAATATTGAATGAAAATACTTTTTACGAGAAAAATAATATCCTTTACCTTAGTAGAATATTAGATCTAACTAGAATATCGGATATTATGTTGAGAAAATTTTGCACTGTTATCCACACTCAAACTATCCTTATACTCACAAGAAATACGCTCAATATTATAGAGAGAAAATTTTCTGATTCAGATGTGATTTTTATTTCTAACTAAGTACCCTTTTTTACAGGAAATGCTTAGCACACCAGAATTGACAAAAATACCAACGAATGATTTTTAAGCAGCACACTTTTGAAAAAACTCTTCATCACACCAACAAGGACAAATTAAAGCCTCAACCCACATGTTTATATATATATATATATATATATATATATATATATATATATATATTAAAACATATATAATTATTAAAAAGAATTCAAATTCTATTTTCTCTCTTCCACTTCATTTTATTTTTATACCATAAATTTATTATAATAATGTCACCATTTAAATTATAAAATTATACTTTTATATTATCACATTATACTATTATAATGCAATATTATAATAATATATTTGAATAAATATTTTATTGGAGAAGATAAAATGTCAACTTTCAACAAATGTCTCATGCTAAAAATTCCTACATTTATATCAAAATTGGACAATTATTTACTTATCATATTTATCAACAATTTTTATTTTATTCATCAATTATTATTCATAATTAATATTATAGAATCACAATATTGACAACCAGGTCGTTCCCAGGAAAGAGGGGGCTTACCGATAAAAATTTCTCCTCATTGGCTCGCAATTATATAACCTAACCTCTTTCCTTGACAGAACTTTCTAAACATTGTCAATAATGCTATCTAATAATATCATTTCAATAATATGTGTGACAATTATTGATTTAATAATGTGAAATACGGTGCAATAGTTATTGTGACAATTATTGAATCAATAATATAAAATACTATGCAATTATAAATGTAGCAATTATTGAATCAATAATATAAAATATTATACAGTAATTATTATAACAATTATTGAATGAGTGACCTCTTATGTAAGAATCAATAATTAGAAATACTGTGCAATACCGTGTGCTACTGTGCAACAACGCGTATTACTGTATTTTTATCACCTAGTATTTCAACAGTTTAACAGTAAAAGTTTTGTCGTTATTTTTATAAAAAGATTATTTATGTCGCTTTCTATTTCCGACAGTTATTCTGTTGTGGCACTCACCAATTATTGGTTATTTCGGCGCTGCCGTCTTACTTTATCGAATATAATATTCCCAGACAGAAGGAATATTCCCCGATAAAATGAATATTCTCCGACACAACGAATATTTTTTGATAACTTGCTCACTTTGTAAAATTTTCACATATCATCCTTAACTTTAACCTTTTATCAATTTAACCATTTACTGAATAGAATAATAATTATAAGAAAAATTGAATACTTTTATTTCATAAAATTCGGGGTCTTACAATCTCCCTTCCTTATGAAATTTCATCCCCGAAATTTACGTACCTGGTAATTCGAATAGGTGACGATACCATGCTTTCATTTCAGATTCAATCTTCCCGATCATTTCCTCTATATCAAGATTTTTACATTGCTCATCTCTTGGATTGAAGATATCATTCCAGAATACAGGTTCAAAACAAATGTTAATTGACATATCACAATTTGTCAACTTATTAAGTAAGAAAATTCAACTTAGTTAGGACACACTAGCGAATGATATTACTAGTCTCTCCCATCCTAGTTCTAGTCTCAGATCTCCGCCAGAGACCATATCCTAAGCTTTGATACCAACTGTGACTCCCTCAAAATAGGTCCACACAACCCATTCTGAGTCGCCAGAAATACACTCAACAAAATTCGAATATAAATCTTCATATTCCAACTATTACTCTGTCGTGCACAATACGACCACACATAAACTGTGAGTTTTAATAAAAATATTAATACTCATACTCCTTATCAATGATACGTTACATAAAGGTACAGTCAATAACTGTTTTAGAAATTAAAATATTTGGAAAATGCTCAAGAAAACCTTCATACATGGTAGGCTATGCTTTTAAGTTATAATAGTTATCATAGGACTTGAGAATTAACCTTAGTTGACCCAATAGACCCCAAAGAAGAATGAGAAGATTACTATCCTGTTCATTCCAATTGTGGGTATTCTCTTACCATATAATTATCTCCATTGTCTCAAACTGAGAATTATATTCTAACCATACTCCAAGATTATATAGGTAGTGTTCATAGATATAATCAATAAGTGGATGCGCACAACCATATCTTATGATAACAAGAAGTCATATGTGATTAGACATCTTGTATGATAGTGACAACACACTCTTCGAAAGTCAAGTTCGCCAAAATTAACTGTTAAATGACATATAAAATACGACACAAACATTTAAAGTTCTCAATACAATTATATATTGTCATGCTATTTTATAATGTATTGAGAAACTTCGACTGTCACCGACCATCTCCCTATTCCCTTGTTATCCCCGCTCGACCTAACTACACTCTTATTACCTGAAAGGAATTGTAAAGCAAAAGGATAAGCAAAAATAGCCCAGTAAAGAATGTTATGACTAAAGATAATTAAATTATCAATAGTTTTCATCAATAATGAATCAGATCTTTAGAACATTAGTCCTGAACAGAGAAAAATCTGATATAATACAATAGACAACAAGTTTTAGATCAACAACTACAGCGTAACAAAAAATCCATTAGAAGAGTCAAGTAGAACATAATGTCTACTATCTTCTCTATGTTAAAAGTCCACCAACAATATTTATACCTGTAACATCAATCAACAGTTCCTACCCACAATCATGTAAATAGTTTATGATCATAATTATGTAGATAAATTCCTCTTCGCACCTAGAACGAAGATAATTTTCATCACCTTTCTTTACCTGAAACACCAAAGATCATGGTTATACCAAATCACAGTTCCTGTTCATAATAATGCTAATAAATTCATCTTTGCACTCAGGCCAAAGATATTCATTTGTAACATCAATGGTCATGATCATACTAGTCTACAGCCTTTAGTAATAATCATGTCATTTAATTAATCTTTGCACTACGGGCCAAAGATATTCAACAATAACATCAACAGTCACGATCATGTCAAACACCTGTCCATCTTAGAACTACGGGCCAAAGATATTCAACAGTAACATTCATGATCATGATCATGCCAAACACATATCCATCTTTGCACTACGGGCCAAAGATATTCATCAATTAACTGTTCATCTTTGCACTACGGGTTAAAGATAACTTTCACCATAATTTAAGTTTGAGGATTATGATAATGATATAAACAATGAATCTAGTGAGATCAAGGATAAATATTAGATATTTATAATTCAATTTATCTTGAGTTCAAGAATAAAGATCAAAATATGGATCCAATTTCAAGAATAAGATTCATAAATAAAAGATAATTTGGACAAAAAAAATAAACCAATTTTTGTCGTGAATAGTACCCCGTGAATAGTACTTTATGACTAGTATCCTATAAATAGTACCTCTGTGAATAGTATCTGAATGAATAGTACTCCAGTATGAACAGTACCACGAATGAATAGTACTCTTATATGAATAAAAGATAATTTAGACAGAAAAAGAAACTAAATTTCATCGTAAATAGTACTCCGGTATGAATAGTACCCCAGATGAATAGTACTCTGGATGAATAGTACTCTTGTATGAATAAAAGATAATTTGGACAGAAAAAGAAATTAATTTTGTCGTGAATAGTACCCCGGATGAATAGTACCCTGGCATGAATAGTACTCATGCATGAAAAGATTAAAATTTCAATAAGAAAGTTCAGATCAATATTCCAGTAAAACGATATTAGATGAAGCGCAAACCTTAAGTAATTTCTAATCATTTTAGGAATTATAGAAGCAATACTTGCCATAATAAGTTTAAATTTAGGAATATAAAACGAAATATTATTACTTACATACTATAGAGTATGAAAAAAAAAATATTCCTTACGAATATTGAACAAAAATAACAACTTTTACGAGAAAACTAAAATTCTTTACCTTAGTAGAATATTAGATCTGACTGACATATCGGATATTATGTTGAAAAAATCTTGCACGGTTATCCACACTCAAACTATCCTTATACTCACAAGAAATACGGTCAATATTATAAAGAGAAAATTTTCTGATTCTGGTGTGATTTTCATTTCCTACTAAGCACCCTATTTATATGAAATGCTTAGCACACCAGGATTGACAAAAAATACTAACGGATGATTTTCAAGAACCACACTTTTGAAAAAACTCTTCAGCACACCAACAAGGACAAATTAAAGAC
The DNA here is from genome assembly GCA_020205555.1 of Panax stipuleanatus. Lineage (NCBI taxonomy): Eukaryota > Viridiplantae > Streptophyta > Magnoliopsida > Apiales > Araliaceae > Panax > Panax stipuleanatus. Next base: position 83,290,903 of record CM035124.1, on the reverse strand, counting down.
CCCACCCACATGTTTATATATATATATATATTAAAATATTTATAATTATTAAAAAGAATTGAAATTCCATTCTCTCTTCCACCTCATATTATTTTTATACCATAAATTTATTATAACAATGTCACCATTTAAATTATAAAATTATACTATTATATTAATACATTATACTATTATAATATAATATGATAATAATATATTTGAATAAATATTTTATCGGAGAAAATAAAATGTCAATTTTCAACAAATGTCTAATGCTAAAAATTCCTCCATTTATATTAAAATTGGACAAATATTTACTTATCATATTTATCAATAATTTTTATTTTATTTATCAATTATTATTCATAATTAATATTATAGAATCACAATATTGACAACCAAGTCGTTCCAAGGAAAGAAAGGGATTTTCAATAAGAATTTCTCCTCATTGGCGCACAATTATATAACCTAACCCCTTTTCTCGATAGAACTTTTTAAACATTGTCAATAATGTTATCTAATAATATCATTTCAATAATATTTGTGAGAATTATTGATTTAATAATGTAAAATACTGTGCAGTAGTTACTGTGAAAATTATTGAACCAATAATATAAAATACTATGCAATTATAAATGTAGCAATTATTGAATCAATAATATAAAATATTATACAGTAATTATTGTAACAATTATTGAATGAGTGACCTCTTACGTAAGAATCAATAATTAGAAATACTGTGCAATACCGTGTGCTACTGTGCAACAACGCGTATTATTGTATTTTTATTACCGGATTTTTCAACAGTTTAACGGTAAAAGTTTTGCCGCTTTTTTTATAAAAAGATTATTTATGTCGTTTTTTATATCCGACAGTTATTCTGTTGTGGGGCTCACCAATTATTGTTTATTTCGGCTCCACCGTCGTACTTTACCGAATATAATATTCTCCGACAGAAGGAATATTCCCCGACAAAATGAATATTCTCCGACACAAAAATATTTAATGATAACTTGCTTACTTTGTAAAATTTGCACATATTACCCTTAACTTTAAACTTTTATCAATTTAATCATTTACTGAATATAATAATAATTATAAGAAAAATTAAATACTTTTATTTCATAAAATTCGGAGTCTTACAATCTCCCCTCCTTATGAAATTTCGTCCCCGAATTTTACGTATTTGGTAATTCGAAGAGGTGAGGATACCTTGCTTTCATTTCAGATTCTATCTTCCCGGTCATTTCCTCTATATCAAGATTTTTTCATTGCTCATCTCTTCGATTGAAGATATCATTCCAGAATACAGGTTCAAAACAAATGTTAATTGACATATCACAATTTGTCAACTTATTAAGTAAGAAAATTCAGCTTAGTTAGGACACACACTAGCGAAGGATATTACTCGTCTCTCCCCTCCTAGTTCTAGTATCAGATCTCCGCCAAAGACCATATCCCTAAGCTTTGATACCAACTGTGACGCCCCCAAAATAGGTCCACACAACCCATTCTGAGTCGCTAGAAATACACTTAATAAAATCCAAATATAATTCTTCATATTCTAACTATTACTCTGTCGTGCACAATACGACCACACATAAACTGTGAGTTTCAATAAAAATAATAATACTCATACTCCTTATCAATGATACGTTACATAAAGGTACAACCAGTAACTGTTTTACGAATTAAAACATTTGGAAAATGCTCAAGGAAACCTTCGTACATGGAAGGTCATGCTTCTAAGTTATAATAGATATCATAGGACTTGAGAATTAACCTTGGTTGACCCAGTAGACCCCAAATAAGAACGATAAGATTACTATCATGTTCATTCTAATGGTGGGTATTCTATTGCCATACAATTATCTATATTGTCTGAAACTAAGAATTATATTCCAACCATACTCCAAGATTATATAGGTAGTGCTCATAGATATAATCAGCAAGTGGATGCGCACAACCATGTTTTATGATAACAAGAAGTCGTATGTGGTTAGACATCTTGTATAATAGTGGCAACACACCCTTCCAAAGTCGGGTTCACCAAAATCAACTGTTAAATTATGTATAAAATAAGACACAAACATTTAAAGTTCTTAATGCAATTATATATTGTCATGCTGTTTTATAATGTATTGAGAAACTTCAACGGTCATCGACCATCACCCTATTCCCTTGTTATCCCCGCTCGACCCAGCTACATTCTTATTACCTGAAAGGAATTGTGAAGCAAAAGGGTGAGCACAAATAGCCCAGTAAAGAATATTATGACTAAAGATAATTAAATTATCAATAGTCTTCATTAGTAATGATTCAGATCTTTAGAACCTTAGTCCTCAACAAAGAAAAGTCTTATAGAATACAATAGACAACAAGTTTTAGATCAACAACTGCAGTGTAACAAGCAATCCATTAAAAAAGTCAAGTAGAACATAATGTCTACTATCTTCTCCATGTTAAAAGTCCACTAACAATACTTCATCCCTGTAACATCAATAAACAATTCCTGCCCACAATCATGTAAATAGTTCATGATCATAATTATGTAGAAAAATTCCTCTTCGCACCCAGGACAAAGATAATTTTCATCACCTGTCTTTACCTGAAACACCAAAGATCATGGTTATACCAAATCACAGTTCCTGTTCATAATCATGCCAGTCAACTCATCTTTGCACTACGGGCCAAAGATATTCAACAGTAACATCAATGGTCACAATTATGTCAAACACTTGTCCATCTTTGCACTACGGGCCAAAGATATTCATTAATCAACTGTTCATCTTTGCACTACGGGCCAAAAAAAAATTTCACCACAATTTAAGTTTGAAGATTATGACAATGATATAAACAATGAATCTAGTGAGATCAAGGATAAATAATAGAGATTTATAATTCAATATATCCAGAGTTCAAGAATAAAGATGAAAACATGGGTCTAATTTAAGAATAAGATTCATAAAGTAAAGATAATTTGGACAGAAAAATAAACTAATTTTGTCGTGAATAGTACCTCATGAATAGTACCCCCATAAATAGTACCCCCGTGAATAGTATCTCATGAATAGTTTTTGAATGAATAGTACTTCGACATGAATAGTACCCTGGATGAATAGTACTTTTCTATGAATAAAAGATAATTTGGACAAAAAAAACTAAATTTCATCGTGAATAGTACTCTGGTATGAATAGTACCCTAGATGAATAGTACTCCAACATGAATAGTACCCTGGATGAATAGTACGCTTATATGAATAAAATTTGGACAGAAAAAGAAACCAATTTTATCGTGAATAGTACTCCGGCATGAATAGTACCCTGGATGAATAGTACTCTGACATGAATAGTACTCTAGATGAATAGAACTCCGGCATGATAAGATTAAAATTTCAATAAGAAAGTTCAGACTAATATTCCTGTGAAACGATATTAGATGAAGCACAAACCTTAAGTAATTTCTAATCATTTCAGGAATTATAGAAGCAATACTTACCATAGTAAGTTTAAATTTAGGAATATGAAACGAAATATTATTACTTACATTGTGACGCCCCCAAAATAGGTCCAATCAATCCAACCCATTATGAGTCGCCAAACACATGGTACAGAATCTAAATACAAACTTTAAAGCAAACGGTCATGAGAAAAATGACCACACAAGCTGTGAGCTTTAATACATATCGTATACAATACGAAATATAAACAATTAAATTCAGTCCTCATTTATTATAATTATTATCACACTATTTTACAAAAATAGTGAGGACTTCTACTGCTCTAAGTCTGCCCATCACTCTGTTCCCCGACTAGTCCCTGCAACATTCTCATTTCCTGAAGAGGACAATAGAATAAAAAGGTGAGCTCAACTAGCCCAGTAAAGAATATTATGACTAAGATAATGGAAAATAAATTATCGTTAGCCTTCAACAAATCAGATAAAATATGATGGACAAAAAGTTTTAGATCAACAACTGCAGCGGAAACAACAATTCATTAGAAGAGTAAAGTAAAAAATGATATCTGTCATCTTCTATGATTTAAAAATCCATCATCAATATTTTATCCCTGTAACATCAATCAATATATATCTCAAATCAAATATTCATCTTTGCACTACGGGCCAAAGATATTCATTTGTATCAGCAGTGGTCATGTTCATCTCAACACCTGTCCATCTTTGCACTACGGGCGAAAGATATTCATCAGGTAATCATTCATCTTTGCATTACAGGCCAAAGATATTTATCAAATAATCATTCATCTTTGCACTATAGGCCAAAGATATTCAATTATATCACCATTTAGGACTGCGGATGATGAAAAATAATATAAATAACGAATCTAGTGAGATAAAGGACAAAGATTAGGGATTCGTAATGTTTTCAGGGGCTATCTCTGGAGATCTAATTTGATGTTTCCCGAGGTTGTCTCTAGGCGTCTGATTTGTGTTGTAGACGTCCAGGGTTATCTCCAAAAGAGAAAAGACAATTTTGCCCTCTTGCATGGTTAGTAACAGGAATACAAAATTTTGAATGTCTACAGATGCCCTTCTTTATCGTGTTTTTGCAGTAAAATAGAATAAACATGATAAAGATTGCCAGACACTAGAAATATGATAAATGCAAATGTAATGCAATGCATGGTATGATATATTATGAATGTTATATGCCTTTGTGGGGTTAGCTTCCGTAGGTTATATCAACGACCATTCCATATTCTCTGCTGGGGATGACTTCCATGGCCGATACCACTGGACCTTTCTGAAATTAGCGTTGGGGTTGTCGCCAACGATTTGAATTATCATCAGGTTGATGCCAGTGCTTCTACCGGGGATAAAGCTTTCCATGATTACTATCGTAGAAATCTTTTTATGCCTACTCGAACGGTAGTTTACAAAGGTTGACTATCATCGAACTGTCTCGAGGCCTACTCAAATGGTAATTTACAAAGGTCGGTCATCATCAAACTTTCTCGTTACTTACTCGAACGGCAGTTTACAAAGGTTGATCATCATCGAACTTTCTCGATGCTTACTTGAACGGTAGTTTACAAAGGTTGAGCATCATCGGACTTTCTCGACGCCTACTCGAATGGTAGTTTACAAAGATTGATCATCATTGAACTTTCTTAATGACTACTCGAACGGTAGTTTCCAAAGGTTGATCATCATCGAACTTTCTCGACGCCTACTTGAACGGTAGTTTATAATAGTTGATTATCATCGAACTTTCTCTACTTCTACTCGAACGGTAGTTTACAAATATTGATCATCATCTAACTTTCTTGACGCCTACTCGAATGGTAGTTTCCAAATGTTGATCATCATCAAACTTTCTCAACGCATACTCGAACGGTAGTTTACAAAGGTTGATTATCATCGAACTTTCTCGACTCCTACTTATAAGTGGTCTTTATGACCACTTATTCGGATAGTAACCAGCTTGTTCTGTTGTCGAAACTCAAGTATCTGTGTGATTTTCATGTGTTTTTACTTTGTTTTGTAGTTTGCATGTTTTGGAACTCCCTTGGTGCTTATTGAGCTTAAAAGGACAAAATGAGGTCAAAAGGAGCAAGAATGGAATGATTGCATGACAATGGGAAGGAAATGCAATCCGGACATCGTTTGGGGGGTTTATGTTCATTTCATGTTCTTGTATTGAAGCTTAGTTCATATTGTAGAGCATCTTATAAGCTTTCCGGAATATCTTGAATCATCCCAATCGGAGTTCGTAGGTGAGAGTTATGCCACGTATACCAACGGACGTCAAACCTCACGGTTTTGAGTTTTCATGCACAGCTGTCAATTGGAGCTCAATTTCAGCCTTCATCTATCCATTGTTTATCAATTCTCAAAGAATTAAAGTTGTAGAGCTCTTTGATAGCTTCGATTTGACAGGTGGCAGGCCTCGTAACTCCTCCCGGATCAAAAGTTATGGTCATTTTACTAGAGGACTCTGCAGCAGAAAATCCTTGGCGCGGGCGCGCGGCTTTTAGGCCATTTTTGGGCGCGGCCGCGCCAGTCCCCAGCAGTGCCAGACTTGACTTTTTAATTGAACGGGACTTGGCTTTTGATTGGGATATAAGGGGGCTCGTTTGGGGCAAGAAAAGAGATAAAATATTGGCCTTAAGCCTAGCCCTAGCTTGTTCTTCCATTTCCTTTACATTTCTTGTATAGATTAGGAGTAGATTAAGTCTAGATTAGGGTTTAGTTTAGTTAGTTAGTTTCTAGGGTTAGATTAAGGTTGAAGATTGAAGCAAGGGATTAGCATCAAAGATTCAAGCTTGGAGAAAGACCAAAGAATTGCATTTCTCTATCTCTCAACTCTCTTCTCTGTTACATTGTATATTTGGATGATGTCTATGAACCTTGAGAATAATATATTTGGGTTGTCTATGCCTTAAATCTATTTTGAGGTTCCAATGGAACCTAATGAGTAGTTAATGTTGATTTCACTTCCATATTGGTTCATATTTATTGTTATGTGATTGTCTACTACGATATATGCTTTCATTGCTTAATTGAGTCATGACCAATTACTGTGATAACCCACATGGGATTGAAAGATGAAGTGTGGGTTTAGATCTAATCGTAGTAGTGGGCGATTGTACGTTCACATGGCGTTGGATGTATGATTTGTGCTTAGGATAGACATATACCGAAGCGCCATTCGTAGTCAATAGAGAACTTGACCTTAAACCCTAATTATTTGTAAATCACATAGACATATAGTGGTTTAGGTAATGTGGGTGTTCACGTGCGTTCTATCATCTGTAGATTGCACGTGATATGGATTAGGTGCATCGAAAGATGGCTTCCTCTCACTTTCGTGTTCTCGGCGTACAACCTGTAATGATTAATTTGACCTAATTGGAAGTATGTCAACTTAGACAAATCATTTAGGGAAATTGGGATCTCTTATCTTCATTATCTGATTCTACCTTAGGATTATTTATTGCATGTTTTAATTCCTTGCCTAGTTAATTTAGTTTTAATTCCAACTCTTTATCGCTCGTTTAAATAAGACTGAGGCGATTATGTGCTAGTGGTTTGGCGACCTTTTATCTGTTAATTCTCCATGGGAATGATCTTTACTTATTCTTTATTACTCGTTGGCCGCGTATACTTGCGCGAATATATTAACCAATAAATCGGCCAACACCTACTCGAATGGTAGTTTACAAAGGTTGATCATCATCGAACTTTTTTGACGCTTCAGCTGGATATTTCATTTATAACAGATTCCATCATCGGCCTTCCCCGATGAAGATAGTTTTTCCCGGTTGCCCTCACCAGGTTTTCCCGATGCTATACTAGTAGTTTACGAAGGTGCCTACCCTACTGGTATTTGACAACGTTCTTTACCAGATGGTCTCGGTGCCTACTCGAACGATAGTTTCCAAAGATTCTCATCATCGAACAGTCTAGATACCCTCGCTGAAGTAGTGTTCAATGACTTAAGTCACCTGATCTCTCGCCAATGCTACGCTGGGGCTGTCTGTAACTGTTTGCAATATCAGATACTCTGACCATCGTTGAAGAAATTCTTAATGGCTTACATCACCGGACCCTTCCCTATGCTACGCTGGAGTTGTCGCTAACGATTTAAAATATCAGATACTCTGACCTTTGTTGAAGCAGTTCTCAACGACTTACATTACTTGACCCTTCCTGATGCTATGCTGGAGTTGTCGCCAGCTGTTTGGATCATCGGATCCCTCTCCGATGCTATGCTAGGGCTGTCACCAATGGTTTATAATATCAGGTACTCTAACCTTAGTTGAAATAGTTTTCAACGACTTTACACCACCAGACCCTTCCCGAGGGTACGCTAGAGTTGTCGCAAATGGTTTGTATCACTGGATTCTTCTCTGATGCTACGCCGGGGTTGTCGCCAATGGTTTGAATCACCAGATCCCTTTCCGATGCTACGCTGGGGTCGTCACCAACGGTTTACAGAACAGGTAGACTCGCGACAGAGTGTGGGTGGATTTAAGCCCCCCGGCCCTTCAAAAGTCATTTTCAACTTTAATTAAATTGAATTCTCTCTCAGATCTACTTATTTTAGGTAGCTTTTCGCGAAATCCATCACCGTACAAACGTTATGCACAACTCTAGTAACGTTTACATTCTTTATTTTCGAGTTTTGACCGTTAGAAAGCTAGATTTCATGCATAATGGGTTTAAACACAATGTATCAAATATGTATGCGTATATGACTTAATAAAAATGAACAGACTTAGTAAATACTTGTATTTTACCATGCTGAACATTCCGGTGTGAATTTTTTTTATTTTTGTGACAGTTATTTTTCACCCTTTTTGGCTATTTTATTAATCCTATTTGACAACAAATGAACATGAATTTTTCAAAAATGCATATGGTGATTTGGCTACCATTGTGGGTTTAATTTTAATGTTTTTTATATATCATATGAAATGCTCATGATTTTGGGTTGGTGTTCTACTGAATGGCCACCTAGTCATATATTTGTGAATGCGGATAGTCTATTTTACAAAGGAGACTCTAGCAAAAAAAAATTTAGTCAAGGTATTTAATGGTCATGCAAATTTAACTCTACTGGGGATGTATGTTAAAATAATGCACTTTTTAACACATTGGCTATGTATGATGACTTGAATTTAATGAGCTTTAAAATTAAAACGTACCTCACCCTTTCTGAGGTGATTTAGAGATTTTTTTCAGGTCATGGATTCAGATAGACCGAGTAGCTCTCGTAGAGATTCCTCGGGTGTGAGGAGGACGGCTTTTGATGTCCCTTTGCCTCGTCCGGCCTGGCAGCCTCGCCGGTTGATTGAGTCAGTGATTCGTCCTATTCGGGTTGATAGGACAGATGCTATAGACAAGAAAGATGATGTTCTTATTGTGGACCATGCTCCTTCTTCTTCTACCCCACGTCGGGATCTTCTAGGTATTAATGTGATGATTCCCGATCTTCTGGAGGATTTGAGATGACACCCATCAATCTATCTTCACGCGAATGAGGTAATGGCAGTTTTCATTTTTAAATTTCTTTTTTTTTTCCCACTTTTGGGGTAATAGCTCAATCTTGATTTGATATTAATGCAGATTCTCGACTTCATTCAGCCCAGGGTGAACTGGTTTAGTATTCATTCTTTATACCGGACCCTTCATCCGGAGTATCAGGATATTGTCCATTCCTGGGGCATTTAGGCTTTCTTTTCTATTCCTCCCCGTCATTGCCCTTGTGGTTATCTGCGTGCTTTATCTGAGTGCCAGTTCTACCAGACTCAGTCTCTCCCTTTATTGGACTATGAGGTGATGATGACACCGATGGACTGGCGGTTCATCACTAGATTGGAGTTTACAGGGGAGCCGGTATCTTTAGTGACTAATATTTCATCGGCTGCAGTTCGATCTCTATTAGAAGTTCCTCCTTCAGCCCTCAAGGGTCGGGCTGTCCGTTCTAGCTCTTTGAGTATTGATGCTACGAGTGGAGGTTTGTCCGAGCCTCTGCCCGCTGATCAGAAGGATAAAGATTGCATTATTCGACGATTGTTTTTTATCATCATCAGGGTTATTTTATGGCGGACAACTCCTTAACGGTCTCTTTTGCTCTCGTCAGCGCTACTCGTGATGTGGATCACATCAGAGACTTTGACTCAGGCTAATTCACCTTTGCCTATTTCCTTCGAGGGATGTGCCTACGCTTAAAGGACGTGATAGAGGCTTGGCTTGGCATTTACCCATTTTTGCTGGTGAGTAATGTACCCATATATTTTAATTTCCCTAGCACGAGTTGTCAACCTTTATCACTGATGACATTTAATCTCTAAATTTCCAGTTTTGGGCATATAAGAGGCTCCCTTGCCTACGCCCAGTTACTACCTTAGGTCTGGAGACCCATCCTCGGGGCCAGCGCTGGCATTATTCCACTTTGGTCGAGGTGCCTGTGGCAGAGGGGTTTACCCATTCTTGTTTACAGTTAGAGTTATTGGCTGCCAAAGTCATCACAAGGGTTCCTTATACCCCGGATCATTTGATAGTCGGTTTTGACGACGGCTTTCTGACCGGGGTAGAGTATGCACTATGCATTCATTAAATCCCTTTCCTAACTAAGGGAGGCTGGGAACTCTATTTGGGAGAACGACCTATTCGGAGCATTACAGGGGAGATTCATATTCCATATATTCCTCCTGCTAAATGCCACTGGTCTTTATCTCAGCTGGTCATAGAGATTCCCCCCTATGGGTTTAGATGGCTTTAATTTATCAGAGGGTCCTGACACTAAGAATGCCTTCTATCGCTGGTGGACTCCTTGTACAATTGAGGCTCAAACCCGTGCCACTTAGTTTATGGCAGACATGGTTCCCGGGTCTGTGATGATAACAGACTAGATTGCCTGTGTTAGAGAGCCTACCACTTGGACCAGATTGCTAGCTTGACCCATCGGTTGGACTGGGTGCATTTTTTCATTAGATATTTAGGTAGAGACCCATCGAAGGCAGATTCTTTTGATCAATCCAGCTTTGGGGCTGGCTCCTCAGGTGGCCCATATTTTAATAGTTTCACTAGAGCAGATCCTCTTTTGTATCGACCCGATGTTCCTTTTGGCGGAGACACGGTGACTCAAGAGGAGTTACAACAAGTTGGTCAGTTAGATGATGTAGATATTGGAGATTTCTTTTGATGAGCTTTCGTTATCTCTTTTGATAGGCTTCTGTTAGCTATTGGGCGGATGTGGCCCATTTCCCTATACTTTTTATTTTTAGTTATTGGCAGAGAGATGATATATTTTGATCTTTATCAGATGATGTATTTAGGGATGTGTATACAATGCTTTTTATTTATTGCACCATATTATTATTTATTTATGATGCATGCATTATATGTTATGGATATGCATTTATATTGATGAGTTAGCATTGACCCTTGGATGGCCTCATGATACAGTTCTACAATGTCTTCATCCACTGTCACCCGTATTGAGCACATCCCACCCACCTTTGTAATCTCATCCTTGAGGTCTTGGCATGATATTTTTCCTTATTCAGACTGGGTGACCGTTGATCATATGCTGAGACACTCTATTGCCATTCTGACTTTTGAAGTTCCGGTTGGCTTCGTAGAGGGTATGTTATCTTGCTGGATTCTCGAGAGGCAGGACTTTAGATTTGGTACCCATGATTTGACTCCTATATTAGAGGAGTATGAGCACATTATAGATTTTTCGCTGGATAGACCCTGCGCTAGAGTGGCTGTTAGTGAGTTACGGCAGCAGTTCATGACATTGATTGGTTTACGCCGTACAATTTTCTTGGATGAGATCACCTTAGGACATATTGTATACATGGATTTCTTGATTGACCATTTTGGGTCCACAGATAGCTACTCAGTATACTCAAGAGATTTTACCATTTTTGAGGATAACTGGCGTGTTGCCCGAGTAGATATTTTCTTCATGTGTGTTATAGCCTATCGGTACATACCGTTATACATGGATTACCTGGGCATTGGCTTGATTATTGCAGTGAGTGCTCTGAGGGAGGATCATACCATCCTTCCTATGATTGTAGTAGAGACCTTGATGTCGATCACATTTTGTCGTACCCGACCCATTGAGTTTTTCTTCAGGTGCCGTATTGTTATACGTTTTATTCATGATGCTTCTAAGATCGAATAGCACTTTCAGACGCCATGGGTACTACTTTACACTCGAGATAGCCATGTCTTACTCTTTTTGATCTGCTGACTGTATAAATGCATCCTCTTGGTTTCTTTTTCTGGCTGTGATTGAGGATCCCATTTCTATCTTGCCTTGCTCAGGATTCAGCTCTCTTTACAGTTTTTTTACTCACGCAGTGGGTATGGACTTCTTGCCCTTGGCTGGTCTGAGAGGGGTGACTATATATCATCCACTAGCTATCATGGGACAGTCTGATCAGTTTCAGGATGTTCATCCTTTTGTTGGAGCTTCAGATTAGCGATCATCAGCCTTGTCTTTGTTAGAGGATGATTTAGCTAGAGTTTATGATTATTGGACCCATCGAGAGAGGGCTAATTTTTTAGCGAGTCACCCGAGTCGCTCGTCACTCCTAAGAGTATTCTACGTGGTTAGAGGCAGATTGCATCGGCTATGGTTGTTTATTCAGAGCCCATCACTGATTCAGATGGGGAGGAGCCTATGGAGGATCTTGTTTCTCCTACAGAGGATTATTTATTTTGTGGTTTGACAGCAGCTATGGTCAGTGACATTCCCAGCTCTTCAGTTACGGCTGCCCCACCTTCTGTAGAGTCTTTAGAGCAGATGATACATCTTCTGACCTTTGAGAGGGATCCGGCTAGGGCATTGATGATGATAACCCTATCTGCCAGGGATGCCACTTTTATAGAAAGGGATGAGGCCCGAGCTGCCAGGGATGCTTCTATTGCTGAGAATGTTGCTCTCAGATCCTGCACCGAGGATATTGTTATAGATATGAGTGCATTCATGGATGATCATAGTAGTACTCTGTAGATGTCTCTAGATCTTGTATCTCGTATTGAGACCGCATGACAGGAGCTCAGAGATGCATCTCCATCTTTATAGAGGGATGCGATGTTTGATTTATTATCCCGTTTGACTACGGGTTTAAAGACTAGCTTTTATTTTCCTGTATAGACTAGGTTAGCCATTTTTGTCATGTACAGGACACATTGTATATATTAAATAGTATTATATGGCAAAGAAATATATTTTGATTTACTTCCCTTTTGCATATGTTCTGATCTTTGCTCGATGATTGCCACTTTCCTTATGACTTGTTGTCTTCATGTATCACGAGCTCTTTCTTAATGGACTGACATTGAGATGTCAGATGGTCTCTCAGATGGGTTCGTTGATCATGGAGGCTTTAAAGGAGTTTGTTTTATATAAGGTTTGGTGTCTTGAGACTGGTATTTAATTGGATAGTTGAATTTATAGGTAAAGAGTTTTGCTTTTTCTTTTAAAGTATAGACTGTACCATAGATGATTATCTACGTACTCTCGAGGATGGGTGATATCAGGTCATTCGTAGTTTAGGCCTAGCAGTAAAGACCTGAATTAACTATTTTAATTTTATGATTTTTTTTCAAGACCGGGATGGCAGTTTTGCAGGTGATTCAGACATAGTACCTTTTCACAGTGTCTGTATTGATAAGCTGGGGGAATTCTTCCGCATCCATTTCTTGTAATCTAATAGTCCATCCTGTCAACACTTCCTTGATAATGAAAGGGCCTTCGCAGTTTAGGGCGAATTTTCCTCTCGCTTCATCTTTATTGGAGAGGATTTTCTTCAGAACCAAGTCTTTTTCTTTAAATTGCCTAAACCAGACCTTCTTGTTATATGACCGAGCAATCCTTTGCTGATATAATTGACCATGGAAAATGGTTGCAACCCTTTTCTCATCTATCAGAGATAACTGATGGTACCGTTCTTGCAACCATTTGTCTGCTTCTATCTGAGCATCTATCATCACTCTTAATAATTTCATTTCCACTTCTATGGGGAGTACTGCTTCCATGCTAGAAACCAATTAGTAGGGGGTAGCCCCAGTGGAAGTGCGCATTGACGTTCTATATGCTAACAGAGTTAGAATCAATAAGTTAGGACATCCTTTATGATTGTTAGACATCTTTTGCATAATCTTCTTGATATTTTTGTTGGCTTCTTTGACAACACTATTCATCTTGGGACGATAAATGACTGAATTAAGATACTTGAAGTGGAATTTGCTGCATAATTCCTTCATCATTTGGTTGTTTAGATTCTTAGTAATGTCTGATACGATCACCTCCGGTTGTCTGTATCGACAAATTACATTATTTCTGATGAAACCAATGATTACCTCCTTAGTGACTTTGGGAAATGAGGCATCTTCTACCCATTTGGTGAAGTAGTCGATCATGGTGAAGATAAATCGATGACCATAGATGGCTTTAAACACGATTGGTCTGATCCCCCATATGGAAAAGGTCCATGGCGAACTTATATTGTGTAGTTCATTCGGAGGAGCGTGGATAGCATTCACATGGATTTGGCATCGATAACATCTCTTGACGTGATCGTCACAGTCGTCTTTGAGAGAAATCCAGTAATGCCCTGTTCTTAATATCTTTTAGGCAAGTAAAGGACCGCTCATGTGTGGACCATAGAATTCACCGTGGACATCATCGATGAGTCTTTGGGCTTGATCTTTGTCTAGGAATTTGAGAAGGCATATTCCAGCATTCCTTTTGTAAAGTGTGTCTCCGCTTAAATAGAATTTCATAGCCATCTTATAGATCCGTTTTCTTTTAGCTTGACTTGCCATAGCGGGCGTAGATCCATCTCGAAGATATTCTTTGATATCCTGGTACCAAGGTTGTTTGATGGGAGGCAATTCATCTGATACTTCTCCAATGTAATTTCCATAGGCCGGTGCATTCTGGCTTGCAAATGTGATATTAAGAATTCCCCTCCTTTTAGATATGTGGATCAAAGAAGCCAACGTTGCCAATGCATCCGCGAAATCATTTCTATTTCGAGGAATGTGGATGAAGGCTATTTCTTCAAATTTTGTAGCCATCTTAATAACCTGCCGAAGATAGGGCAGCAAATGCAATTCTTTGGTTTGATATTGTAATATCCGAGAACTTTCTGAATAATATTAATAATTAAATTACTAAAAGTTTAATATTTATTTGAAAATAGATATATATTGTTGTGACATAGAATGAGATAATTCAATTGAATTGAATAAGTATATGATAATTGGGTAATATGGTGGAATTGATCAAAAGCTTAATTTAAAGTTTATGAGAATTACCTAGTGTGGCATAATGAAAGACTAAGAAATTCATTAAGTAAATTAATGAAGGAATGAGTTAATAATGAGATTGATTAGTATTATTATATTAAATTAATGAGTAAATGATTAAATAATGTGATATACTAATTTTTATTATTATTAATTTATTTTTATTTGCAATAATATGTATTGTGTGACCATAGATAATAAAGTCACTTCATGCATTAAATATAGTATAAGGTGTGACATTGAAATGTGAATAAATGTTTAATAAAACTATATGGTAAAAGTAAGTTGAATAGAAGAACTTATGTGACATCACGATGTGTGATGGGATAATTAAATGTATATTTTAAATAAATGGGAGAAAAATAAATTCAAGTGAATAAATATTTGCTATTAAATATTATTTCCATATTCATGTGTATTTGGAATAATAAAGTTTTATGGAACTAATGGATTGTTAATACCCAACTGAATTATATTCAGACCTATTATAAATATTATTTGGACTAGCCCAATGTACATAGATTATATGACTATGTATATATATACCCCCAACTTATCACAATGTAAAAACATTAACTCATTAAAGTTACACTTGTAAACCCAAAAGGAATTAAAACCTAAGTATATTAGTTCTCATATTGCAAATGCTGAGTTCTAATAGGAGTGTCTCATAATTAGTGTCTCATCTTCTCTCATTCACGTGTATAGGCCTTTGGCCTAAGCCTATTCCCCTTCAATGTCAATTCTCAACAAAATCAAATGATGAATGGGGAGTGGCCTTAATAGTGTAACTATTCCACCAAATCACCATTACCCAACATCTTCTTCACTATTCCATTGGTTTAATATATTGTGCAAGAACCAAGATTGGGTAAGGTTTTTTCTATAAATTGGAGCCTCTTCTTCATTCTTTAGATTTGAAATTTTTGAGTTTTAGTTCATATAGTGTGTGAGTATTGTGAGTTGGAGGGCAATATGACATTGGTAGGATTTTCATTCTCTAAAGCTCCAACAGAGGTATAATTCTTGAACCATGTTCTTGAATATCTAAGTTTGATAAATTCTTAGAAATGAATGAGACACTTGTTAATTAGTTGGAAATGAATGTTATTATGATTAACTGAGTTATATGTGTGTATGGAATCTATATGATTGGTCTAAGCATGCTGCATTGTCAGAATTTTATGAATGAGTTTGAGTTTTGCAAGAGCAGAGTTCTTCCTGGTTTTGCCTAGGAAGGGCACAGCTGCCCCCATCCGGCAGCTCAAACCGGCGCAGCTGCGCCATGCACCAGTCATAGACTCTATTTTCTGCTGTAATGTGATAGTTTGACACGTTAGTTTGACTTAAACATGCATGAAAATAAGTTTAGCATGTAGTGCATGGTCCCTTTTGCATTATGTGGTTTGCTTTAGCCTACTTTCATGTATATTTTCTAAAAAGGAACTCGAAGCTTTGAAAAATAATTTGATTACACTTGTAGCATCTTATATTATGACCTTGTAAATGTGACAAACGAGAATTTTGTAACCTAGTTTAAATATTTATTAAATTAAATAAATATTTTTGATGATTTATTTATTGAGTTAAATAAATATTTGATGTTTATTTATTGAGTTAAATAATTATTTGATGAAATTGTGGTAGATTAATTTAATTATATGTTTTACATTGATTAAATTAATGTAAAGAATTTTTATAGGTCAAAGTATGAATTTAATTGAGTTTATTTAATTAAATGAATTATTTAATAAGCATAATGTTATTCTAATTAATTTAATAATTAATTACAAATTTTACGATTTGACAGAATTAATAAATGAGAATTTTAATTATGTGATGATGTGATTTAATGTGTAATATCATCTTTTATTTAATTGAAATTAAATGATATTATTTGATTAATTAAAGTGTGACAATTAAACTATGTAACAAACACTATAATTAAAATAATGGGAAAGGAGCTCTTTTGTGACCAACCAAACAATGCCTAAGGAACATGGAGCAGTTAAGGCCTGATGCGCTTAACTGTTGCCCATGACTTCACCGGTTACTTTCATACGTAATATAATATATGTGTATCAGTCTTATTCATTCCAAAAAGCTAAAGTTAGAGAGAAACGAAAGAGTTTGAGAGAGAGTTTGTGAATTTGAGAAATAAGTTTGGAGAATAAAAAAGAAGTTCATATTATATTAACAGAGATTGTAAGGGTAAATTCTTCAACCCAAGTTTTATATTCCATGTTCTTAGTTTCTCAATTAAAGCATATTCTAAGTTCTCTATAAATGAAAATTATAGATGAATGCTTGAGATATGATTATATATGTGTTAATAACATTTTTTCTATCATTTATTTATGCTTTAAAGAAATCAAAACCATGTAATTATGCTTTGATTAAAGTTTCATAAGTTACAGAGTACGAAAAACATGAATTTGGCATATATGTACAAATTTGCATACTTTAATTATTTATTAAACTTGAAATTGATGGTTGATTCTTATTATACATGTTAAAACGAAGAAAATGAAATTCAAACGGACAGATTCGGTGTAATAACGAATCTGTAATGATGAATTTTATGATTATGCATAACTATGCATGCTATGTATGTTACTACATGCTATGTATGCCAGACTTCACTATGACTCGGTACCGTAGCGCCAATTTTGCAAAGGAACCGGGCGCTGCAACACCAGGCAGGTAGTGGCTGACGTAGTCATGGCGCGACAGCGCCTATTTTGAGAAGGAACCCAGCGCTGTAGCGCTATGTCACAGACTTGACTGTCGAAAGTATGGCGCGGCAGCGCCGATTCTGTGAAGGAACCTAGCGCTGCAGCGCCAGGGCAAGCAACTTGATGACATGGGCTCAAAGCTGCATCGCCGCTCCCCAAAAAAAACTGGGCGCTGCAGCGCCGGCCAGCAGTATGACCCAGTAAATTTTATTTAAGCGTTCAAAGTTCATAAATGTGTTTTAAAACTTAATGTAATGAACATGATGACATGTTAAGCATATATTGGGATGTTAAAACAAATTATTAACTTGTTTTACATGATTAATTGATAATTAAATACGAGGTTTAAACTCGTGATTCGTAAAGTATATAACTTGTTTAAAGACTAATGTTTTTGATTCGATGATTATTATTATTAGACTTATAATTAATTGGTATTGCGAATGTAATGGTATGTAGGATTAATTGAGGAACGAGAATTATAACTGTAGCTTGTGCGCGAGGCATGTTTCTAAACCCAAACCTTTTGTTGAGCAAGTTTTCTATCTTCGAATTATTATCGTTATACAAGTTCCTTAATTCTAAATTATTCATTAAGCAAGTCCTAGACTTATGTTTCTATATTGAGCAAGTTCTTATTCTTGTTTATTCAGGTCAAGATTCCATATGAGATATTATAATTCTTCTAAAGTATTACTTCAGTTATACAATACTTATTCAATCGTATACTATTGAGATTCATTATTCGATTTGATTATCAGTTTATTGTTGAACCTTGTAAGACTAGCTAACCCTTATCGATTCAACTAGTCCATAGTTGATGAACTTTCTAAATTCTTTAACAATTATTGAGCTTATCCAAACCAAACTCCCATTGGTGCAAACTCTGATGTCAAATTGAGATGAACAACCCTTTATAAGGGATTAATTTACGTATTAGCGTTGAGATGTTGTGCACATTCATGGTACTAAGGGATGATCCCCCTAAGTACGAGTAGTAGAGTTCATATAGTTTTGCAACTGTTAAAGGTTTAAAGTAGAAATACTTGAGAACTTGGGATATAATTCTTGGTCTTATGACCCTCGAATGTACTTTTGACTCTTGTTATTCATTTTTGATTCAAAAGCCGAGCTTTCTATTATTCAGAATCCTTTGACTTCTCGTATATTATTATTACTATTATATTGTTATACTTGTGGGCAATCTTGCTCACTCTTGCATAATAACATTGCAGCTAATATTGAAAGGAGTGACGAGCCTTCCACTAGCAAAGGCAAGGGCAAAGCTAACAAATTGTTGAAGACTTGTTATTTATTTGAGAATGTTTATTGTTAAGACTTATGATGTTGTTAAGACTTACTTGTTTATTTAAGTTTCCGCATTTGATATTTAAGGTTAGTTTAACCTGGGATTTAATTATTATTCAGATGTTGTAACCCCTTAAAGGGAGTTCTATTTAATCTATGAGATTGCATTTATCATGGGTAGATAGATATGTGATATTTGTATAGTAAACACCAAATCCTGTGGGAATTGAAGTACCCGGATTTGGGGGTGTCACAAGTTGGTAGCAAAGCTGTAGGTTATGAACCTTAGGTGGGGAAAACCTTAGGGTAGTAGCCTTTTTAAGAGATCGATAACATAGTGGTGATAAACACTTATCATGTTCTAAGAAAGATAATAAAAGACTTTATGTGCTTATGTGATTACTTATGTGCTTGCGCGAGTTTCGATTAGCATCACGTAGTAACTAAAGACATAAAGTTTTGATTGTCAAGATATCGGATGTTGGAGGATCCAGTAAGCCTAGGGAGGTTGTACCCCAAGTGGATATTGAGGAGGAGCCCCGAGACATTCATACAGTATGGGAGCAGTTGGTTCGGAGAGAACCATCTCCTTTGATCACTGTTGTTGGTCAGGAGCATGAGCCAATATTTGATTCAGAGGAGGACTCTGAGGAGATTGAGGTTGAGGCAGCTGAGGAGGAGGATGAGGACCCTGATGAGTTTCCACCAAACTCTATCAGTGCTAAGATGTACGACGAGCTATATGGCCGTAACATAGAGTTACATGATACTATTCTAGAGCTGAAGGAGTAGACAGTTGCACAACAGACTACCATCTAGCAGAAGGATGGTGAGATCGAGACTCTGGATACACGTCTTGGACACGTGGAGTGGGAGTTGGTTCATGAGAAGGGCCAAAATGAAGCAAAATCAGCTGCGATAGAAAAGTTGAAGAATGAATTGCAAGAGGAATCAACGAAGCGTGCTAGAGCAGAGGACGCTTGGATGAGGGCTTCACGACGTGCAGATCTTGCCGAGGATGATGATCGGGCCAAGAAAGCAAAGATTGAGGAGACAGACTATACGTTCCAGACAGCGATTAATATGGCCCAAGATCAATTTTTCTACTATCTAGTTCAGTTCGAGGACTTACCTTGGTACATGCTGGACCGTAGAACGATGTTCCGCATTATGTAAGAAAAGCACAGAAAAGTTGTTCGACGTCTGAGTAGGCTGTGATAGAAACAACATGATTATGTGAATATTTCTTTGGTAGTTAATTATGTAAATTCCGATGTGATTATAAACAACGGATTATGATGATGATTTAAATCCTCAATATTCTTTATCTCGAGATAGTTGATGTAAATAGCAGTGATGTTATCTTGTTTTGGTTAAAAACTTTTGATTGAATAAAATATTGAAGTTTATTTGAGATGATATATGTTAAGTGATTTTCTTAAAAAGTTTAAGTTAAGTCTTAAATATTAAGGAATTGAGTAAAGATATAATAAGCGTATATCTTAACAGAAATATGCCGCCGAGAAGTGATGAGTTGGTTTTATACCTACACATCGGTGTTCTTTATAGCTTGATTGTTGGGTTATTTCAAGTAGTTTTCCTATCATTTTACTTTCTTTTATAATGTTGTTTACAGGAGATTAAACGGATGAAAATGGAGTATAAAGGTGAAGTTTTCAGTATTCCATGGCATGATGACCCGCCGAGGCGGACTTTTATAGAACAAATACATGCCGGGGCCGACTTGTGGACTCACGGACAGTAGGAACACCCGTCGGGGCGGGTGTGTTAGAGTATAAGTACCCACTAGGGCCGGTAGGTGCGACTGGGCAATAATAAATTCCTAAGTCAATTAGGATTGGGACGGAGATAAGGGCTGCGAATATGATGATATAAAAGACTATTAGAGGAGTATATTAGAGAGATACTTAGCCTTACACATACCCTAATTTGGAGATTTGACTATTAAAGAGAATTAAAGCATACTGGAAGCACGAAGAACGCAAGGAGCATGAAGAAGAGTGGTGATACAATTCTAGAGTTTATCTTCTCTCTTTTTCTATATCTTGTATTCAGAATGCTTGATACTTTGTGGATTATGGATTATAATTCATTCATGATGAACTAACTTTCTATTTAAGCCTATAACAGATCTTATTATATAATAAAGGATTGAATTGCTATAAATTTTGTTTATGAATATTAGTTCCAGGTTATTTGCTATTGTTTATGCATAATTTATATAGTTGCGTGATCACCAATTAATCGTTATCCCATATGAATTCGAGAGATGACATATGGGTTTGAAACTAGCCATAATAACATATGTTTATGATTTCTGCTGTTAGTTGGGATTAATAATTCATGTATAGGATAGAGATATCTATGCATCATATGTAACTTGATAAGAACTTGATATTAAATCTTATTCAATTATAGTTCACATAGAGATATAGTGAGTTAGTTGATTAAGGTGTCTTGCTTAATTCTATTATTTATGGATTTGAGTGAGTATAGATGTAAAGCATCGAGAGATGGTTATATCTACTTTTGTGTTCTTGGTTAATAATATGAAATAGTTGATATAAACTGAAGGAAAGTATATTATCCGAAGTGAAATAATAAGTGAAGTTGTAGGTTTAGTTCTCCAAAACTTGTTAAAATCTTGAGTTAGTGTTAATTTTGTTCTAAGTAGTAATTATTATAAAAATCATCATTTAATCATTAGTTTGATAAAGCTAAAATAATATAAAATCGGTACTTGTCTGAATAAATTGAAATTATTGTATATGTGGTTACGATACTTGATCTTATCATTATATTACTTGTTGACCATGTACACTTGCGTGTAGTACGTATAGATTTTAACCAATAAGTTTTTGGCGTCGTTGCCGGGGACAGTAATTACGTTTATTACTTACAATATTAGTTTAATTAGTTCAGTTTTAGTAAAACATATACTTATATTTTTAATTTTAATTTTTTTGTTGTTTATTGGTTATTTCAGGTAATCTTGAGTAGTGTATGCAAACTCGATCGAAGAAGCCAGAGTTGTTACCTTTCAAAGATGACATCGACAAATGCTTTCAGAAGTTAACTATGTGGATTGCAAAAACTCCAGAAGAACTTGAAACACCCAAAGACAACATGGCTGCTGAATCGGAAGATAAACCATTGAAGGATTATGTTACACCAAGAATTGCAAAAATTAAGTCAAGTATAACCAGACCAAGCAATTAATGCCAATAATTTTGAAATCAAGTCTAGAACGATACAGATGGTGCAAAATAATTGCCAGTTTGGGGGTCTCCAGAATGATGACCCAAATGAGCACATTGTCAATTTCATAGAGATTTGCGATATTTTTAAGTGCAACGGGGTGTCAGACGATGCTATCAGATTGAGATTATTTTCATTCACGCTCAGAGATAAGGCGAAAGGTTGGCTCCATTCTCTACCACCGGGGTCAATCACTATATGAAACAATTTGGCGCAAAAATTTATGGCCAAATTCTTTCCACCTTGAAAAACACATAAAATGGGGATGGATCTTTCTTCATTTGTTCAGCTATAGGGAGAGCCACTATATGAAGCATTGGAAAGGTACAAAGAGCTGTTGAGAAAGTGCCCACACCATGGATTTCCACATTGGATGTAGATGAATACTTTTTACAATGGGTTAGGGAGACGTATATGGACCAACATTGATGCAGCCTCAGGTGGAGCTTTTATGGCAAAGAAGTTTGAGGATGCATGGGACTTGATAGAGACCATAGCGGCAAACAAGTATCAGTGACCGACGGATACAATGACTCAACCCAAGGCAACATGTATTTTGTAACTAGAAACTGTGACAGCTCTATCTGCACAAATAGCAGCATTATCGAAGAAAATGGATGCCATGTCGACAGGGATCGTACAACAGGTAGCATTTATATGTGAGCTTTGTGTAGGTGAGCATTCGATAGAATAGTGTGCGATCAACCCAGCTTTAGTACAGTTTGTGGGTAGCTATACCAGGCAAACAAACACTTATCAGAATGCATATAATTATGGTGCAATGAAACATCCGAATTTTTCATGGAGCAACAGTCAGAACTAAAATCAGAATCAGCAGCAGGCTCCACGACCATCATACCCTCCTGGTTTTCAGAATCAACAGCAATAGTCAGTTCCACAGCAACATAAAAAGACAGATTTTAAGGAGCTAATGGCCAAATACATAATGGAAAATGAAGCGGTAATGAAAACTCAGGCGGCTACAATTAAGAATTTGGAAATTCAGGTGGGAAAGATTGCTATTGAACAGTAGACCCCAATGAACCTTATTGAGTGATACAGAAAAGAATCTGAGGGGAGGTCATCAGCAATATCAAGACGTTACACTTTGGAGTGGAAAGCAGCTAGCCGAGCAAGATGCAGAAAAGCCAACAACCGAGAAAAAAGTTGAGAGTAGTGTGGAAGAGATAGTGGAAGGGAACAAAGAAGACGAAAAATTTGTAGTACAGGAATAGGTTGTTACACCAATATTTTATCCACCACCACTTTTTCAACAACGGATCTGAAAGCAAAAACTAGAAAAGCAATTCACTAAATTTTTAGAGGTTTTCAAAAAGCTACACATCAACATCCCCTTCGTAGAGGCTTTAGAACAGATGCCTAGTTACGTTATGTTCATGAAGGACATCTTGTCAAAGAAGAAAAAGTTAGAGGACTTCAAAACGGTGGCACTAAATGAGGAGTGTAGTGCGATATTGCAAAAGAAGCTTCTACCAAAGTTGAAAAATACGGGTAGTTTCTCTATTCCATGCACAATAGGGAGTTTGACCTTGAACAAATGTTTGTGTGATTTAGGTGCAAGTATAAAACTCATGCCACTTTCAGTCTATACTCAATTAGGTTTACCGGCACCCAGACCCATAAACATCTCCCTACAGCTGGCGGATAGGTCGGTAACATATCTATGGGGAATTGTTGATGATGTTTTGGTGAGAGTAGACAAATTCATCTTCCCAGCAAATTTCATCATCTTGGACTATGAAGAAGATAAGGATATTCTGATAATCCTTGGGTGACCATTTTTGGCAACAGGTAGGACTCTCATCAATGTTCAGAAAGGACAGTTGATTATGAGGGTGCAAGATCAAGAGATAACCTTCAACGTGTTTTAGGCCATGAACTACCCCAAAGAGGATGAGGAGTGTTTTCGGATGGATATAATCGATAAAATGGTGGGAGTTGAACAATAGCAGATATTGAGTATCGACCTGTTATAATCTATATTGATGGGAGACTGTGATGGAGATGAGCCAGAATTATTGGATATTCTGCAGTTGTTAGAGGCACATCCTAGAGTGAACAAGTTCATATTACCGTTTAAGCCATTGGAAGCAGCAGGAACTTCATCAGCAAAGATGAAGCTATCTCTAGAGGAACCACCGACACTAGAACTCAAACCCTTACCCAATCACCTCAGGTATGCTTATTTGGGTAATTCATCTACGTTACCTGTTATTATTGTATCTGTGCTTAACGAATTACTGGAAAGTAAGCTGTTAAGAGTTCTGACGGAATACAAGTCTGCTATTCGATGTACTATCACCGACATCAAAAGAATCAGCTCGTCATTCTGTATGCACAAGATTATGATGGTTGAATATGGAAAGCCAACAGTGGAACAACAAAGAAGGCTCAACCCAATCATGAAAAAAGTAGTGAAGAAGGAAATCTTAAAATGACTTGATGCTGGAATTATGTACCCAATTTTAGACAGTGCATGGGTGAGCCCGGTTCAATATGTCCCGAAAAAGGTGGCATAACACTAGTAAGAATGAGAACAACGAACTGATACCAACGAGGACAGTGACTGGATGGAGGGTCTGCATAGACTACAGAAAGCTGAATAAGACAACCAGAAAAGACCATTTTCCCTTGCCATTTATTGATCAGATGTTGGACAGACTAACTGGATATGAGTACTACTACTTGTTAGATGGGTATTCCAGATACAACCAGATCATCATTGCATTAGAGGATCAAGAGAAAATGACGTTCACATGCCTATATGGCACCTTTGCCTTTAGAAGGATGTTATTCGGATTATGTAATGCACTAGATACATTTCAGCGCTGCATGATGGCAATCTTCTCAGATATAGTGGAGCGCTGTGTTGAAGTATTTATGGATGAATTTTTGGTATTCGAGGAATCGTTTGATAGGTGTCTTGAAAATCTAGTCCTGGTGCGTAAAAGACGTGTTGAGACGAATCTGGTGCTTAACTGGGAAAAATGCCATTTTATGGTCTAAGAAGGGATAATTATTGGGCATAAAGTTTCTGGAAAAGGGTTGGAAGTTGATAGAGCTAAATTGGAAACAACAGAGAATTTACCACTGCCAACTTCACTAAAGGGTATTCGGAGCTTTCTCGAGCATGTTGGATTGTAACGCCGATTTATTAAGGACTTCTCCAAAATCACGAAACCGCTGTGCAGTTTATTAGAGCAAGACATCCCGTTTAAATTTGATGACGACTATCTAGCAGTGTTTGAAAAATTAAAGAAAAAGTTAACTACAGCCCCCGTGATCATAGCACCGGATTGGACAATGCAATTCGAGCTAATGTGTGATGCCAGTGACTATGTAATAGAAGCCGTTCTTGGACAACGCCGGGAGAAAGTCTTTCAAGCCATTTATTATGCGAGCAAAACATTGACTGATGCACAATTAAACTACACAACCACTGAAGAGGAATTACTCGCGATTGTGTACGCTTTTGATAAGTTTCTTTCATACTTGGTGGGGACAAAGGTGGTGGTATACACAGATCACTCGGTCATCCGATATCTAGTCCCAAAGAAAGACGCAAAGCCGAGACTAATTCGCTGGATCTTTCTTCTCAAAGAATTTGATATAGAGATTAAGGATAGAAAGGGGACAGAAAATCAGGTGGCTGACCATCGTTCGCGGTTAGAGAATCCGACTCAAGAGGAGACTGACAAAATAATGATCAATGAGTTTTTTCTAGATGAACAACTATTTATGATCCACGGTGAGTTCCCATGGTATGCGGATTTTGCGAATTACTTGGTGAGTAATATTCTCCCACCAGATTTGACACGCCAACAAAAAAAGAAATTCTTACACGACGTGAAGTGGTATATGTGGGATGAACCGTATCTTTTTCGACAGTGTGCTGACAAAATGATTAGGAGATGTGTACCGGAAAGTGAAGTAGAGAGCATCTTGCAGGCATGTCACGCCTCATTATACGGGAACACTATGAGAGTGAGAGAACGGTTCCGAAAGTTCTACAAGAAGGTTTCTTTTGGCCCACATTATTCAAAGACGCACATCAGTGCGTGAAAAATTGTGATAGATGTCAACGAGTGGGAAATATTTTGAAGCGGAATGAGATGCCTCTCAATATGATTTTGGAAGTCAAGGTTTTTGATGTATGGGGAATTGACTTCATGGGACCATTTCTGTCTTCGTTTAGTAATTTTTACATCCTATAGGCAGTGGACTAAGTATCAAAATGGGTGGAGGCAGTTGCACTACCGACGAATGATGCGAATGTGGTTTTGAAATTCTTGCAAAAGAATATCTTCACACGATTTGGTACCCCGAGGGCAATCATCAGTGATGAAGGGAGCCATTTCTGTAATAAGTACTTCCCCGCTCTCTTGACGAAGTATGGGGTCAACCATAGAATAGCCACAGCCTATCACTCCCTGACAAGTGCCCAAGCCGAAGTATATAATAAGGAGGTGAAAAGAATCCTGGAGAAAGTGGTAAACCCAAATCGAAAAGACTGGTCCTTGAAACTTGACGATGCTCTTTGGGCATATCGGACCGCCTACAAGACCCTGATCGGCATGTCTCCATATCAGTTGGTTTATAGTAAGGCGTGTCACCTTCTGGTGGAACTCGAGCATAAAGCGTATTGTGCCATCAAGAAATTGAACTTTGACTTATCAGCAGCAAGGGAGATAAGATTTTTACAAATTAATGAGTTAGATGAATTCCGCCTGCAACCTTACGAGAATTCAAAGTTGTACAAAGAAAAAGTCAAGAAATGGCACGATCAGAAGATAATGGACTGAAAGTTTGAACTGGGCCAGTCAGTATTACTATTCAACTCTCGATTGAAATTGTTTCCCAAAAAATTAAAATCCAGGTGGTCGGGCCCTTTTACCATTAAAACAGTATTTCCACACGGCGCCGTTGAGCTATATGGTCGAGATTCATCTAAAACATTCAAATTCAACGGTCAACGTTTAAAGCACTACTAGGGTGGTGACATCGATTGTTAAGCAACAGCCGTCGACCTGATCGAACCAATATAAACAGGGAGTAGTCAGGCTGAACGCCTTAAAATCAAGTGCTTGATGGGAGGCAACCCATCCTTTAAGTTCATTTTTTCTTACATAGAGTCAATTTATTGTGCTAATGTATATTAAGTAGTAATTTCATTTACGACTGCATGTCTGACAAGTTTAAGGTTGTGCATGCAAACATTAGACACGTGCAAGACCATTCAACCAAAACCTCAAGAGGTAAACATATAATCACAATGGGGAGTACATGCAATGCTAATCTTTTGCAGAAAAAGGCATGGAAACTCCAAAAGTTGAACAGACCAGACCCGCCCCGGCAGACATTTAGGTACAAAACTTCCGCCCTGGTGGACTTGGACGCTGGAGGCTATCCGCCCCCGCGAGCATGTCAGCCATAAAAAGTCCGCCACAGCGGGGGCTCGGCAATCTAGTTTTTTAAACCTCCTTTTGACACTCCAATTGAAACACAAACTCCACAGCTAAACCCTCACCTGCCGAAAACCTACCCTCCAAGGCCATAAACCTTCCCTCATAACATAGATTCCAGATTTTAAAAGAATTTCATCTTCAAAACCCATATCCTTATCCAATTAAAACTACAATTACACTCATCAAACAAATAGGATATGATCAACCTCAACCTTCATTTTTCACCGACTCAAGTACACACAAACAAGGGATTGTATGCAAAAGGGAAGACTCTGGGCATCACTCACTTCGGGGATAAACATACAAGATCTTTTGGTAAGCATACT
Source organism: Panax stipuleanatus (assembly GCA_020205555.1). Lineage (NCBI taxonomy): Eukaryota > Viridiplantae > Streptophyta > Magnoliopsida > Apiales > Araliaceae > Panax > Panax stipuleanatus. Next base: position 83,262,984 of record CM035124.1, on the reverse strand, counting down.
CGTTATTGGAGTAATTTTTTCACTTGGTGAACAACTAAGGTACGAAATTGAGGAAAAATTGAGATATTGTGTGTTGGGCCTTTGATGTGGAAAGAACGATATTTGTACTTCATTTATATATATTACTTGTTTGGTTGATTGTGTGACAAAAATTTAGGATAAGCAACAAAGCAAACATCATCAACTAAAAGTTAAATTGACATCGCACACCACCTGTTCGACAAAAGGCCATAACCAAAGTTCTTTATGAATTCCTTATTTTTGAGCAAGTAGACAACATGCCACCTCGACCACAAAAGAGACAAAAAGGTCAGGGATCATCCACGCCCTCTCCATAGTATGACTGTAGGAAATTATGGAGTGCGGTCGCTGCCGACCAATTTGAATATTTGGTGAAAAAGGCACTAGTACCAAAACGGGGCCTTAAACCCGACCCTTTGGATGGTTCTATGAAGGTACAAATCATAGAACGGGGTTAGGAAAACACCATCATGGATCATCATGACGTGGCAGTAGTAGCCGTGGTTAAGGAGTTTTACGCAAACTCGGAGGATATAGCTCCATTTAAAGCATTTGTCAGAGGTAAATTGGTGGAGTTCAGTGCAGAGGCAATAAACAATTTCTACAATATGCAAGAGCCAGAGGTTTGTCAACATACAGAGTTGAGAGATAGTAGGATCGATTATGACCAAATCCTCAATAAGATATACAAGCCTGATATAGTGTGGGAAAAAGGAAGGAGAGGAGGCACGCTCATCATGAGTTCCAATATGAGCAAGTATGGGAAAATATGGCATTCTTTCATTTGTACAAAGCTATTACCCTCAACACATACGAGCGAGATTACCAAAGGAAAGATCTCACTATTGTATGCTATCGTCAAGGATCTCCACATCAATATTTGGACGATCATCAGTTTCTCCATTCGTCGGTGTTTGAGAGGGAGCATAGCGAGAGGATTACCACACCCATCTCTCATCATCGGGTTATCCAGGCAAGCAGGTGTCTGGTGGGCGGATAATGAGCAGCTTCAGCCACCATTTTAGCTTCTGGACAAGGCGATGATTTCCCAATTTGAAACATTGAAGGGGGTACCTTCACATCCCCGCGGCCTAGGCTTTATTTTTCCAGACTTGGATAAGGATGAAGATGAAGCCATGGATGCAGATTATGTGCTGCCCGAAGATGACTTGGAGGAGGACCCAGTGCCTGAAGAAGAGAATGCCACTACGTCGAGTGATTTTTGCTCTACGAAGTCTATGCTCAATAGCTTTCAGCAACAATTGGATGTGCAGCGTAGGATGGATGGCAGAAAGAGAAATCGGTTGGCGGCGAGGCAAAGCCACATGTTCAACACGCAGAATAGTTTCAACGTTGTGGTCGCTGAGGCGTTTGCTAGACTAACCATATCCTTTAACCCGTTGCAGTTTCCAACTCCTCAACCACTTCTCGGCTATCCACCTTTGAATTCTGACGTGGAGGAGGTTGTCGAGCCAGATGCATGACTTCTTAGGGAAGTCCTCGAAACTTAATTTATTTATTGTCCCAATGAGGGCATTGTTAAGTTTATGTTTGGGGGTTGGTTGTATATTATTTATCATAATATTGTTAGAACATTGCATGTAGTGTAGGTTATTTATAACTTTAGTAGCTTAGTTAAGTGTTTTTATGCTTATATATAAAAAAATGGAAAAATTCAGAAAATAACAAAAAGAGTCGTTAGTTAGGATTGCATGAGTTAAGTATGTCAGTCTATATGAAGTAACCTTAGCCAGTGATGGGATTGGACTGACATAGAATTTGAACAGTAATGACAACTAGGACATAGATGTAATTTCTGACCTTTGTATGAATTATTGCCTGTTTTACACTGTTGTACCGGTTAGCACGATAGGATGACAATGTAGTCCAACTTGGGTCGATTAGTCACATAATTGACATCTTGATAGAAATTGGGCTTTAAATGACAGAAATTTCATAAACTGGTAGTAATGACTAAGATTAGGCGTAAACCTAAGCTTGGGGGAAAATATGGGAGCTATTTGAACAGAAAAAAAATAAAATAAAAATTGGAAAATATGGAAAAGCAAGAAAAAGAAAGTTGTGAATAAACACCGTGACTCGTTTAGTTTCGTGGCATTTGATACGTAAGTAAGAACGCCCTAAGGGATGTCTTTACACCCAGCGCCGTAAAGCCATCTGGCTTGGGAGTCGTTGGTCGAACGCTCGTTACACGGGTATCACTGAAAAGCCTAAGGAAACTAAACATCGCACAGTCATGAGTAAAGTAGAAGTACGGGAAAACGAGCAAAATGCCCCCGTAGATGAATAAAGATAGCAAATCTCCTATAGTACTTTTAACTAGGTTGATGTTGAGTCGTGTTTACATTACTTGGTTTACTGGATTCCTTGAGTTAAAGCTGTATTTTTGTCTAAGGTGTATATTATATGATATATTTGAACTGTAGTTGGTCACATTGTTGTTGAGCACACATACACTGCATTGGTGTTAACAGGTATTGATTCATAGAAGGGTTTGAACTGCGGATTTAATTTTGGTTGAATTTGTTGTTATATTTGTGTGATTTCTCTGAGGCAATATTGGTTAACTTTGTATTGTCTTACAGTTGCATTCATAAGCATTGTAATTATTTGCATATGCATTGAGTGGCTTGAGGACAAGCAAATTCTCAAGTTTGCGGGAATTTGATGAGTAGGTTTTATACCTACGCATCGTCGTTCTTTATACCTTAATTCTTGGTTTTTTTCAAGTAGTTTTTATATCATTTTACTTTGTTTTATAATATTGTTTGCAGGAGATTAAACGGATGGAAACGTAGTATAAAGGTGAAGTTTTCAGCATTCTATGGCATGATGACATGCCGGGGCGTACTTTGGTAGAACAAATACCCGCCGAGGCAGACTTGTGGACTTACGGATAGTAGGAACAACCGCCGGGGCGGGTGTGTCAGAGCATAAGTACCCACTGAGGCGGGTAGGCGCGACTGGGCAATAATAAATTCCTAAGCCAATTAGGATTGGGACAGAGATAAGGGCTGCGAATAGTAGGATATAAAAGGCTATTAGAGGAGTATATTTGAGAGATACTTAGCCTTACATAAGCCCTAATTTAGAGATTTGACTATTGAAGAGAATTAAAGCATAGTGGAAGCAAGAAGAATGCAAGGAGCTTGAAGAAGAGTGGTGATACAATTCTAGAGTTTCTCTTCTCTCTTTTTCTTTATCTTGTATTCAGAATGCTTGATACTTTGTGGATTATGGATTGTAATTCATTCATGATGAACTTTTTTTCTATTTAAGCCTATAACGGATTTTATTATGTAATGGAGGATTGAATTGCTATCAATTTTGTTTATGAATATTATTTCATGGTTATTTGCTATGGTTTGTGCATAATTTATATAGTTGCTTGATAACCAATTATTTGTTATCCCATATGAATTCGAGAGATGACATATGTGATTGGAACTAGCCATAATAACATATATTTGTGATTTCTGCTGTTAGTTGGGATTCATAATTCATGTATAGGATAGAGATATTTATGCATCATATTTAACCTGATAAGAACTTGATATTAAATCTTATTCAATTGTAGTTCACATAGAGATATAGTGAGTTAGTTGATTAGAGTGTCTTGCTTAATTCTATTATTTATGGATTTGAGTGAGTAAGGATGTAATGCATCGAGAGATGGTTATATCTACTTTTGTGTTCTTGGTTAATAATCTAAAATATTTGATATAAACTGAAGGAAAGTATATTATCCAAAGTGAAATAATAAGTGAAGTTGTAGGTTTAATTCTCCAAAACTTGTTAAAATCTTGAGTTAGTGTAAATTTTGGTTTGAGTAGTAATTATCATAAAAATAATCATTTAATCATTAGTTTGATAAAGCTGAAAGAATATAAAATTGGTATTGTCTGAATAAATTGAAATTATTGTCTCTGTGGGTACAATACTTGATCTTATCATTATATTACTTGTTGACCATGCACACTTGCGTGCAGTTCGTATAGATTTTAACCAATAAATTTTTGGCATCGTTGCTGGGGACAGTAATTGCGTTTATTACTTACAATATCAGTTTAATTAGTTCAGTTTTAGTTAAACATATATTTATATTTTTAGTCTTAATTTTTTTTTTGTTTATTGGTTATTTCAAGTAATCTTGAGTAGTGCATGCAAACTCGATCGAAGAAGCCAGAGTTGTTACCTTTCGAGGAGGACATCGACAAACGCTTTCAGAAGTTAACTACGTGAATTGCAAAAACTTGAGAAGAACTTGAAACACCCAAAGACAACATGACTGCTGAACCGGAAGATAAACCACTTAAGGATTATGCTACACCAAGAATTGCAGAAATTCAGTCAAGTATAACCAGACCAGCAATTAATGCCAATAATTTTGAAATCAAGTTTGGAACGATACAGATAGTGCAGAATGATTGCCAGTTTGGGGGTGATGAGTGCATAATATTCATTTATTTATATTTAGTTTATATATGTTTTATAGTGTATATGGACTTATTAAGATATTTATTGATTTCAGGAGGAATTAGAGCTAAAAGGGCTGAAATGATAAAAAAGGAATAAGGTTGTGGGCTTATAAAATCCAATTTGGTAATGGCATGCAAATGGGATTTAATGGACATGCAAAGCAAGATGTTTATCGAGTGGGCCAGGCTCACGTTACTTTAGCAGCATGCAAAGAAGGCCCAAACAAAACACAATTCCTAGCAGCTCTCGATTTCAGCAAAGGAGCCAAGCAATTAAATGATTGTTAAAATGTGGGCCCACAGTTACATGCAAAGTAATTGAAGTATCTTACATTCCATTTCTAGTAGCTCACGAATTATGGCCTTTCACGAATTCCTATTCCAAGAGTAGCTCACAAGAATTGGGATGGGCCACGGTTTTAGCTTGCTAAGAGCATTCATAACAGTTTTCCTAATAAACTCTCTATCCCCACATTTGAGAAATATATCAATAAATCAGTATCTAACAGTTTCTTTATCCTTATATAATTCTCTATTTTAATCCCTATATATGATTTGACTCCTCAGGGTGAGGGAATCAAAAGAGCGTTCCCTATTTATGTAAAAAGACACTTCACACCCTATTTCTTACGATTTTATATTTGTTAAAGGATCTTATCTTACTTGAGTGCTGATTTGGGTATGCCTATCAAATTCACTCATTTTTATTTTTTAAACAAAGGATTTTGAAAAAAAAGAGAACAATAAAAAATTAAAAATAAGTTAAATTTTGATTTTTATCATTTTTGTAAAAAATATTACTACTAATTATAAATTTTATTATTTTATAATTAAAATAATATTGTTTTAGTTCTCATAAACACATAATGATCGTTGCACTTTTTGATTTCTAGCCACGTCTATTTTTAAATTAAAATAATTACAATTTTTAAATTCAAACAACAATTACTTTTAAATAAAAAATAGTTACAACGGTTAAAACATGATTTGACTGTTGGAACTTTCAAATTTTAAATTTTAAAATTTAAAATTCTTAATTTAATATTTAAAGAATCTGTTGGGTACATAGTGAAAAAATTGAATCTTTATCCTACAGAATGACCCAATAGCACTATAGAGTAGGGATAAAGATAAGAAAACTGTTGTGAATGCTCTAAGGAACCACGAGGGGGTCCACGGTTTGCATCATGTCACAATTTTATAAGAAGCTCACGAAATGGGCATGTATGATAAAGTGGGCTCAAAGATTGAGTAGCTTGCAAAAGGAGGGATTCTATTTAGGAGTAGCTTGTGGGTTACGCTTGACTAAAGGAAATTGGAGCAGCACATGGTCACGTGCTTGCAAGGAGAGTTAACAGATTTAGCAAAGGATTGGTTGTACTATCTACCATCCAGATCAATAAATTCTGGGGTGACAAAAAAGGGCTATTCTTAGAGAAGTATTTTCCTACTTCAAGAGTGGCTAACATAAGGATGGAGATCTGCGGGATCTAACAATTTAGTGGAGAGACACTGTATGAGTACTGGGAGAGATTCAAGAAATTATGCTCCAGCTGCCCTTCCTAACAAATCGATGAGCAACACTTGATTCAGTACTTCTACGAGGGACTGATACCAATGGAAAGAAGTATGATCGATGCGGCTAGTGGAGGAGCATTAGTAGACAAGATACCGGAGACTGCAAGAAATCTTATTGCAAACATGGCTGCTAACTCACAACAATACGAAACAAGGAATGATCATGCTCCACAAAGGGTAAGTGAGGTAAGCACGAGTGAATTGGTATAACAGATTTCTAACTTAACTGCTGTGGTGCAACAATTAACAACAGGAAATGTGCCGGGTGCAAAGGCTTGCGGAATATGCTTAATGGCAGGGCATGCTACTGATTCATGCCCAATATTGCAAGAGGATGACAATGCACATCAAGCCAATGCAGTAGGTAACTACCAAACACAACCAAAGAAGTATGATCCCTACTCAAACACTTATAATTCAGGCTAGAGAGATCATCTGAACCTCAGTTATGGAGGGAATAGGCCACAAACACAAGGAGTGTTCCCACCTAGACAACAAGGCTTCCAACGAGCCCAACCTCAATATCAACCTCAGCAAGCTGCACCTACGCTTACTGGAACAACATTGAAGGATATGTTCAAAGCATTCATGGGACAGACACAACAGTTTATGAATCAGACACAGCAGTTCCAGCAAGAGTCAAAAGCTTCGGTTCAAGATTTGAGAAACCAAGTAGGACAGCTGGCTACAACTGTGGGGATATTGGAATCTAGGGACTCAAGAAAATTATATTCTCAAACAGTAGTCAACCCAAGGAAGAATGCAAGCGCCATAACTTTGCAGAGTGGAACACAGTTATACACACCACCGGCCCCTGTAGAGTTTGAGGAGGAAGCAGCTAAGGAGGAAATAGATAAATCCAAGGTATAACCTAACCCTCCTAATCAGCTTAAAAATATTCCTCTTCCATTTCCTCCCAGAAATTCTAAAACCTCAAAGAAAGATGAAAAAGATTAAGAAATTCTGGAAACTTTTAGGAAAGTAGAAGTAAACATCCCTCTCTTTGATGCAATCAAACAAGTGCCAAGATATGCAAAATTTTTAAAAGAATTATGCACTAATACAAGAAAATTGCAAAATGATGAAAGAATCACAGTTGGGGAAAATGTATCTGCTGTTCTTCAAAGAAAAATGCCTCATAAATGTAAAGATCCAAGATGTTCACAATCCCATGCAAAATAGGGAACACCAGATTTGAAAAGGCCATGCTAGATTTAGGAGCTTTAATTAAGGTTATGCCTTTATCTATTTACATCTCTTTAAATCTAGGTCCTTTGAAAAATACTGGTGTGATTATTCAATTTGCAGATCATACTAACACTTACCCCCGAGGGGTGATTGAAGATGTCTTAGTGTAGGTGAACGAACTAATCTTTTTTTCAGATTTTTACATTGTGGACATGGAAGATGATACATCACCAAACACTTCCCACATCTTGTTAGGGAGACCATTCTTAAAAACAGCAAGAACCATGATTAATGTGTATAATGGGACCTTGACAATGGAATTCGATGGAGAAAAGATTCAATTTAACATCTATGATGCCATGAGGTACCCTAGTGATATAGGACATGTTTTTGCTATTGATGTGAGAGACTCCTTAGTGCATAGAGCTTTTGAACAAATATATGGGGATAGTTTGGAGGTTGTCATCACCAACAGTTTGGATATGGACAAGGAAGATGAGATTGAGCAAACTCAGGAGTTGAAGGAAATTATGGCTGTATTACACTCGTTGTCGAAATTCTCAGATAAGTATGCAGTACATTCTATTCAATTACACGTTTCTCATCAAAAGTTACTATCATCTGTTGTGCAAGCTCCAACCTTAGAACTAAAACAATTACCTGCACATTTGAAATATGCATATTTGGGGACCAATGACACTTTACCTTTAATTATTGCTAGTAATCTAACCAAAGTGCAGGAAGAAAAATTGCTGAGAGTCCTAAGCGACCATGTTACATTTTCTGGTTGGACAATAGCGGATATCTAGGGAATTAATCCAGCCATGTGCATGCATCGGATATTATTAGAGGATGGAGCTAAGCCTACAAGAGATGCGCAAAGGAGATTGAATCCACCCATGATGGAGGTGGTGAAAAAAGAGGTGCTAAAATTGCTTGATGCCGGTATCATCTATCCCATCTCCGATGGTCAATGGGTAAGTCCAGTGCAAATTGTTCCAAAGAAATTCAGAATCACTGTTGTCAAGAATGATGATAATGAGTTAGTGCCCACACAGATGCAAACAGGATGGAGAGTGTGTATTGACTTCAGGAAATTAAATGCTGTAACAAGAAAAGATCATTTTCCTCTTCCTTTTATTGATCAAATGTTGGAAAGATTAGCTGGGCAAACTTATTATTGTTTTCTAGATGGTTTTTCAGGATATAACCAGATTGTGATTGCACCCGAGGACCAAGAAAAGACCTCATTCACATGTCCCTTCGACACATTTGCATACCGACGTATGTCATTTGGGCTCTGTAATGCTCCTGGTACTTTTCAGAGATGCATGGTAAGCATTTTTTTCAGATCTTCTAGAAAACTGCATTAAGGTTATTATGGATGATTTCACAATACCTGGTGATTCTTTGGATGCATGCTTAGATAATTTGACTCGTGTTTTGGATAGATGCATGGAAACTAATCTTGTTCTAAACTGGGAAAAATGTCATTTTATGGTAGAACAAGGAATAATACTTGGTGATGTTGTGTCATCTAAGGGTTTCAAAGTTGATAAAGCTAAGATAGATATTATTTCTTCTTTGCCTTACCCTGTCAGTGTGCGGGAGATTCGTTCCTTTCATGGTCATGCAAGATTCTATCAAAGGTTTATCAAGGATTTCTTGAAGATTGCATTGCCCTTGTGTAAGTTACTGCAAAAGGATGTGGACTTCCAGTTTAATTATGAGTGCAAGGAGGCTTTTGATATTTTAAAGAAATTATTGACCTCTGCCCCTGTGATCCAACCACTGAATTGGAAGTTTCCAATTGAAATTATGTGTGACTCAAGCAACTATGCAGTGGGGGCTATTTTGGCACAAATGATTGATAAAGTTGTTCATGCCATCTACTATGCTTCTAGAACTTTGAATGGGGCTCAGATAAACTATTCCACAACTGAAAAAGAACTTTTATCTGTGGTTTTTGCTTTAGGTAAATTTTGATCATATCTACTTGGTACTAAAGTTATTATTTATTCTAACCATGCTAGTCTCAGGTATTTGCTAACTAAGAAAGACTCTAAACCTAGGATTATCAGATTAACTCTTCTTTTGCAAGAATTTGACTTGGAGATCAAAGATAAGAAAGGTGCGGACAACTAGGTCGCGGATCACCTGAGTAGATTGTCTCCCGAATGATGACCCGAATGAGCACATTGTTAATTTCATAGAGATTTACGATATTTTTAAGTGTAACGGGGTGTCAGACGATGCTATCGGATTGAGATTATTTTCATTTATACTCAGAGATAAGGCGAAAGGCTGGCTCCATTCTCTACCACCGGGGTCAATCACTACATGGAATTATTTGGCGTAGAAATTTCTTGCCAAATTCTTTCCACCTTCAAAAACACATAAAATGAGGATGGATATTTCTTCATTTGTTCAACTACAGGGAGAACCACTATATGAAGCATGGGAAAGGTACAAAGAGCTGTTGAGAAAGTGCCCACACCATGGATTTTTGCATTGGATGCAGATGAATACTTTTTACAATGGGTTAGGGAGTCATATACGGACCTACATCGATGCAGCCTCAGGTGGAGCTCATATGGCAAAAATATTTGAGGATGCATGGGACTTGATAGAAACCATGGCGGCAAACAACTATTAGTGGCCGACTAATAGAATGACTCAACCCAAGGCAGTAGATATTTTGGAAGTGGACACTGTGACAACTCTATCTGCACAAATAGCAGCATTATCAAAGAAAATGGATGCCATGTCGACAGGGAACGTACAACACGTAGCATTTTTATGTGAGCTTTGTGCAGGTGAGCATCCGACAGGA